>JAUIRK010000883.1:967500-1327576 GCA_030549495.1 Nectonema munidae
TTAATAAAGTGTATTCATTCTTTATTCTTATGTTTTTACTTTTTTTGCATTTTTGATAAAGTTTATCACGTAGTTTTATCATTTGCATGACTTCGTCTGTGAACCAAGAATTAAATTTAGACTTGTATTTATTTTTTTTGAACTCAATAAATGAAGTACATTTTTTGACCATATCAGAAATTTGAGAAATCATTTGCTTAAATAATTCAGATGAGTCATTTGGATACAATTCAATAATTGAATGCCAGTCTAATTGTGTAGATAATGAGGAAAACAAGCGCCTATCGAAGTTTTCCCTTAACCTTTTTATTTTTATTTTATTAATTTTCAAATTTAGAGATAAAAGTATGGGTATATGATCTGAAAAAAATGTCATACAGTTAAAAGCTTTATAATCAACATTGTCTTCATTTAGTAAAAAGTTGTCAATTAAAGTTTGAGTTTCATATCGTGTCGCAAGAGTAATAGTTGGGATTAGTAAGCCTGCTGTAATTAAGTTTAAAAACTTCTGCGTTAAATAATTCTTCATCCTTAATAAATCAAAATTAAAGTCGCCGCAAAAAATATTAACTTTATTTCGGTCAATATTAAAGATCAAGTTTTCAAAAAAAGAAAAAAAATTATTCACTAGATCCTTATTAGTAGGGTGTAGTCTATATATATTGTGAACCGTGATATTTTTCTGTTTTTGTAGATAAAGGTCAATACTCTGGTATTCGAACGAGTCAATAAAATGTGCACTTTCACCAATTTGATAATTGATGTCATTCCTAACAAAAAATAGGAGACAGCCATGCTTAGAACATCTTTTAGAGATATTTACTGTAGAATAATTAGGTATACGGAAATAATCCTCATTTTTATCTAGCCAGGTCTCTTGTAAACATATTAGAGTTAAATCTTTTACTATGCAAGTAGACAACTTGTTCAAAAAAATTACAAGTTCAGCGAATTTGCTTTTTAGTGATTGCGCATTAAGAGATAAAATATTCATATCATATAATCCGTATAACTTAGAATATAAATTAACTTCATGTGAACTTTTGAGTTGACTGTTAGTATCTAAATATAGGTTACTGTGATACAATAAATTTTTACCTTCAACCATCATGGAATAACGTGATGCTTTCAACGCGTTTCAATTCCTTGATAACATATGGACAACTGTAACTCATTGATGCATGATTAATTGATGACTCCCCATTTTTGGTACAAGTATGACATTTGTACTTTGTGCTATCATCTTTAACTGGACAAACAATATAATCATGGGATGAAGAACAATATTTGCAAGTTGCATCTTTTTTACAATTTGATGTAATGTGCCCAAAAAGAAGACATTTACTACATTGTATATGTGAAAAAAACGGACGGCATTTTACAGCTTCCATCATCATAAAGAAGGTAAAATCATTTTTCTTGAGGAAGGAGAAAATTTCAGCAGCTACTTTAACAACAACAATCTTTTTTTCATTTTGGATATCTTTTGAAAAAAGTACATCAAAAGATCTGCCATCATCAACCATTTTTTTGATAAATTCATTTTTGTTCATAATTAATTCAGTCAACAAGTTATTTTCAATACTTTGTGAGATAACAAATGAAACTCTTGGTAATAGTACCTTGGTTCTAACAGCTTTTAATTGTTCTTCTTTCCCCAAAAGATTTCTTTTTCTAGACTTTGATTGTCTGGAAAACTAAGTCTGAATACTTTTTTCGTCTTCTTATTGGATACCACTTTAACTCCATTTAGAATGAGTGATGTCTTTTCAGCTAATTGATCGACTTTCAAGCTCTCTGATTTTACATATAAAGTGTGTTGTTTATTTTCAGGCTTTCAACTGCGTCAGCGAATGAAAATGACGATTGTGGTAATTTTGCAACATCTCTATTAAAATAAATATTTTTTTGAGATTCTTTTGTTTCTTTCATCTCTTTTAGAGAGCTTGATATTAACGTCAAATTTTCAGCATGTTTATCAAAATTTGTTCTCAATAAGTAAATAACTTTATTTTAGTCATTTAATTGATTTTTCAACTCATTTACTATATTTGACAGATTAGCAATTAGCGAATTAGATTTTTCTTTTTCTCTTATTTCTGAATCACGGCACTTTTGATAATGCCATTTGATTCCTTCGTTATTATATTTATAGAGAATTTTGAATAAGGAGGGATCAAATTTTTGGCAATTATAACATGACCATTTTTCACAGCAATCGCACTTCACAAGACGAGACGATCTTACTTGACAACTCTCTCATTCCCAGCTCTTATTCTCCATGAATAAAATTGAGAAATAAAAGAGAAACTTATTACTTCAAAATTTGTCAGAAGATAATTGAGGCTTGTTGGTATTGAACTTTAGAAACAACAATTTTGATATTTAAAGAAAAATTATTGTAAAAATTATTTAAAAATTATTATTATGATGCGTAGATTACTCAGATTCTTATTAAAAATATTTGAAAAATAAAAATTTTAATCAATTTATGTGTTTTTTTTATATTTGTTTTTTACATTTTAAAAATTTTCGATTTGTTTTTAAGTTTTTTATATTTTCTTACTTAAACGTAAATTTCGGATGCGACACAATAGAAACGCCATACCACCTCATATTCACATGTCAAATCTTCTCTTATCATCGCCAAGATCTTCATTTTCGCTGCCTTTCTTTACTTAACAGATCTCCAACAACACTCTCAGATCTTCTGTTACACCCAACACTACTAAAATCCCTAGCAACCCTCATTGACACCATTGAAACAACTCTCACCACCGTCGATAACCCTATAACAAACTAATCTGCTTTTCTCTTCTACTTTTAGGACAACCTACCTCTACCAACATCTGCATCTTCCTTAACCAACTCTCAAGCTTACGCGAGCATATCAGCTCACGCTGGAAAGTGCTTTGAAATCCACCTACCTACCTACCTACCTACTTAAACTACTCCAGTCTTATAAAGTCTATATTATAATAAGCTAGCGTCTGTGTGTCTGTCTGTCGCTGGAAGCATTCTGATTGGTTGAAATTATTTATATGTGTTGTGTGTATTTTTATATGTGTGATGAGTTCATATATCTGTAGTCTGAGTGTCGCTTGAAGCATTCTGATTGGTTGAAATATCTTTTCTGTGTATTTTTATATGGTGTAATAGAAAAATACACAGAAAAGATACAAATATTCTAAAAACTGACCACCATACCATATAACACTATTAGCAACTCAAAATACACATTACCCAGAATCCTATCTTTCGAGCGTAGCCTAAACAAAAAAAACTAGCTCGTCCCGTGGTCGTTTCGAGCGAAGCGAATTTGAATTAGCAACTCAATATACACACTACCAAGAATCCTATATTTCGAGCGAAGCGAGAAACGACCACTGGACCCGATAGTTTTAGAATATAGTTGGAGCAGTTTAGAAAAAAAAGTATTAAAAATCAAAAAACTTTTCGAAAAAAGAAAATTAAAGACTGAACAAAAAACCTTTCAATTTTATTTATTATTTTTTTTGTAAATGAAAAATGATTATTTTGTATAAGTTTAGTAGAGTTTGGGTAAAAGTAAGAGCGTGAAAGTTGATGCAGAGTGGGACACCAAAAATTATTATTGCATTTGATTGAAAAGGAACATCTATTGGAAGCACGTATTAAACACTGTGTCAATTTTTTGGCAAATACTTCAATATCACAACTATTATATATGATTTTATCTCTAACAATATTAGATCTGATATTTTAGGTTTTCTATAAAGGTTTTAGTATTAAATATTTTCCTAAAATTGTTTTCAAGAGAAATTAGTTTAACAATCAACATGAACTAAAATAAATTTATTTAGACATAATAGTAATTACTGATATTTTAACATTAATTTTTTGTGTAATATCATGTTTATTTGTGTGTATATGAGAAAAAATTCTTTCTTTCTTTTTATACATTTACACTCTCGATATACTAATTTACCTTTAAAACATATTTATTGAGGAAAATGATCTGCAAAGAAAGGTCCCAACAAAACTTGAAAGAATATAATTAATGAAAAACTTTTTCGGAAGAATGCTTGTATTTTTAATCTAGTCATCCTTGTCTCAATTTCTCATCTTGTTATCTCTATCATCTGTCCAGTTATAGAAGAATACATATACCTTTGAATGCAATACCAAGAACTAAAAAAAAATTTAAAACCTAATTTTTTTATTTTCCAATTTTATTTCAAATTTTTATATCATAATTTATTTTATTTATAGAATATTATTTTACTGAAATTTTATTAAAAAATTTTTTTTAAACATGAAACAATTCCTGTTTTTGTTATTTTAGAAATTTTTGTAAAATTTGGAAAACGTATAATTGAATTTTTCAATGTGAGAACAATTAACAATATATAATTTTTACTGCTCTATAATTTTATTTCCTACTGTTATGATATAACCAAACTTATATTATGTTTCTTTCTTATATAAATTTTTAGCACTATTTCCTACTTACATCATATATTTGTCATTTTATTTGTTTGTTTATTTGCTAGTTTCCTTCTATATTACACCTTCTCGGAAACCAGATGGTATGTTAACCTTTTATTTAATTAAAAAATTGTTAATATAAAACTTGAATAATTAGTTAGCTCAGTTAGGTGTTTGTCCATTTTGGCAAACATCTGCGATTTTAATTCAATGATATATATGTTAAACTTTTGCAAAAATATGATCTCTTCAATGAGTTTTAGAAATATCTATTTTACAAAGAGAAAAAGCTCAAACTCAAATATTTCGCTGAGTTTTGCATCTATAGAACTCATTCTTATAGAATTTTAAAGCTAATGTCATCTCTAAAACTTATTCTATCTATATTTTGCTTTAAATGTCTAATAAAAAGCTTAACTTTTAGTTTGACCTTGAAACAGTTATTTGATGTTGAAAATGATCCTAGCGTGACTTTAACTAAAAATTAGTACCGCAAAATATTCAAAGAATCGTATAGAAATGTTTATTTATTACAACGTTTTAAGTTGGGGGCGTTCGTTCAATTAGTTCTAACTTTTAGAGTGTAAAATTTACAATATATAGACAAAAAAGTGTTCA
Organism: Nectonema munidae; assembly: GCA_030549495.1. NCBI lineage: Eukaryota > Metazoa > Nematomorpha > Nectonematoida > Nectonematidae > Nectonema > Nectonema munidae. The sequence goes on from JAUIRK010000883.1 coordinate 972,586, forward strand.
AAAAAGAGCACACATCAGAACAAATACTTCTCATTTAAAATTTTTGATATTTTTCTTTTCGATAAAATCGTATTCTTCCCATTTTATTTTTAGACTTTCATAGTAAGTTTGTAGATCAAACCTATACACCAAATAAAGTTAAATTTTTTCTACTGATAATAATTAAGAAAATCACTATTCGGGAAACAGGCCAGTTCCGAATTAGTGAGTGTTGACTTATTACATATAATTTAGTGGAAGCAGATAACCAACAAGTACCAATGCTTATCAACTAGAGATTTTTATGTGAGAGCAACTTGTCAAACAATTTGATTAATTTTAGTGCTTGAGCTGTACTATATATTATGAATACAACCTTCTTATACAATGCATTGTTTTTTTTAAATATAAATATAAAGTGTTTTCCTTAACCTACATGCATTCTTAAATGGATATTTTATTTTAAATAGCCATTACACATTGTAATGAACAAACTTTAAGAGTTTTTAGTCTTGTTTACATTAGTACAGCTTTCTTCATTTCTTTCTTGCGTACGCTAAATTTTTTTATCAATTCATCAAAACTAAGCTTAGAGTCTTTTCTGAAGACTTTATCTTCGCCAAGATACTCTGTATTTATTTGTAAAAAATCTCATGTCAAAAATGAATATCTTCGAGTTTTCCAAATTCCATGAAATTTTTTACTAAGGTTTGCGCTATAGTTCTTAATTTTATATATAATATATATATATATTGCTTCTAGTTGTAACTGTTATATTCATTTTTTTTATCACATTTTAGAATATATCTCTCTTCAAGTTGATCAAAGAATGTCAATTTTGAACTTTTTTTGAAATGGGTTTACCAAAGGCCAACAATTTTGTGCAGACGATATTTGTGGAAATTTCAGACGCTTTATGGGAAAAAGATAAAGTTAAATTCACTATTAAAACAAAAGTACACTTTTATATTACTTATTCCTTTCATAATTTAATTTTTCTTGGATTTGAATCCATTCCCTTACCCAACAAAAGTAATTATTGCATGAATTGCCATTATTTAGAGAATTTCAGCTTTTTATGCAAGAGAACATCTCATTTCGTGAAACATGAATTTGCACTTTTTGACATTATGAAAATTCTTGATCATTGCAGAGACTGCTTAATTAACCCGACCAATGTTCCCAACGGGAATGCACACGAACTCTTTCAATGAAATAAAGTGTTAATTAATTACTTCATCTGCCATTCTCAGTCGTATGTGTCAAGGGCAACCCGACATTTGCTTCGGGTCCATAATTCGTTTTATATAATATACATACCAAGGAACGTGAGTAAGGTTGGTTAGATACTAGGTTTCGATAACTCAAGGTCTTGGGTTCGATCCGGCATCAAGCCTACTTTCTCATAGTTCGATACAAGCGGCGCAATTGTCCCTTCTCGATGAAAACACCACACAGTACCTTTACCTTTATAATTCTTGAAAATTGTTCTTCTTCCTTTAACAACTTCAATTAAAATCTTGATTTTGCTTCAGAACATATCGCGTGCTAATCGATTGAAGCGCTTGGTATTGATCCCTTTCTCCATCTGTTATTTCATATAATAACAATGGCCTACAATTTATTCTGTTTTTGAAAATGGATGCAAATTATCAACTTTTATTGATCTCTATGTTACGGTTGTATTATAACGAAGTATCGCGCTGTTGAATGTTACCTCATCAAGTTAACTAAAAAATAGTTACATTGGTTTCTACTATAATCACTCCATATTTTCTACCTATCTAAGATTTAGAGAAGTTTAACTTGAATACAGAAATTTGAATAAAAATAATTCATCTCTAATATATATTTCTAATGATCTCTCATTTTTAAAAATTGAAATTTTTCAATTTTATTGGATCAGTCAATTTAGTAAAAATAAAAAAGAATTGTATTCCAATGTACTTAATTTTGAGTTAATTTTGAACATTATTTTTCTAAAAACTTGAGATCTTTACAAATCCAATTTTTCACTTCATCGAAAAATGGTGTGGCAGCATTGCTCCTCAAAGAGATAACTCGTAAAAATATGCATCCTTCTTTTTCGTTATTATTTTAGACAACGTCATCTTACTTCAAAAGTTCTGAGATCACAGTCACAAGAGATCATGAAGAGTTTCTCTGGTTGCATTCCTGTTACGAAAATTCTCCCGAATTCACCGGCTACATAGTAAACCTCGTTTATTTACTTTTACGACTAAAACGCACCAAGAATACAGTATGCGAGTGGCTAAAACAGCAGCACACTTACAGATCTATTAATCTATCGTCATTCGTAGACTCGCGACTTCGAATCACACACTAGGCGAATTTCCTTTTTTAATTCTCCATAAAGCAGAGTTGCTATCAGATCTTTTTTCATTTGGATTAGATTCCACAAGCTCCCTCCGAGCCAGATTTTGAAGCGTCGAAAGAAAAATTGTTTGCTTTGGGGGAAAATGAGGCCAGGTTAAGCAAAGAAGAATATGCACAATTAAAAGAAGAGCTAGACAGGTTTTTTTATTACTTTTTTTACACAATTTCTTTTACATAATTTTTGTTAAAACTACCTTGAGTTTGATTTTTTTTCTTTTCCAAATTGATATGTCAACCCCCGGTAAACCGAAAATTTTTTCTATCAAAATTCGTGTCAAAAGGAAAGAAATTGGGGTATTGTGAAGTTTAAATGAAATAGGTTAATTTTGAATTTTTGACATATTTTTATGTTATTCTTCATATTGCATGCATACCTGATCTTTTTAAAATATTTTAAAACTAAAAACTCAAATTTATTTAAACAGATAGAAGTAAAAAGAAGGAAACAAATATATATTTATACCCTAAAGGAAATATAACTAGAAGTGATCCATAAAATTGATTTATATTGACAAAATATTTATTTATATTATTTAATACAGTCAAATCTCGTCGTTAATCCTAACAGAACATTAAAAAATAATCGAATAAAGAAATTGTTCGCATTGTGAAGAACAATGAATTGGCTATCAAATTTTACGCAGTTAATATCATGCGACAATATCACTGATTAACTGTTAACTGAAACCCATTTAAGGCCAAGCAAAGCAGACGATATCTAAAAAAACGCAGACGATTTATATTCAAAGTCATTGAAAAAAGCAGACGAAGATGAAATTACTTATGTTTCAAAATAGGAACATTGGCTTAAATGGGTTAATAATAATCAACTATTAACTAGTTAACTAATTATTTAACTAATTAGTTAACTGATTAACTGTTGATTGCTTAATAATCTTTTATCAAAAAAATGTTTTTTATCCTTCCCTTACTATACGGTAAAAAGAGAAGGAGAAATTTAGGATAAAAAATTAGTTTGTCTTCCAATAATGAAATAAATATTCGGGTTAAAGAGGGCTGCTTGTATTTAATAAGTAAAAGAGAGGAAAATAATTTTTATAATAAATCTTTAGTAAATAAAATTGTATATTTGGAAAAAATTTATTTTGATTTGCTGCATATGAGCATGTGAGCGCCTTGCCCAACGTTTACCTACGGCTTCGACTAGAGAAATTCCTCACACTCTGACATATAACCCTGATTCATTCATAATATTCATATACACACACATATGGAAAGAGGCAGGGTGCGGAATCGGAGTAGGGAGTCGGAGATTTGAAGGTATAGGATTTGGAATCGGAATCGGTATCTAATAAAATTTCAGAGTTGGACTTTGGTTTTGTAAGCGTACGGAGTAGGGTGTCCACCCCGGGGATCCTCATCACCTATTCCCCGGGGAATTTCTGAAATTTTTACTCCTCCTTCTCGAAACTCATTCCTTGACTCCCCGAGGAGTTTTCAGATTTTCGATTTTCTTCTGTGCTGAACTGTTTGATGAAAATTTTAGGCTAATTTTATAGTTTTAAGTCAAATCAAAATTTTAAACATACATTTTTTGATGAAACCAAAAAGTTGTATTAACCCATTTACGACCAATGTTCCTATTTTGGAACATAAGTAATTTCATCTTCGTCTGCTTTTTTCAATGACTTTGAATATAAATCGTCTGCGTTTTTTTATAGATATCGTCTGCTTTGCTTGGTCTAAAATGGCCATTTACGACCAATGTTCCTATTTTGGAACATAAGTAATTTCATCTTCGTCTGCTTTTTTCAATGACTTTGAATATAAATCGTCTGCGTTTTTTTATAGATATCGTCTGCTTTGCTTGGTCTAAAATGGCCATTTACGACCAATGTTCCTATTTTGGAACATAAGTAATTTCATTTTCGTCTGCTTATTTTAATGACTTTGAATATAAATCGTCTGCGTTTTTTTAGATATCGTCTGCTTTGCTTGGTCTTAAATGGATTAAAGCAGAAATAAAATAATGAAAAACAAGTTTGAGCTTTATTTGGAAACAAAAAGAATGCCCGAAGTTTTGGAAAATTTGTTCAAGAATTTAAAAAGCATAAAACAAACATCTGTAGACTCCGAACGAGTGTTTTCATCAATGAGTTATTTTTCTACGAAAATAGGAAACCAATTGAACGATGAAACTTTGAACGACCTAGTATTTCTTAGACATTTTTTCAAAACATGAATATTTTTTTACATTTTTTAAAAATAATTTTATTCAACTTTTGAACTAATAAAAAACTTTCAGAATAATATTTTTTCATTTTAGAAGAGTTTTTTTATTGTTAAAAAATCGCTTTTTCTTCCCCGGGGAAATATTTTAAAAATTACGAGGTCCTCGTTCCCCGGAGAATGAAAAAAGGACCTTAAAGTGGGCACACTAGTACGGAGAGACTCTTTTTTAGTGGAAGTCCGGTGTAGGGGTGTTTTTTTGTTAAATTTATTAAGTATTTCGAGGCAACGCCCAATTTTTGTTCGTACTTGGGAGTCGGAGTTCTAGTGATGAGTGAAAATTTAATTTAGAACAGGGGCGCACATCCTCAAAATTATTGAGTGGGGCGGAATTTTTTTTGCAATTTTCAAAATTACTGGTCTGCAAATATCACAGGAGGTCAAATATTCAAGAAATCCTTTAAAATAGAGTGTATACAGCGCATACGTGAATTTATAAGACTACTTTATATTTTTTTTACAAAATTGATGAAATTTATAAACTATACTTCCAGTGAAAATATTTTATAAAAAATAAAACAAAAAGTTTAAAACATATGGCCTTTCTTTAGTTGAAGCTGGACTTACGATTTGGGCTTAAATATTCTAAATTTTCAAGTATTTGGAGACGCAGTCGGATATATTGCCTTTCAGTTTGTAACCCAGATGATCGACTTCTTTGGTGCCTGTCCCACTTTCATACTTGAATATAACAAAAATGATAAAATTTGCTGTTTGTTGTAGCGAGTATCTTCTGTGCTTCAAGCGAACAGTGACGTCCCATGAAATATTTCTGAGCCGAGTGGCATCGCATCCAGCCTTATCCACTTTTCACAATCTTCACATATTTCTAGAATATCCTAATGACGTAAGCAAATTCTTTTTCTTCCTCTCTTTGTTGACCAATCAAGTGTATTTATTACATTAGCATTGACATAACATAATGTGTGGCGTATTTATATTGGCCCACCTGAGAAAAAGACTTCTGATTGGATGAAGCGGTACGTACGATGTTTATCTCTTCTAAGAGAAACCGTAAACAATAACCTTTAGTTGAAAAAACTAAAACTATAAAACAAAGTATTTTAATATAAACCATAAAATAAAGGAGCTTTTTTCAAAAATTTCAATTATTCCTCTGAACTAATGTAACTTCTTTATAGTAAAAATCTCTATATACTGAATATTTTATTAAATCCTTGGAGTGTTCAACATAAAGCGGTTTAACTCAGGAGCAGGGGCGCACATCCTCAAAATTATTGGGGGCAAAAGCCAACGTTGAAGTAGCTAACCCATATAAGGTGATTTGGTAACGCTTGTATTTTTTACATTTTGTAAGGAATCATAGTATACAAAAATGGTAGTTTGATCACTTAGAACACAAAATCATTAAAAAACAATTTAAACAAACATAAATCATAGTATACGAGAACAAGAAAATCATTGTGTTTTTTTTTTGACTATTTTTGTCTACAAATAAAATTCTGACAGCTGTCATAAATAGATCAAGTACATATTTAACAAATGAAAAATTTTGTTTCGATATTATATTTTTATTATAATAATCAACAATTTTCTTAAAAAAAATTTAACGCGAGTCTGACAATATTCATTGATATAAAATTGTAACGATTGAGAACTATTTTTTTCTCATTTAAAAACACAAATTTTCGTTTTTGCAAAATGTTTGGTGTATTGATGCAACTAAATTTTTACTAATAATCTGTGTGATTAATTTGAATAGCTGAACTTTGGTATCATGAAAAAAGGTTCAGAAAATATTGAACTTATATTCCGCTAAAAACTAGTTTCTAATGAGATAAAATAGGATTATTTTTAATTTAACTCTAAATACAAATTAGAGAGAAGCAGTGGCGTAGCCAGAAAAAAGTTGATAGAAACAAGAGAAGAGAACTTGAGTGAATGATTGAGTTTTAGCAGAGAAAGCGAAAGAGAAAAACAGAGGAGACAGAAAGAGAAATAGAATCACTGTGACAGAAGATGAGAAAATCTAGTGGATCATCAACATGTGTTTGCTCAAAAATACTAGAAGGAAACAAAACATTGCTTACTTATTGTGTGCATATTGAAACAATGGATTATTATTATATAGCTCTCACATCGTTTGTAAAATATTCTTGATAAGAATTTCAGAGCAGCTTGGCACGATGTTTGATTCGAAAGTCTGCATTCCCTCTTTTATTCTCTTATCTTGCATTATCATGTATTCGAATGCACTATTTGTAAGTAGTGGAAATGCTGTTAGTTTAGCCATCTTTCAAATAATAATCATTATTGTTTGACATTAGACTAAAAAACTATTTTGTATGTCTGATATACTTTTTTACGTCAATTTGAGAATTCCTGCCTTGGTCCAATGACACTAATTTTGCAAATGTACACAAATCTTAACGCCATTCCACCGTCTCTTCTACAGATGACGGATGAAAGAAGTATTAATATAGAGATATAACAGGATATAGCTATTTCGGAACCTTGTGACTAAGTTTTGAAGTCCCTATATGTAACAAACTTTGCTCATTAATAAAATAAAATCTCCACAAAATGAATGCGAAAATACTCGTCAATTCACTTTTGTCCACTCTGCAATCAACACATTCACAACACACATTATCTTTTCAATTGTCCGCACATACACACATCACCAGAACCCATTCATTTATGGTCCAAACCATGCCAAATGGTGAAGCAGCGTAGTTAAATCTTGGATCTAAAACCACAAAGCCATATGTAGAAGCCTACATCTGAAACTATCGGTAACTAAGGTATCTCGAATAAGTATATTTCTTTTATTTGATTGACAGATTTAGCTAATAATGAGATCCAACAAGAACAAAACACCTGCGTTATCTTATACCTCTTTACCTTAGCTAGAAGTACGAAGCAAGAATAAGAAGGAGAAGCTGATGGACCTGTTGGCAGTCGTGAGCCATGGTGTGGATGAAGCAATCATCAGTTTTCCCTCTTCCTTATCCACCTCCAGCAATGCCAACAACTGTGACTTTGAGGAGGGAAATGGGAGCTTCAGTAACGCGCCTTCCCCATCTCAAGCAGACTCCTCCAAACAACTTGACTCCTTCTTTGAAAGTCAGAAGGAGCTCCTCTTCGAATACCACTCCAGAATGAAGGATGCCTGCTCCAAAGCCGAACGGTAACTTTTTTCTAACACTGCTTCGCATTCTTACTCCATATGTGTCAGAGAGAGGACAACAGCTTTATTAACCTGCAAACTGGACACTTAATAATTTTCGTGAAAGAAAAACCTAAAATTCAGCTAATTTTCAAATGTTTATCTTTGATTTTTCAATTTAGAAAATTTCTTCTGAATTCAAAAATTTAGAAACAAAAATACACACTTCTAAACATAGACATAGGTTACAAAATGTTAGCTTCGACTCCTAAATTTATTAGATACCGTCTACGACTCCAATTCCTTTAACATCTTCGACTCAGCCTGACTGAACATAGACATAGGTTTTTTATACGGAAATTTGACTTGTATGATTGTCTGATATTGGAAAGCCCTTATTACTATTTTTGCGCTGAACTCAACAATTTTTAAGGTGAGCCAAATTCAGAACTTCAGATCAAAGGATTTAAAGTCTATTGTGAACTCGTAGTTTTTTTTTTGACAGGGTGTTTCATGCAAGGGAAGTAGAAACTTCCATATCTGCACTGATGAACTTTTTATGATAAGTCGATGGCATCGCCGGGATTCGAACCCAAAGGCTTTGGATCCGTAGGCGACGCCTCTACCTATCAGCCCACCAGCTCGTAGTTGGGAAAGAGCTTATTTCTGCAATTGCTATTCATTTTTTTGATGAGTTCAAGAATAAGCTTAACTTCATTGAATTCCTCTGTTGCATTCAAGAATATGCAGATGGGAGTTCAATTCAAAGGAATAAGTGCTCCGAAAAGCGGGAAGTATATGTACACGCCACACCCAAAAAGGAAGATCGTTTATAACGCGAATGGCTTTGAATCTAAGCCACGAACCCGCGTTATAACCTCATGCCAATTCTAAATAATTTATGAATAAGTAGTTGATGGTTAACAATATCAAAAGCTTTGGCTAAGTCCAAAAACAAAACTATGCTAAACTTGAATTACATAATAATGAAACAGTTATCTCTGATGATTTGTTTTTTTAAAATCCAAACTGATTATGATTAATTGGATTATGTTTGTCAAGAAATGCTGTAATCCTTGAAAAGATCATTTTCTCAAAGATTTTTGAAAAATTGGACAATATAGATGTGTGTATGTCTGTAATTATCCAACAAATTAGGAGATTTGCCATTTTTAAGAACAGGTTTTTTTTAGGTAATCAGGAAACTGTCCCTTTTGAAATTAACCCATTTACGACCAATGTTCCTATTTTGGAACATAAGTAATTTCATCTTCGTCTGCTTTTTTCAATGACTTTGAATATAAATCGTCTGCGTTTTTTTAGGTATCGTCTGCTTTGCTTGGTCTTAAATGGGTTAAAATAAAACAGACCCAATGTACGGGAGTATGTCAATAATAAATTGAAGAGATAGTTCATCATCACCCCAAGATTTTTTATTTGATAAGAAAGCTAAGGCAACTACACTATCATCATAGTTCATCTCATACAGATAAAATGAAGAAGAATTCAAATAATTAAAAAAATGTGTATCTAAATAATTTTCAAAAAGAAGAGGAAAAAGAGCGACAAAATCACTACACCTAAAGGGCTAAATTTTGAGGGTTCATTTTGGAAGATTTTTGAATTTTTATTCAAATTGTTCCAAATACCATTTTTTTACAAGTTGAAAGTTGATTAAAGTAATACATGGATTTAGCCTTTTTAACTTCATTTTTGTATTTCTTCAAAATATTTGTGTACCTACGGTAGCTCAAAGGATTGGGATTACTAAGTTTTCCCCTCTAAAATTTTTCTCTTACCTTCCTAAGGCAGTGTTGAAAAGGAGAAAAGCATGGCTTGGTATTAATTGTAGCTTTGAGTTTGATCAAAGGAAAACTGAGAAAAAGATTTCTTAATAAGACCTATGAATATGTCGTGAGCATTATTTGGATCAACAGCTTGATAAACTTGGGAAAAATCAATTTGAGCTACTTTTGAAGCAAAAATAGAGCGCTGTTTTTGACTAAAATCTTTTTTCCACAAATAGCAAGACTTGGTTGGATTATCAAAAAAAATTACTTATGAAGGTACAATTTGGAAAATGATCGGTTATATCAGCAAAGACATTATAAGAGGAATGAAGACAAGTAAAATTTATAAAAATATTGTCCATCAAAGTTGATGAACTAGAAGTTAGACGAGTAGTGCTCTTTCTTATTGTGGCAAAGAAGCCAAATGATTGAAGGGTATTTATAAAATTTAAATAATTAACATTGTTATCAAAATCAAAAAGATTTATATTGAAATTCGCGCAAATAATGGAATATTTTTAGAACGAATTTTTGAAGAGAATGTCAGATAGAAAATTGTTAAAATTGCAAACATCAGAGTTCAGAGGTCTGTATAACACAATCAAATTAAAAAGTTTGTTTTCTATTTGAAAACACAATAAAAGACAGTCAAAAAACAATTTTTTCAGAACAAGAAACTATAGATGAGGCTGTCGTTGAAATAATAACAAAAACATAAATAAGTTATCATTTATTTTTGTTATAATGAAGCCTAAAAGTTTTTCAATGATGTAAAATTTTTATTGACATTTAATATCATTAAAAATAAGTCAGCATCACTGTCGTCAAAATGACCCATAAAAATTAAAAAAACAAAACTACTGAATTAAGAAAATACCAAATTATAATTTTTAAATTTAATTTAAATCCTTCACTATCATAAGGCTCAAACAATTAATCTAAACATTACTTCAAGTGATTCAGTGGGAAGCCCCATTTCCATTGAAATTGGCAATGATTATGTGTTTATTGCGGTGATTTTGACTGACCCCACATATGTTTCCCAGGGATATAATATATATAATAAGGTATCTTTCTTACTCGGCTTTTCTTCGGTTAATTACCCTCCACCCTGCTTCCAGTCTTCTTTTCTTCCAGTGGGGGCTGAACGCTTTGCACTTGATGTCGGTTGAAAAAGGTTTAGTAGAATCCAAATATTGTATTGAATAGAGTTATGTCATCTTTATAATTGCGTCCTTATCACTACTACTATTATTATTATTATTTCAAACTAAAAATCACCACCCCTCAGCGCCATCCTTTTTATTTGTGTTAATTTATTTGCGCTTTTCAGTATGACGAAGTCAAATCGCCACATTTTGGAAGATTACTCGAAATTTGTGATCTGTTTGCGCGAATTTTGTGCACGCACGGAAACCGAGCCATTCAAGCAATACCTCGTTGACGTTGGCTTGTGCTTGAAGCGGGTCAAAGTCATTGAAACCAAAATCTGCACTGACTTTGACCTCAAACTACTTGACACTCTACGGTACTCTAACTTCCTTAATCCACTTCCTAGTGTTTGCATTCAGGATTCAATTCAGTGTTCGGTTATTATTAAGTAGGGTTGGTTAGGTGCTGGATTCGATGACTTAAGGTCTTGGGTTCGATCCCGCTTCAAGCCTACTTTCCTCCTAGTTCGATACAAACGGCGCAATTGTCCCTTCTCGGTGAAAACACACCACGGTACCTTTACCTATTATTAGTATAAGTGCGTTTAAAATACTTTAACCCTATCATGACCAGTAGAACACTGGTGTGCCAATAAATCTTGGGAAAATCTTTCGTTGAAAATTTGTCTTCAATATTCTAATCCTCACAGGTTGGTGAACTGCAATTTTTGCATGATTTACTTTACAATCTAACAGGAATGTCGAGTCCTATCTATATTTTTAGCTTCAGGAGTCAGAATAGAATTCCGAAAATTAATACCGAAATCGGCTAGAAGGAAGATGTGCCCAATTTTTACCAATCGTGATATTGATGATGGTTCTTTTCAAATATCACTATGTATTTTCCCGCGAATGATGTCGCATTCATCTAACCTCTCTATATGGATATCCTACGAAATGTCAATTACGAACTTAAACCATTAATGAAGCGAGTTAACTGTTATCCACTGTACAAAAATAAAGGCCTCTGTTTTTATCAAATATCTTCTGCTTTACATTGGATATCTTATGATTGTTCTTGCTTTTATTACCCGCTTAAAATTCAACTTGAAATTATGGATAGAAAGACAGTCAAAAAAATTTCAGAACAAAGAAAAAATTTTGTTATGATCATAGGAAAAGTATTTTAAATAAACAACACCTACACCACCACTTCTTTTGATTCTTTCATGGTAAAAAAAATATAGCCTGGAATTTCAAATGTCTGAGAGCATAAATTCCAAATTTCCTTCCATACAATAAAGTCAAAGTTTAGGTCGAAAAGGCTAATAAAATTGTGACAAGCAGATATAACAAGTTTTCAATATTCCGAATTATTAATCTTCCTACGTTTTTCATTATAACGTTTAGACTTAGCAAGAAAAGGTGTATAACTGACTTTGAATTTGTGTGTTTCATTTATCCAAATGTTTTTTTTCCAGATACTACATTCAAGAGAGTTACCTAGCGAAGGCATTGGTTGTGCAACGTTTCAAAGCTTTTCACGACTTGCAGGCAATTAAAAAGCGCATCGACAAAGCCGCTTCCAAAAATTCCTCTTCCTTGCAGAAGAGCAATGGCCTGAAAATCGATGAAGAAAAGAAAGAACTTGCTGAAGAAAAATTCAACAAACTCTCTAATTTAGGTAGGGTGAAAGCGTTTTCAATTACTTTCTCATCATCCAAATCAATACTTTGATCAGAGACACATTAATACATTTTACCATAAATATGATTTAATATTTAAACAGACCGTTGAATTGAAAAAATGACAAATTCGAATACCATAAATTGAATCTTTGTTGATTCCAATTTTTGTCAGTAAAAATTTTTGAAACTACTTAATGTTTGAAAAACGACTCGATCAGTCATCAGTAGAGAGATATTGATCAAGAAAAATATAATCAATGTAGATTAAATGAAGAAGGAGTAGTTAGAGTCTTACATTTAAAAAGTTTTGCCCTACTTTTTGATCCCGAAGCTCTGAAATTTGGAAAAGGTTATCATGGAACGCTCATGATATAATCTCTTCGCCAGAAAAGATAACAGACTTCCTATTTAAAACAATTTTTCCCTATTCTTCACTCAGTTCAATTGTAATTCCTACAAACAGATTTTTTTGTCTAAGGATTGAAACTCTGGCTTTTATGAAGATGACTGTATTTAACTTAAAAAATTGGAATAACAAAAAAAGAAAATGCGATTTATAAGTGAGAAAGGGTTATATTTTAAACTATCAAATCATCAATTTTGTAAGTGTAGTTAGTCATTTACTTAATATTTCAATAAAAATAGAAAAAATGACATTAATATAAATGTTCTCTCCCTTTTTTTATTTGATTACATTTTAAAAATACTTTCTGAAGACACACGCATATTAGCTTTTGATAATAAATATCTTTTTATATTAAACATTAAAAAATTAATTTTATTAAAAATTTTACATAAACAGACACATATTGCAGCGTTATTTGGATTAATACTCATTTGCTTAGCATAACTCCTACAAACCCATTAAAATTTGTCAGTGCCATGATAAAAGTAACAAGCACATTCGATTTCATTTTTTATTTAACCTAACTCCGGGGTCTTGATCCAGTCGACGTGGGTTCCTGACATCACAATCCTCCGATTATGAAAGAATGCTCATTTTTTAACTCTATTAAACACATAAATATATAAGACTGCTACAGACACTAAAAAAATTAAAAATAATTTTTTTTATTCTTACTTTTCAATTAACTTCGTCAAAACCACGGAAAACATCACTGGACAAGCGAGGAGAGGGAGACCGAAAAAAAGATGGGAAGATGCTGTTAAAGAAGACTTGAAGAAAAGGAACCTGAAGATTGAAGATGCTGAAATTTCTGAAGTCGCTGCACATTCAAGGTCGACCTTGGCTCGCCAAGACAAATACCTGCTCATTAGAACGAATGGGGAGTCAAGAACAACGAATCAATATTTTTACTACGTGTTGAAATATTTACAAAATAAACATTTTTAGTTGTTTGTGGGAAAAAATCAAATCGTTAAGTAATCTTTAATCATAAGTTGGAACATACTTTTTTTCAGCTTGAAAAAATATTTGAGCGTAAAATTTTTCACATTTTTTAAAAAAAATTGAGGGAAACTAACATTTTTACTTTTTCAAAGTTATGCAATCGAATTCTTTCTAAACTAAATGATTATTTTACAAGTTTAGTTTTAGAGTTTAATTAACCAATATATCTTCATTTTGTCCTTTTTTTGTTTTTCAGGAGAGACCGAAATAAAGATGTACCAAGATCGCAAAATCAAATCATTTAAAAAGTGCTTACAAGAACTCGCTCAACTACAAATTAAGCACTCAAATGCATTCAGCGAGTGTCTCCGTGAAACTCTTACTTCAATTAAAGCATCCTCGTTTTAGGAATGCCGCCCTTTCAAGTTATGGAGTGTAATTCATGTTTTACAAAAGTAGAAAAAAATGTACGAATCCATTCAACAAATTTATTATAATAATTAATATACTTTTTTTATTTTAATTCAACAAAAATTGATTATGTTTATAAGTACTTCTTTTCAATTTTTGATACATAATAAAGAAAGGTGTTTCTTTCTATATTTCATAAATCCAAATTCTTTCCATATTATGCTATCATGACTACTTTTTTCGCCAAGTACATTTTATATATTTTCCTTATTTCTAGACCGTCCCAAAATTAATATTAATTTTTTTAATTTTTATTACGCATGTTTTAATTTTGTTCTAATATTTTATAAAATAATCCTATTCTCAAAATTTTAAAGTTTTTAATATTAGTTAAGAAATTGCTCATTGGACCCAACTTCTGTGCATAACAAAAAATTAAGAAAACTTAGATATTTTAATTTTTATATAAAGAATTAAGTTTTTATTTTATCTAAAAAAACAATGAAAATTAGCATGTCAATCTTTCACATAATTTGACTTATTTGCGATGTAATTCTATAGCTTGTGAAAGAGAATATTTTTGTTCTTTCTTGTTTGTAATTAGAATCATTCACAATAAAATTTGAATTTTTTTGTCCAAAGAAAAGAAGAATACAATTTAAAACACTTTAAATAAAACGACATGATTTTGATGTGATAAAATCTGAAACATTCATTTCTTTAAACGAAATAATTTCTTTACTATTATTGTTTGCTGGCCCCACTAAAGTTTTCCTTCTGCAATGCTTTCACCATTTTACTTTTTCAGTTTTATCTTCTTGAAAAAAAAAGTATAAAAGAAATGAATGTTTGGATAAGTACCATAAATGAGATTTAAACTTTTTCATTGCAGCATTATAAATTACTTCATCAATCCTTTTATAATCCTTAAGTTTTACTAAAGTGTCCAAATTATTTTTAGATGCTAATCGAATCTTGAGCTATGAACCAGTATTAAATAGACAGATAATATAAAAATATTTAAGCGTCTCGCGGTATTTTTTCTTCTTTGTTTAAATTTATGTGAGAACGAAAAAGATTCATTTTTACAGATTATACCATTCTAGCCATCCGCCTCGCACTGTGACATGCTCCTGGTGCTGTAAAATGTATGCCTCTTTCGCAATTTTTTCCTAAAGCAATTATAGATCGCTCCACGAATTCTCTATAATCCTTTCGATCTTGATTAATTTTAATTGCTGTCTTATGAACTTTATTGTACAACCTTTGTTGAAGTCAAGCCATTTAATTTTCACTGTAATTCCTCCTTTAAAATAGGCATAATTTTTCTTGTCTATTGCACTCCAGTTTTTTTAATTTCATAAAAAGATCCATATTTGGTTCTGTAGAAGTGAAAAATAAACTGACAAAATTTCCTATAATTATCTCAATAATAAGATGCCAACATATCAAAAAAATGAAATCTTGTTTCGAATACTTTTGAATAGTTACACAAGCTCCATTTTGAATACAAGTGTTACATGCAGTTGGATAGAAAGACAAATCTGCTTTCCAATTCTTACAACTCTTCCACTCTCTTAAGTATTAAATACAGCATTGCCCATTTCATAACTTATTGCCTTTTCTAATTCAACTATGCGTAACAGATTTTTCTAAAAAGCTACATAATAAACTTGATTTTCTAGGTAATCTTTTATATATTTTCCATCAAAGTGATAATAAGAGGAGTGCTTGGCTTGAAAAACCCGTTTATATCTTCTGCATGTTTATCTCTAGAGTTAAAGAAAAAATTATATTATGATCTTTAATAAAAAATTTAATACATAATTCACCCAATGACTTTCATCACTTATTTACAGAATGGATATGTGCTTATTTTTCTCGCAATGAAATCTTTGTCCACAGTCCGTGTATAATTTTGATCTTTTTGTTATAAATCTCAACATCACGGGTCTATCTAAAAACTTTTACAAATTTTTCGATCTTTATACCTCCTTGAACAATTTCTCCATTGATGTTTTTACTCTTACTGAAATTTGGAACAATTTCAATCTTGGTGATATTACTTTGCCTATATCAATAAAAAGTATAAGTACAACACCCTAAATGATCAAGCACCTTTCATTATATCCCCATTTGAATTTCTTTCAGTTAAACTTGTCAAAACTTTCAATCTAATCATTATCGTTCTCTACAGACCACCGTCTAGTAAAAATATTGAAGTTTTTATGTCTGAAGTATTGAATCTTATCCTGCATCACAAAGGTCAAAAAATTATTTTATCCAGGGACTTTAATATCGATTTGATTAAATCACATATTAACGGCTCTGAATTAAAGTTTCTTAATTTGATTCTAGAAAATAGTCTCTATTCAGACAAAAAAATCAATTAGATTTACTCATAATTCCAGTTACTTAATTGATAATATATTCTTATCCGATAAAATTAACATAATCCTTTCAAATAACATCCTACCGGACGTATCTAATCATTTGCCAAACTTCGTAATTATCAAAAATACAAACATCACTGAGTACAACCATCAAACAATTAAGAATCAACAGATTTATAGACATTAATTACAAAACTTTTACCTCAGCTATTCAAACGGAAAGTTTTCAATTTTTAAAACTGTATCCACTAAATCCTAATGACTATTACTTTTTACTAATGTGCAAAATTCAAAGCTCAATAGATAACAGTCTTGTAAAAAAGATAAGAAATCTCGCCCATTTTAAGCATAATTCATCATTTTTCAATCATTTAAAAAAATGAAAAGAATAAAAAACTGACTTTGGTTATAACCATATGTTTGATAAATTCAAAAATTACAATAATTCCTAATACCAAGTAATTTTCAAAAAGAAAAGCGCTTATATAAAAGAAGAATTGACTAATAATTCCAACAACCTAAAAATGGAAAATTTTAAATAATTTACTTGGAAAAAATAATGATGCCAAATCTTACACTGAATTAACTTGTGATTCACTGAATAAATATTTCGCGAGTATTTCCAATACTTGTACAGCTTCTTCACTTTCCTCTGATGATATAAATATTTTTAATGCCAATTTTATTTAACCGAAATTTCTGAATATGACATTATTGCATAAAAAAGTCATATACATGTGTTTGATGAACGCATTACAAAGAACATAGGCTTAACTAGCATTCCTTATCTTTCCCATGAATTAGCATATCTTTATAATATAATTTATAACACTGGAATCTATCCTTCCAAACTTAAGATTGCTAAAATTGTACCCATTCATAAACAAGGTGCCAAAAATGAAGTCCCTAACTGTCAACCAATTTCTATCCTACCCTTCGATATCAAAATTTTTGAGAGGATACTCTTTGAACAAATGACTAACTTTCTCGACAAATATAAACTTATAAACAAATATCAATTCAGTTTCAGAAAAAACTTATCGACACAAGATGTAGCTGCTCATCTAAACCATAGTATTGCTTCTTCTGTCGATAAAGGAAACCAAGTGTAAAAGATCTTTTTTGATTTTGGTAAGACTTTTTTTTTTAACCGCAATATTTTACTTGATAAGCTCTACAAGTATGGTTTTAGAGGCAAGTTCTGACAATTTCTCAAAAGCTTTCTCAATGATCGTATGCACTATACATGTTTTAATAGAAAATCAAATTTTTCTTTAATCTCTAATGATCTAAATGAACTGCACTTTGTATTAATCTTCTCTTTTATGTATAAAAACTTAACCGATGTTCACTTCGCCAACATTTTGATAGAACAACTCATAAACACAATCTTAGAAATGAAAAAAAATAGACATCTACGTTCAAACAAAAAGTATTCAGTCAATATTTTATTCCTAACTCTATTAAGGCTTGGAATATTCTACCTTTGGAAATAAAATACCTTCGCAACATTAAGTCCTTAAATTTTTTTTAAAAGAATTACTGTTTGGCTCTCCTAACTTAATTTATTCTTTTAAAATTTATTAATAGTTTTTTTTTCCAAACCTTAGTGAGTAATTATCTTTTTATATCACCATAGTGCATTGCAATACTATCCATCTAACCCTGGATGATTATTCTTTTTATTTCCTATCTTTTCACCAAATTTAATATTTCAAATTATTTGATTTCAATCTTATGTTTTATCATATTTATTTTCGCTATTATTTTAACCCTTTTTTTCTATCTTCTTCCCCTTAATATCTTTCGTTATTAAAATCTAGTCCCTCTTCTTTATTTATTCTTTTTTTTACTTTCTCAAATTTTCAATTATCATGTCTCACATTCCATTTTATCCTCCACTCCTATCAACCCATTTCCTAAAAGAAAACATGCCTATTTCTGGACACCCGAGTTGACTGCATTAAAAAACAATCTGAAACGCATTATCAAAACCCTACGAAAATCTCCCACCCCCTTAATCATCTCCATCCATTCTACTGTTAAAAAAGAATACAAACAGGCAATACTTTAAGCTAAAAAGAACTCATGGGTAAAATTCACCAGCCAGCACTCAAACAACCCATGGAACATCATCAATAGTTAACTAAAAAGAAAAAACCTTCTATTCTCCCCGAAACAATACTTCCCTGCTCATCCGATCATACAACACACTACAACCCTCCATTGTAGTGTGTTATCAAGACACTACAACACAGGCAGGCTCAAAAGGGAGCACTCAAACACAGGCAGGCTCAAACAGGGATACACAACACACGCAGGCACAAACAATGTGAATTTAAACACAGACATGCACAAACAGGGAGCACTTAAACAGAGACAGGCACAAACAAGAAGCACTTAAACAGAGACAGGCACAAAAAGGGAGCACTTAAACAGAGACAGGCACAAAAAGGGAGCACTTTAACACAGGCAAGCAATAACAGAAGGCATTCAAACACAGGAAGGCACAAGCGGGCAAAAATAGGAGGCACACAAACATGGAGCACTATAACACAGGAAGACACAAAAAAGGAGCAGTCAAACACAGGCAGGTTCAAACAGGGAGGACATAAACACAGGCAAGCACAAACAGGGAACACTTACACACGCAAGCACAAACAAAGAGCACTTAAACAGATTCAGACACAGAAAGGGAGCACTTAAACACAAATAAGCACCATCAAGGGCCACTCAAACACAGGAACGCACAAACAAGGAGGACTCAAACACAGGCAGGCACAAAAAGGAGGCACTCAGACACAGGCAGGTGCAAATATGGGGCACTAAAACACAAGGAGACACAAACAAGGAGCACTTAAAAACAGGCAGCCAGAAACAGGAGGCACTCAAACAGGCAGGCACAAACATGAGGCACTATAACACAGGCAGAGACAAACAAGGTGCAATCAAACACAGGCAGGCTCAAAAAGGGAGCACTTAAACAGATTCAGACAGAAAAAGGGAGCACTTTAACACAAGCAAGCACCAACAGAGAGCACTCAAACCTAGGATGGCACAAACAGGAAACACTTAAGCACATACAGTCAAAAATTGGAAGCACTCAAACAGAGGCAGGAACAAACGACGAGCACTCAATCAATAGGGAGCACCCAAACACGATCAGGCACAAACAAGGAGCACTTAAAGGCAGGTAGGACTTAAACAATAGGCAAGCAGAAACAGGGAGCACTTAAACACAGGCATGCACCTACAGGGGCACTGAAACACAGGTAGGCTCAAACAGAGAGAACCCAACACAGGCAGGCACAAACAGGGTGAACTTAAAAACAGGCATGCACAAACAGGGAGCACTTAAACAAAGACAGGCACAAAATGGGAGCCTTTAACACAGGCAAGCTTCAACAGGGGGCACTCAAACACAGGAAGGCACAAACAGGACGCACTCAAACACAAACACAGGCAGGCACAAACAGGGAACACTTAAACACATGCAAGCACAAACAAGGAACTCAGGTTGGACTTAAACAATAGGCAAGCAGAAACAGGGAGCACAACCAAGGCAGGCACCAACAGGGGGCACTAAAACACAGGCAGGTTCAAAGAGGAAGAACCTAACACGCAGGCACAAACAGAGTGGACTTAAACACAGGCAGGCACAAACAGGGAGCACTTAAACAGGGATAGGCACAAAAAGGGAGCACTTTAACACAGACAAGCATCAACAGGCGGCATTTAAATACAGGAAGGCACAAACAGGTAAAAACAGGAGGCACTCAAATAGAGGCAGGCACAAACATGGGGTACTATAACACAGACAGACAAACAAGGAGCACTCAAACACAGACAAGCACAAACAGGGAGCATTTTAACACAGGCAAGCACCAACAGAAGGCACTCAAACACAGGAAGGCACAAACAGGAGACACTCAAAAATAGGCAGTCACAAACATGGGGTACTATTACACAGACAGACAAACAAGGAGCACTCAAACATAGACAGGTTCAAACAGGGAGGACTTTAACACAGGCAGGCACAAACAGAGAACACTTAAACACATGCAAGAACAAATAGGGGGCACTTAAACAGATTCAGGCACAAAAAGGGAGCACTTTAACACAGGCAAGCACCAACAGAGGGCACTCAAACACAGGAAGGCACAAACAGGAAGCATTCAAACACATACAGGCAAAACAGAGACCACTCAAAACAGGCAGGAACAAACAACGAGCACTCAATCAACTAGGAGCAGCCAAACACGGTCAGTAACAAACAAGGAGCACTTAAACACATGTAGGACTTAAACAAAAGGCAAGCAGAAACTGTGAGCACTTAAACACAGGCAGGCACCAACAGGGGGCACTCAAACACAGGAACGCACAAACAAGGAGGACTCAAACACAAGCAGACACAAACAGGGAGCACTTAAACAACATGCAGGCAAAAACCGGAGGCACTCAAACAGAAGCGGGCAAATACATGGGGCACTCTAACACAGACAGCCACAAACAAGAGACAGGAAGACACAAACAGGGAGCATTTAAAAAGATTCAGGCACAAAAAGGGAGCATTTAACACTGACAAGCACCAACAGAGGGCATTCAAACACAGGAAGGCACAAACAAGAAGCACTCAAGCACATACAGGCAAAAACAGGGAGCACTCAAACACAGTCAGGAACAAACGACTAGGACTCAATCAACAGGGAGCACCCAAACACGATCAGGCACAAACAAAGAGCACTTAGGACTTAAACGATAGGCAAGCAGAAACAGGGGGCACTCAAACACAGGAAGCACTCAAACACAAGCACGTTAAAACAGCAGGCACTCAAACAGAGGCAGGAACAAGGGCACTTATACAACAGGCAGCCACAAATAGAGAGCAGTCAAACACAACCAGGCAGAAACAGGGAGCACCCTAACACAGGGAACACTCAAACCAAGACAGACACAAACATGGAGCACTCAAATACAGGTCGACACAAAGAGTAAGCACTCAAACACAGACAAGCACAAACATGGAGCACTCAAACACAGGTAGGCACAGTCAGAGAGGGTGCGGTGAAAAAAGGAATTTAAAAGGAATGAATATGCCTTTCAAGGGGGAGAACAAAAGAAAAAAAATAGGATTTCAAGGGGGTGAAAAATATTTCAATTGTCTATGCCCACCCGCAGCCACTAAATGCCAGTTAAAACCTTATAGTTTGAACCCAAAAGTGAAATTGATGAGGTTTCAATCACCGAAAACTGTCTTTCACTCAGTGTATGATAATGATCAAATACAAAAGAACTTACAATTTCTAGTAATATATATTTTAATTAATATTTTGAATTAAGAACATTGTCAAAAACAAAAGAGAATGAAATATGCTTTCTAATTTTAAAGAAATTAAAATTTTACAAAAAATTTTTGAAAAATGAAATTATATTTTTAGAAATATTTTATAAATTGTTCGCATGGACATGATTCACATCGAATTAATGAAAATAGAAGATAAATTTTCACTTTTCAAAACTCAAGGCTTTACTTTTGCAACTTATTTTATACCACCCTTCTCAAGAAAGATAATTAGTTTGTTTGTTACTATTTCAAATTTATTTTTTTAATAAAACAATATTCCTGTTTTTTTTTATTTTTTAAGGTACCTAGGGTGTTATTATCGAGAAGGCACAATTGCGCCGCTTGTATCGAACTATGAGGAAAGCAGGCCTTGTTGCGGGATCGAAACCAAGATCTTGAATTATAGAATCCAACCAACCCTACTCAAGTCTAAGTTTTTAATGGTATTAAAATTTTGATTTCTATAAAGGGTAACCATTATAGATAATTTTTAAATATGTAAAGTGTTAATAATAGTTTTTTTATTTAGACTAAGTTATTTAGTTTATAAATTTTATTTTTTCTTAATTCTATTACCTAATTTTTAAAATTAAAGTTAAAAGATTTCATTAGATTTAAACAAATTTATTTTTAATTTTAATAAACACATCCTTCTACTTTTGATTAAGATTTTATATAGTAAAAGATAAATTATTCTCATTTTATTTTATATTGTCTACTAATTTGGATGATAATCTGATTTGCTAATTCGTTTTTATGCATTATGTAAATTATCGTATCTGCGTGTAACATTACTAATGATCCTTTTGGAGGATATCAATAATTATTAGGGGTACCAATGATCCTTGCGGTGGTAATAATTTACTGGAGGTAGCACAAACATGGGCCACTCAAACAACAGGCAGGCACAAATAGGTAACACTCAATCACAAACAGGGAGCAATTAAACAACATTCAGACACAAACAGGGAACGTTCATACAACAGGAGCATTTAATCACTCAAACACAAGCAGACCCAAACATGGGACACTCAAACTCAGGCAGGTAAAAACATGGAGCACTTAAACACAAACAGGGAGCAATTAAACAACATGCAGGCACAAACAGGGAGCACTTAAACAGATTCAGGCATAAAAAGGGAGCACTTTAACACAGGCAAGCACCAACAGCGGTAACTCAAACACAGGAATGCACAAACAAGGAGGACTCAAACACTGGCAGTCACAAACAGAAAACACTCAAACATAGGCAGGCATAAATATGGAGAACTCAAGCACAGGAAGACACAAACAGTGAGCACTTAAACAACAGGCAGGCAATAACAGGACGCACTCAAACATGGGGCACTAAAACACAAGCAAACAAACAAGGAGCACTCAAACCCAAGCAGGCTCAAACAGGGAGCACTTAAACAGAGAATGGCACAAAAAGGAGCACTTAAACAGAGAATGGCACAAAAAGGGGGCACTTAAACAGAGAATGGCACAAAAAGGGGGCACTTTAACACAGGCAAGCACCAGCAGGGGGCATTCAAACCCAGAAAAGCAAAAACAGCAGGCACTATAACACAAACACAGGCAAGTTCAAACAGGGAGCACTCAAACACAGGCAGTCACAAACGGAGGACTTAAACACAGGCAGGCACAAACAGGGAACACGTAAGCACAAACAGGGAGCACTTAAACAAATTCAGGCACAAAATGGAGCACTTTAAAACACGCAAGCACCAACAGTGGCCCCTCAAACACAGGAACGCACAAACAAGGAGGACTCAAACAAGAGGCACTTAAACATAAACAGGCACAAATATGGGGCACTCAAACACAGGGAGTACTTAAACAACAGGCAGACACAAAAAGGGAGCACTCAAACACAGGCAGGCTCAAACACGACGATCACTCAAGCGCATACAGGGAGCACTCAAACACAGACAGGAACAAACAACGAGCACTCAATCAACAGGGAGCACCCAAACACGGTAAGGCACAAACAAGGAGGACTCAAACACATGTAGGACTTAAACAATAAGCAAGCAGAAACAAGGAGCACTTAAACACAGGCAGGCATCAACAGGGAGAACCCAACAAACGCAGGCACAAAAGGGAGACTTAAACACAGGCATGCACAAACAGGGAGCACTAAAACAGAGGCAGGCACCAACAGGGAGCACTCAAACACAGGCATGCGCAAACAAGGAGAACCCAACACACGCAGGCACAAACAGGGTGGACTTAAATACAGGCAGGCACAAACAGCGAGTACTTAAACAGAGACAGGCACAAAAAGTTAGCACTTTAACACAGGCAAGCACCAACAGGGGGCACTATAACACAGGCAGACACAAACAAGGACCACTCAAACACAGGCAGGCTCAAAAGGGAGCACTCAAACACAAACAGGGATACCCAACACACGCACAAATAATGTGAATTTAAACACAGGGAGCACTTAAACAGAGACAGGCACAAACAGGGAGCACTTAAACAGATTCTGGCACAAAAAGAGGGCACTTTAACACAGGTAAGTATCAACAGGGGCCACTCAAACCCAGGAACGGACAAACAAGGAAGACTCAAACACAGGCAGGCACAA
This sequence comes from Nectonema munidae, assembly GCA_030549495.1. Lineage (NCBI taxonomy): Eukaryota > Metazoa > Nematomorpha > Nectonematoida > Nectonematidae > Nectonema > Nectonema munidae. Next base: position 997,063 of record JAUIRK010000883.1, read on the forward strand.
AAAGGTGGCACTCAAACACAGGCAGGCACAAATATGTGGCACTCAAACACAAGCAGACACAAACAGGGAGCACTTAAACAACAGACAGGCAAAAACAGGAGGCACTCAAACAGAGGTAGGCAAAAACATGAGGCACAATAACACAGGCAGGCTCAAAAAGTGAGCACTCAAGCACAGGCAGGCACAAACAGGTAGGACTTAAACAGATTTAGGCACAAAAGGGAGCATTTTAACACGAGCAAGCACCAACAGAGGGCACTCAAACACAGGAAGACACAACTAGGTAACACTCAAACACATTCAGGCAAAATCATAGAGCACTCAAACACAATCAGGAACAAACGACGAACATTCAATCAACAGGGAGCACCCAAACACTGTCAGGCACAAACATGGAGCACTTAAAGACAGGTAGGACTTAAACTATAGGCAAGCAGAAACAGGGAGCACTTAAACACAGGCAGGCACTCAAACACAGGTAGGCTCAAACAGAGAGAACCCAATACACGCAGGCACAAACAGGGTGAACTTAAACACAGGCATACACAAACAAGGAGCTCTTAAACAGAAACAGGCACAAAATGGGAGCATTTTAACACAGGCAAGCACCAACAGGGGGCACTCAAACACAGGAAGGCACAAACAAGAAACACTCAAACACAAGCAGGCAAAAACAAGAAGCACTCAAACAGAGGCAGGCACAAACATGGGGCACTATACCACAGACAGACAAACAAGGAGCGCTCAAACAGGGAGCACTCAAACACAGGCAGGCACAAACAGGGAACACTTAAACACATGCAAGCACAAACAAGGGGCACTTAAACACAGGTTGGACTTAAACAGAGACAGGCACAAAAAAGGGAGCACTTAAACAGAGACAGGCACAAAAAGAGAGCACCTTAACACAGGCAAGCAATAACAGAAGGCATTCAAACACAGGAAGGCACAAGCAGGCAAAAACAGGAGGCACTCAAACATGGGGCACTATAACACAGGAAGACACAAAAAAGGAGCAGTCAAACACAGGCAGGTTCAAACAGGGAGGACATAAACACAGGCAAGCACAAACAGGGAACACTTACACACGCAAGCACAAACAAAGAGCACTTAAACAGATTCAGACACAGAAAGGGAGCACTTAAACACAAATAAGCACCATCAAGGGCCACTCAAACACAGGAACGGACAAACAAGGAAGACTCAAAAATAGGCAGGCACAAAAAGGAGGTAATCAAACACAGACAAGCACAAATATGTGGCACTCAAACACAATAAGATACAAACAGGGAACACTTAAACAACAGACAGGCAAAAACAGGAGGCACTCAAACAGAGGTAGGCAAAAACATGAGGCACAATAACACAGGCAGGCTCAAAAAGGGAGCACTCAAGCACAGGCAGGCACAAACAGGGAGGACTTAAATACAGGCTAGCACAAAAAGGGAACACTTAAACACATGCAAGCACAAACAGGGAGCACTTAAACAGATTCAGGCACAAAAATGGAGCATTTTAACACGAGCAAGCACCAACAGAGGGCACTCAAACACAGGAAGACACAACTAGGAAACACTCAAACACATTCAGGAAAAATAGGGAGCACTCAAACACAGGCAGGAATAAACAACGAGCACTCAATCAGCAGAGAGCACCCAAGCAGAGTCAGGCACAAACAAGAAACACTTAAACACAGGTAGGAGTTAAACAATAGGCAAGCAGAAACAGGGAGCACTTAAACACAGGCAGGCACCAACAGGGGGCACTCAAACACAGGCAGGCTCAAACAGAGAGAACCCAACAAACGCAGGCACAAACAGGGTGAATTTAAACACAGGCGTGCACAAACAGGGAGCACTTAAACAGAGACAGGCACAAAAAGGGAGCACTTAAACAGAGAGAGGCACAAAAAGGGAGCACTTTAACATACGCAAGCTCCAGCAGGGGGCATTCAAACACAGGAAGGCACAAGCAGGCAAAAACAGGAGGCACTCAAACATGGGGCACTATAACACAGGAAGACACAAAAAAGGATCACTCACACACAGGCAGATTCAAACAGGGAGCACTCAAACAGAGGCAGGCACAAACAGGGAGGACTTATACACAGGCAGGCACAAACAGAGAACACTTAAACACATGCAAGCACAAACAAAGAGCACTTAAACACAGGTTGGACTTAAACAATAGACAAGCAGAAACAGGCAGCACTTAAATAAAGGCAGGCACCAACAGGGGGCACTCAAATACAGGCAGGCTCAAACAGGAAGATCTCAACACACGCAGGCACAAACAGGATGGACTTAAACACAGGCAGGCACAAACAGGGAGCACTTAAACAGGGACAGGCACAAAAAGGGAACACTTTAACACAGTCAAGCACCAACAGGGGGCACTCAAACACATGAACGCACAAACAAGGAGGACTCAAACATAGGCAGGTACAAACAAGAGGCACTTAAATATAAGCAGGCACAAATATCGGGCACTCAAACACAGGCAGACACAAACAGGGAGCACTTAAACAACAGGCAGACACAAAAAGGGAGCACTCAAACACAGACAGGAACAAACAACGAGCACTCAATCAACAGGGAGCACCCAAACACGGTCAGGCACAAACAAGGAGCACTTAAACACAGGTAGGACTTAAATAATAGGCAAGCAGAAACAGGGAGCACTTAAACACAGGCAGGCACCAACAGGGAGCACTCAAACAGGGAGAACCCAACACACGCAGGCACAAAAGGGAGACTTAAACACAGGCATGCACAAACAGGGAGCACTTAAACAGAGAAAGGCACAAAAAAGGAGCACTTTAACCTAGGCAAGCACCAACAGAGGGCACTCACACACAGGAAGCACTCAAACACATACAGGGAAAAACAGGGAGCACTGAAACTCAGGCAAGAACAAACGACGAGCACTCAATCAAATGGGAGCACACAAACACGGTCAGCCACAAATAAGGAGAAGGCAAACGGAATGAGGGAGCACTAAAACAGAGGCAGGCACCAACAGGGAGCACTCAAACGTAGGCAGGCGCAAACAGGGAGAACCCAAAACACGCAGGCATAAACAGGGTGGACTTAAATACAGGCAGGCACAAACCGCGAGTACTTAAACAGAAACAGGCATAAAAAGTTAGCACTTTAACACAGGTAAGCACCAATAGGGGGCACTATAACACAGGCAGACACAAACAAGGAGCACTCAAACACAGGCAGGCTCAAAAGGCAGCACTCAAACACAGGCAGGCTCAAACAGGGATACACAACACACGCAGGCACAAACAATGTGAATTTAAACAAATGCATGCACAAATAGGGAGCACTTAAACAAAGACAGGTACAAACAGGGAGCACTTAAACAGAGACAGGCACAAAAAGGGAGCACTTAAACAGAGACAGACACAAAAAGGGAGCACTTAAACACAGGCAAGCACAAACAGAGAGGACTTAAACACAGGCAGGCACAAACAGAGAACATTTAAACACATGTAAAAACAAACATGGAGCACTCAAACACATTCAGGCAAAACAGGGAGCACTCAAACACAGACAGGAACAAACAACGAGCACTCAATCAACAAGGAGCACCCAAACGCAGTCAGGCACAAACAAGGAGCACTTAAACACAGGTAGGACTTAAACAATGGGCAAGCAGAAACAGGGAGCACTTAAAAACAGGCATGCACCAACAGGGGGCACTCAAATACAGAAATGCCCAATCAAGGAGGACTCAAACACAGACAGGCACAAACAGGAGGCACTCAAACACAGCAGGCACAAATATGGGGCACTCAAACACAAGCAGACACAAACAAGGAGCTCTCAAACACAGGCAGGCTCAAACAGGGAGCACTCAAACACTGTCAGGCACAAACATGGAGCACTTAAAACAGGTAGGACTTAAACAATAGGCAAGCAGAAACAGGGAGCACTTAAACACATGTAGGAGTTAAACAATAGGCAAGCAGAAACAGGGAGCACTTAAACACAGGCAAGCACCAACAGGAGGCACTCAAACACAGGTAGGCTCAAACAGAGAGAACCCAACACACACACGCACAAACAGAGTGGATTTAAACACAGGTAGGCACAAACAGGGAGCACTTAAATAGGGACAGGCACAAAAAGGGAGCACTTTAACACAGACAAGAGCCAACAGGGGGAATTCAAACACAGGAAGACACAAACAGGTAAAAACTGGAGGCACTCAAACATAGGGCACTATAACACAGGCAGACACAAACAAGGAGCATTCAAACACAGGCAGGTTCAAACAGGGGGGACATAAACACAGGCAACTTTTCGAAAAAATCATTCGCAAACGTCTAGTCCACTATATCCTCTCCCATAACCTCATCCATCACACGCAATTTGCATATCTTCCCAACAAAAATACGGAAACAGCACTATCTCGTCTAACCGCCTACATTGACTCTTCCCTTTCTACTCAGAAAATTTCTTCAACAATCTTCTTAGACATAAACAACGCTTTCAACTCAGCCTGGCATCCTGCCATCATCACTAACCTTGCACACAAATTATTTCCTCCTTACATCATCAAATTTATAAGCTCATACCTTTCAAACCGCTGTCTCATTTTCCGACATCGCGCTTCCTTTGCATCCATAAGCTAACCCTCTCGACTCCCCGAGGAGGATGTCTTTCCGATATCCTGTGGCTAGTTCTCATAGTGCCGCTTCTCGATCTAATCTACACCAACACTGATTTCTCCCAATGTTTTTCAGACGACATATTATTCACCTTCACCAGTAACTCTCAACAAGAAAACCTCACCAAATCCTCTTCATTTCTACTAAGGCTACAAGAAAGAGCAAACACACATAAGATATTCTTTAACTCCAGCAAAACCAACCTCATTCACTTCACACGCAAACACATAGAACATTTACTCCTTCAATTAAATATCTCTACTTCTATAACTGCCTTAAAGACTATCAAATATATAGGACTAAGCCTTCAGTCCAACCTAAACTTTTCAATACACTTTAAAAAAATATACCAAAATCTCTCAATCACCCTTTTTTCACTTAAAAGCGCTATCTCTTATAAATGGGGCCTCCGTCCCAAACACACCAAATACATATACTCATCCTTAATATTCAATACGGAATTCTTTCCTGGGCATCTCCTTAAAACACCCCACAACCATCCATTTTCTTAACAAGATACACCGTCTCTGCCTACTTTGCATCACCAACGCATATCGTACTACTTCCACACAATGCCTAGAAATTCTAACTAACACCCTACCATTACAACTTCAACTTAAAAAAACTATTATTAAGCGCTACATCTTGACATACAACTTAATTCCCCCATTTCATCCGATCACATCCCACCACAATACTCCATCCTAGTCTTTCTACTCACATCTATTAGCAAAATACGCACCAAATATTGCTAACTACCTAGTTCATCCCTCGATACATCCATCTCTTTTAACTCACCCATCTGCACAAAATCCATTCAAAACATCTATATGCAAAAACAAATTTTTTGCAAAACAATCAATTTCATACCTTCGCTCTACCTCTTCATCAACCTCCCTACGTATCTTCACAGACGCCTCAAAGAAATCCCTAAGTACCTCCTTTGCTTACGCCTTCTTCAAAGGCTCTTCCACTCGCTCCTTTTACACCCATCGCTCCCGATTAAATCCTCTACTCTCAATCTTCGAATGCGAAATCTTTAGCCTTTTACACGCCTGCACTACGATCACTAACAACATTAACCACTTCCTTCCCCACTTTACTACCATCCATTTCTATACCGATGCACAAAACATAATCCACGATCTCTCTCTATCACACAACATCCCATTTCCCTCCTTTCAACTCGCCTCCTCCCTAATCAATCTTACAAAACATTTCCACATACACCTATGTTGGTGCCCTGCTCATCTAAACATACCAGAAAACTCCCTCGTAGACTTCTTAGCCTCAAACTTACACCTAACCTCCCACATTCCTCTCAACTCCCTACCGCTCAAAACCTTTCTAAACACACATTCACTTATCCACTCTAGAAGAATGGCAGATGTCCATATCTTCATCTCAAAATGCACTAATCTCCTCCTTACCACACATCAGCACAATTCACACAACTTTCAAAAACAAAAAATTTACACCACCTTGTTCAACCATTCGTTGGCTATCAGGCCACTGCCCATGCAAAGCATATCTCTTCCGAATTAAAATAAGGGAAAATCCATACTGTCCTTTCGGATGCGACATAATAGAAACGCCTTACCACCTAATCTTCACATGTCAAATCTTCTCTTATCATCGCCAAGATCTTTTATTTCGCTGCCTTTCTTTACTTAATAGATCTCCAACAACACTCTCAGATCTTCTATTACACCCAACACTACTAAAATCCCTAGCAACCCTCATTGACACCATTGAAACAACTCTTACCACCGTTGATAACCCTATAACAAACTAATCTGCCTTTTCTTTTTATTTTTAGAATAACATCTGTAACTCCTCCCTATCTCTACCAACATCTACATCCTCCTTAACCAACTCTCAAGCTTACGCAAGCATATCAGCACACGCTGGAAAGTGCTTTGAAATCTACTTACCTACCTACCTACCTAGATATATTATTTATATATATACCGTCGACCCCCGTTATAACGCCACCATGGGGACCATACAAAATTGGCGTTATAGCGGGGTTGGCGGTAAATCGCGGGATTCATAACGTATCCATATTTTGTTGCATTATGCCATATTTGAGATCATACGTAATGACATGTAGTGCAAGTATGTAGAAGTGTTCTCGTAATGAATGTTTTTATTTTATCGTTTGTGTTAGTGAACATCTTTGAATAAAAAAAAATAAAAACCAAGCCGAAAATAATAAATTTATTTGGAAAAAAAATCTAATATAGTTTTTTCTTTGGTTGTGCATTTCCCAACAGTATCCAATCTTTTTTCTAATTTTCTAATAAGAACAAATCTTCTTCTGTGCAGTTATTGTTACAGTCAATAAAACTTCTAAACAAATTGAGGGCAGACCGAACATCCTTCAAAACTGTTTTTGATTTCGGTGCAGGTTCGGGTTCGTCATCTGATATGTCGTCAGCATCTGTTGGTCGTCCACACTGAATGAGTTCTTGGTCTGGAAGTTCAGCGAAGGTCTCTTCAGTGTTGTCGACAGCGGTGAACTCGTCTGCAGACATTGCATTGGAAGCGTCAATGTCTAGGGCTTTTGTTGTACTTCGTAGCAGTTAATCGAGTGGAAGGTCGTCTTCGTCGTCATCTTCTATGGTTTGTTGTTGGTCTGGTTTGGCGATAAGGCCGGTGTGCTGCCAACAATTTGATATTATTGAGGCTTTCACGGAGTCCCAGGCTTTCTTGGTGTAGCGGATTTATTATTATTGTCATGTTTATGTATTAACATCAAGTACAGTAATTTAAGACAAACACATATTTTTTTGTTTTGCATTCATTCTTACATCAATCTTTTTTTGTTGTATAATACCACATCGAAAGCACACCGCCATACTCGATTGAACTTGACTGCTGATGACTGAGCGGGCGTGAAAAATTGCTATGGCTTTGGGGGTAAGTTGGGGGAGACAGCATGCGAAATGAGATGTTTGTTCTGCTGATTATGATGGCGGATGGCGGACAGCGAGGGGCGGTTTATCGCGGGATTTAACATGGACGGAAATCTGTTCTAGTCATTTTATTGGCGGTAAGCGGGGTTGGCGATAAATTGGGGTGGAGGTAGAGCGGGGGCGGACTGTATATAACTCTTTTAATTTTCTTTCTACCTTGAAATATACCTTGGAACACGGTCTGATCACATTTTCTCTTCATTTTCTTACATATGCTTCAAAATCCTTATTTGCTACTACCGCAACTCCTACCAATCGCTCTCAATTGCTCATCAAATATATTCACGCACCCTTTCAACTCTTCTTATTCCACTCCACTGCTTACTTTCCAAGCCAACACTAATGTTTACAACAATGAATTTACCGGCATCGACGTCTTCCTGCATCCAAATCAAATGTTATATCTAACACAATCAAACTGTTTATAATTAAATCAATTCTCTTTTAATTATTCAATCATGTGACGCTAACTTATCTTGGTTTGTTCACTTTTAAATAAATCCTTTAACTCTCTTAATAATAAGAAATTTTTTAGGCTTATGGTTAGAGTTAAATAATGTTATTATTATAATATATTAGAAAAAAGAATGAGAGATTTCTTAGGCTTATGGTCAGTGATTATTTTTACAAGATGGGTTTCACTGGATTTGTGAACAAACCTTATTTATTGGTACAGCAAAATAAATCTGATGAACCTTTTTCGCATAAGACATGCCGGCGTTTAAAATTCTTGTAACTCTTCAAACAACACATGAGCACAAAGAGCTATCTCATTAGATTCTTCATGAATTCTTTATACTCCATTTTTTTAATCTCTAATTCCTTTTTCTGTAAAGACAGATTCATGAACCCCTTTAAATTATTCGATTAACCTGTTAAATTTGCGAAAAAATAATGCATTTATCTCTTTTCGTAAATAAATTTCTTAATGAGTACACACGACTGCAATCTAGTTTTTAGCTGTTCAATGATATATTAAAATGTCTTCTTTTTAAATTATTTTTTTTATTTATTTAAATTAATTAAAACTATAGATAATTACACATGTTAAATTTTCTGCACATCAACTTAAATCATTCTAAAACGGCATGGGATAACCTTATTAATATAATTCTCTCCCAACAATACGATGTAATATCCATCAATGAACCCTACACACGCATACCTCACCTACTTGACCAATACAAACTCATACACCTACCCCCTTTAAACGATTACTCCGCTTGCATCATAATAAAAACTTCCATTCTCAATACACCATTATACCAATTCTCCAACTCTAACTACATCTTCACTCTTATCCACTCAACTACTACGCCACTAATCTTCTGTTCTCTTTACTCACAACCCTCTTCTTTACATCCTATTCCTTATCGTTTTGATAATACACTAACCCAAATAAAAAACTACATCAACAAAAGTTTTTACCTCATTATTTCTACAGACCTAAATGCACGTTCATACTTATGGGATATAAAACAAAATTTTCGTGGTTTGCAAACCCTCAATTTCCTTTCTGCCCATAACCTCACTATAGCTGATTCTAGCACATCACCAACTTTTCAAAGAAAACACCTAGACAAAATATATCAATCCCACATCGACATCACCATTATCTCAAATGAATCACTTAAAATTATAAAAAATTGGAAGATTTGTGATACACCCTCAGCTTCAGACCACTCTTTTATATCTTTCCAAGCCAATCTTAATGCACTTAAAAAGATCAAACACAAACACCCCATTGGCAAACACATTTTCTGGTCAGCCTTCCTAAAATCCCTACAATCAAAACTTTACAATACGGAAATGGAAACCAATACAACATCAGAACTAGAAAAATCAGCATTATTCCTTAACGAAACAATTTCAACTTCTATTATCTCTTCCACTCCTAACAACCCATTTCCGAAACGCAAAAACGCCTATTTCTGGAACCCCTACTTGAACAACCTAAAACACCAAATCAAACGCTCATCAAAACTTATAAGAAGAATAAACACCCAGGATAACATTCAACATTACTTCCTACTAAAAAACCTGTACAAAAAAGAAATCAATAAAGCTAAAAAACAAGCCTGGAAAAAATTCACCACTCAAACTCCCTCCAACCCCTGGAGCACTATTCATAAAATCACTAATAAAAAATCCTCATCTCCATTGCCTCCCCATATACTCCCAGCAAACAACAATGAAGCATCACACTTGAACCCCTCCTTTCTCACCTCACTTTTTCCATCTGATTCACTAATAACCGACAACATTCACAATTCCATCATAAGACTTAAAACTCAAGCATACTTACGCAACACCAACACCTTTGATTTTCCACGAATCACTATCACAGAACTCAACAATGCCGTAAACTCCTTCAAACCCAAACTAGCTTGCAGTTACGACCACATATCCATGAAACACGTTCGCAAAGCATACCATATTATTTATCCCCACATACTTCAATTATTCAACAGTTGCTTAAGACTAAGCTATTTTCCAAATATCTGGAAAATTAGCAAATTAATCTTAATTCCCAAACCAAATCGAGATCTCAATAACATAAAAAACTGGCGCCCCATATCTCTTTTACCGACAATAGGCAAAATCTTAGAGAAAATTCTGAGGAAGAGACTGTTACATTATAGCTTAAAAAATGGTCTCATTCACGCTAATCAATTTGCTTATCTTCCCAACAAAAGCTCAGAACTAGCACTTTCTCGCCTCACGCTCTTCCTCGAGTCCGCACTAAAGAATCATAAAATAGCCTCAACTTTATTCCTAGATATTGAAAATGCTTTTAACACTGCCTGGAACCCAGCTATTATTAATAATCTCATAGATAACACCTACCCCACATACATGATAAAATTCATACACAATTACCTCAACCATCGCATTCTAATTCTAACTGAAAACAACAACTCATATATTCGCGAGCTCTCTCTCTCTACTCCTCAAGGAGGCAACTTATCTGACCTACTTTGGTTAATACTCATCAATCCACTTCTTGCCTTTATCAACAACAAGTCTGACTTTTCTCAGGGATTCTCCGATGATCTTCTTTTCTCCTTTTCTAGTTCTGAGCAAAACGAAAATCTTAAACAATCTGCTTCTTTACTAAAACAAATTCAATTCAAAGCCCAACAATTCAAAATTTCCTTTAACCCTAATAAATCCCACTTAATCCACTTTACACGCAAAAGAATCAAACCTTTACCCTTACAACTGAACACAACAGACAAATTAGATCCTCAAAACCAAGTAAAATATCTCGGACTCACCTTTCAACCCAATCTAAAATTCTCAACTCATTTCAAAAGCATCTCACAAAAACTAATCAAAACCCTTTTCTCTCTTAAAAACGGAATTTCTTACAAATGGGGACTTTCCCCAAAAATCACAAAATTCATTCATAAAAGTCTAATTTTCCCTGTCCTCAAATATGGAGTTCTCTCATGGGGCTCAGAGTTGAGACACCAGTCATCCATCACTCATCTCAGCAAAATTCATCGCCTGTGTCTTCTTTCTATCACCAATGCCTATCACACTACACCAACTACAAAACTTGAATTATTCACTAACACGCTACCGCTACACCTCAATCTAAAGAAAACGCTTCTTAAAAATTACCTTATAACTTTCTGCTCTACACCCCCACCACATCCTTTCACCAGCCTATACACAACTCAAACATCCCAATCCCTGCAGTATTACAATTCCTTATTAATTCAGTTTGCTCCTAACAAAACATCTTATCAAGTACTACCATTAAACCACCCAATCGAGCTCATCCACCCTTCTTCGTCTCCTCCTTACATCACAAACATCTGTCACCACAGATATCTTGCCCTAAACTCTATAGCTCACCAACGCACAACAAACAATACCTGTTCACTTTCAATTTTCACTGACGGTTCTAAATCACAACACCGCTCTTCAGCTGCATGCGCTTTCTTCCTACAAAACACAAAAAACCCTTTTCTTATCCAACACACAAACCTAGATCCAGAAATCACTGCACACGAAACTGAAATTCACGCAGTACTACTATCCTGCAACATACTCCTTAATAACCTAACTTCCTTTTCTACCTCCTTCAAATACATAACTTTTTTCACAGACTCGCAAAATTTAATAAAAAACCTAAAACTCGAAAATAAAATCTCACACTCAACTTATAGTTTAGCACGCAAACTTATTCACCTATCCAATCACTTTGCAGTAAAAATCGTCTGGTGCCCAGCTCATTCCAGCTGTTTTGAAAATTACCTCGTTGACTATATCGCAAAATCAAATATCTCCGATTCTCAGATCCTACCCCTATTTTCTCTACCCATCTCCACTTTTACAAATACTATAACCAACTCTACACTACTGCAGTGGCAACAATCTATCGACTCAACCATCACATCACCTCTGACATCTATGCCATTATCACAACTCATTTTAAAGAAACACTTTCACTCACTCCCTCGGAACATCATTCGCTGGCTCTCATCCCATTGCCCTTGTAATGCATACTTCTTCAAATTCAAACTTCACTCAAACCCTTTCTGTCGTTACAGCTGTTCGTACATTGAAACACCTACACATATCCTCCTTTATTGTCCAATTTTTGATTCTCACCGACACCAACTCCTTGATAAAAGTCGCTTCTTTTTTAAAGATATTCCATCCTCTTTACATGATCTTCTACAACATCCACTACTCATCAAACATCTCTCCCTTCTCATAACCACAATCGAACCTATACTCTCTGCAACCCAAACACTCATTCCTCCCTCAAATATCTAATAACAATAAGCCACTATCACCACTAATCCATGCATTCCACAAAACAATCTAATGTCTACACCCATAAAAATCTTCCAAATTTTCTTTTTCTATTTCAGAAAGACCCACAAAACTAAACTTACACTTTGAAGACCAAATTCCAGCAGACTTGCAAGCATATCAGCTCCAGCTGGAAAGTGCTTAGAAATCTCCATACCTACCTACCTATCTTAATTAAAAATTAATTTTTTTGATTGTTCAATGATATATTAAAATGTCTTCTTTTTAAATTATTTTTTTTATTTATTTAATGATTTTGCTTTTATATATCCTAGACTTTTAATTATCTTAATTAAAAATTAATTTTTTTGATTGTTCAATGATATATTAAAATGTCTTCTTTTTAAATTATTTTTTTAATTTATTTAATGATTTTGCTTTTATATATCCTAGACTTTTAATTATCTTAATTGTTATTAATATAATTTATTTTTTACTAGATGAAACGTAAGGCTGCTGAAAGAATCTCGAAAAAAATATGCAGCGGTTTTGTTCCTAACGATATTGAATGCGCACATTTTTATACTAAAAATAATTTAAATTATGTGTATCCTTATTATCATACTTTTAAATGTTATGCTAAGCAGAGATGGCTTGGAAAAACCATTGAAGAAGTTTTTAAAAAGGAATTTTTATTTTATGAAAGGGATGAAATGTTTAAAAGAGCTGCTAATGGCTCAATTTTAATAAATGGTGAGAAAGTAACTCTAAATCATATAATTCGTTCTAATGAGTATATCTCTCACACTATTCATCGACATGAAAATCCAGTTTTTAACTTTAAAGACAAAATTCAAATTATTTATAATGACAATGATTATCTTGTTATTGATAAATTTCCTTCGTTACCTGTTCATCCTGGAGGGAGCTACAAATTTAATTCTTGTTTATATATGCTTTACTTTCAATATGACTTTTCTAATCTCTTTACTTGTCATAGATTGGACAGATTGACATCAGGTGTTTTGATTTTTTCAAAAAATATCGCAACTTTTCGTAAATATAGAGATTACACATTAAATAATCAAATCAAGAAAGAGTACATTGCTGTGGTTGAAGGTGTTTTTCCAAGTGGTAAAATTAAGTGTGATAAGTCAATAAAAATACTCTCGTATTCGTTGGGGTTGTGGGGAGTTAGTTCGTGTGTTGATGCAAAATCTTGTTACACTGAATTTGAAAAGGTGAAGTCAAATGCTGGATTTAGTGTCGTTAGGTGTTATCTCCACACTGGTCGCACGCATCAAATACGCGTTCACTTACAATACCTCGGTTTTCCCATTGTCAATGATCCCTTATACAATTCACTCGTTTGGGGAAGAAAAAAGGGTAAGAATGGAGAATTTGACGATTCCATTGAAACAATTCTTAACAACATAAGTAACGACCTTAAAAGAAATGATTCTGTCAAATTCAATCACAAAGACTCTTTTCCAAGTTATAATAATGGTGATGCTTGTAACAGTATAATTTTGCAAAAGCACGCATCTTTGAACGATGTTAAATTTCTTCCTCTTCTCAAAAAAGATGTCTACCTTGATGATACGCATGAATACCTTATGAATGTCAAATACTTTGACTCAAATTGCAATTTATGTACCAAACGCAGCAAAAATTTTGATGATTTCTGTGAAAAAATTTATCTACACGCTCAAAAATATGAGTTGCCTGATATTTCTTTTCAAACAGATTTTCCAGACTGGGCTGGTGATGACTGGGAAAACTTTATAACTTGAATCTTCTTACTACTTCTTTAATAAAATATTCACGCGCATTTTTTCCCCCATTTTCAACATCGATCTATGAAACCCTTTTGATTTTAAAAGATTAATTTTGTATTGAATATCGATTAAAGATTTCTAAAATTTTAAAAGGTTTTCTTCCATCATCTATATAATTTTAATTTATATCACTTAGTTATTTTAAAAATAACTTTTAATGTATTACTTTATTAAAAATGCGGTAAAATATACCTTTATTGGCAAAACCCCGGTCTGACTCTTTATTAAAAGATATCAAACTGAAATTTTTAGTAAAAAGCTTTGTTTAACGTCCTTTTTTTCCGAATCCACAGAGTGTTTTTTGCTGGCGGGATGACATCAGATTCAAGAAATCCCATTTCGGGTACATGATTAATCGAACCCCAGATCATTGGAATGAAATGCCTCAGGTCTAACGATCATGCTACCAGCGTCCAAAAAATATTTAAACACTATAAATCTTTAAAAATTATTGAAAACTTACCGGAAAAAACCAGAATTTACGAAAAGATATTAAATTTATCCCGGTTAGTTTTTACCTTTTAGTAATTTTTTTGATTCAGATTTTTTTGGTCTAGATTTTTATTAAAAATTACCATATTTTTTGGTTTAAGTCTGACGTATACCAGAAATAATGAAATCCACAAAGTTTACAGAGATATTTAGTTATTTGATAGTTACAACCTTGGAAAAATATAACGAATTCAAAAAAGTGCTATATTTTTAAAAATTCCTGCACCCATGATCATAAGAACACAGATGGTCATAGTTGAAAAACGCCCAAAAATACATCCCACGACATAAAGCTGACAGACATATTATAAAGATTTACACAAATTATGGCGCTTATTTAAGAAATTAGTATTGGAGTACTCTTGTTAGTGTTTTTACCCTTTCTCCAAGAATGCTAAGACTGGTGTTTGTTTTAGGGTGTAAACTAGCAATTAAACTTAGTTCGACATAACCCTATTAGTGCTGGGGGCGTAAAACGCCTACCCCTTTCACTAAAAAATTAATTGTAGAAAATTGGCTGAATATATCCCTTCAAATTTGGTGACTTTTGCTAAAATACGCTAGCTGTATCTTTTGATACAATTTTCACGGTAGTTGAATGACCCTTTGATATCCAAAACTGTCAAATAAAAATTAATTTTTTTTTGCAAAATTTTGACATTATCTGTAGTTAACCTTATAACTTAGGCTCTATATTATATACTATCTTAAAAATTTATAATTATGTACAGTTCTGAACGCATAACACTTTATATATTTAATTTTTTCAATAATCATGGCTACTTTTTATTTATATCAATCAAAATTTTAATTGATCAGAAATATATCTAATAAAATATACCTTCAAATTTTACATAAAATATATGTTTTTATACTAAATCGGTCATGCTGTTTTCATTTCTGGACTCATTTTTTACATTTAGGATTTGAAAATACCTATAAGTGTTAATTAAATATGCGGTTTACTTCTAAAAATTGTCTCCAAATACATTAATTCAAACTTTACAATGAAATATATGTTTTTATACTAAATTGGCCATGTTGGTTTCATTTCTAGACTCAGTTTTCGTATTTAGAGGTTTTAAATATCTCTCAGGCAATCAAATTTGCGGCTAACGTCTGAAAAATATTCTCTTTAATTTTACATGAAATATATATTTTTATGCTAAATCAACCATGCTAGTTTTATTTCTGAATTTAGGTTTTGCATATAGAGGTTTTAACATGCCTGAAAGTGTCAATCAAATGTTCTAATTTCTACAGAAATATTTTTGAAATTTAAATAAAATGTCTGTTTTAATACCAAATGAAAGATACTGATTTCATTTTTGGACCCAGCTTTAGGATTTATCATTTTAAAATATCTGAAAGCTTCAATCAGATTTGCGGTTTACTTCTAGATACTGTCTTCAAAAATATTTTGAAAAAAATAAAATATCTCTTTCAAATAAAATATATGGTTTTTATAGCAAATCGATGATGCTTATTTTATTTCTGTACTCCATTTTGGCTAATACAATCAAAAAATATCTGGAAGTGGCAATTGAATTAGTGATGTATGCCTAAAAATCAGTTCTATAAAAAATTTTCAAAAAATAGTTATATATTAGGTATATAGTAAAAATATAGTTTTTTTTGTATATTTTGGCTTATAATACTTTCTTCAATCATCTTGAGTATGAAATATTTATTAAAAAAAACAAAACGTATTATAAAACCTTTTGAAAATTTGTATGAGAGAAGGAACCAAGTTGAAAACTAATTGAAAAGAGAACGTGTGATCAAAAGAAATAAAAAAAATATGTATTTTGACTAAACTAACGAAGATCTACCATGTTCTAATGAACTAGGAAGTGGTGTAATAATATATTAGGTGCTTCAAAAAAGATTTTGACAGTGAAAAAGAAGTTCCTCTTTTACAAATGAAAAATATTTAAAGCTATAGCTTATCATATAGGATTACAATGATCATTTAGCTAAGATGGGTAGGAAATCTGAAAATTTAGAATAGATCAGATTTATCAAAAATTGCACAGATGCCAATATGTGAGAATTTAGTCACTATCAAGATATTTTTCAATTTAAATTGAATTTGTCAATCTTTTTCCTTTTGCGTGAAAGAGGGAATTTTTCAGATTAAGAAGGAGGACAACTTTTTGTAATTGAACAATGAACATCACGAATGATTCACTAGAAAAAAATCTTTTGACTGGGATTGGTCAACAAATATTCAGGCGGAATATTTCTTCATATCACCTGATAATAAAATACACGATACTGATAAAAAAAAAGACTAAGATCATTAAGAAGACTCCTTAATCAGAATGCAATAGTTCGAATTCTTTGATTTCTTTTGGTGTTGTTAATATAATCTATGTTAAACAAGAATCCACTCTTATATTTTCTGCATATATTTTTTACTTTCGATAGCAAACTAACTATATAAATAAGTAGTAAATCAAAATTTTGGATTTTATTTCCTATTCAATTAGTATATACTAATTTAAAAGTTTTTAAATTATAAAAAATTATTAAAAGTTTTTTTTGTTAATTTATATAAGTAGTAAATTAAAATTTTGGATTTTATTTTCTTAGTAAAATTCCTTTTTAACTTTTTTACATTAGTAACGAATTATAATTATATGGTATAATTTAATTTACCTGCATTTTTAACTGCACAAATAGAATGATTGTGTAATTAGTGAGTTACGACATAATTAACAGTAAACAGATTATAAGTCCAAAATTAAGATCCAAAGTATTACTACACTTATTTTTTTGGAGTGAGCCCGAATAAGTATCATTCTCAGTTTTAACTTTCCATTTTTATCTGAAATAAACGTTCCCTTTTTACTATTCAATGAACTCTTCTATCTAACTTACCAATCAAATAACAAGTTGATTAAATATCAATTATTTTTATTTAGTAAATTTAAAAATTATTCAATTACTATTATTTGTGAAAATTTTATGTTGTATGATTTCACTAGTGTTTGAATTTAACCGAATTTTTCATTACTGATAAATTATTGAATAGATTTTTTTTACCGGTTTTCTTATCTTATTAAATTGAGAGCAAAACTTTTTTTATCAATCATTAATTATTTTGAAATGCATTTTTAAATAATGAAAACAACTCTCACAAAAAATTTAATATTAATCCGAAAAGCATTTATAGCATTGCAAGTTCAAGTGAAACGTTTTCAAATTCAAGTGAAACGTTTTCAAGTTCAAGTAACGTTTTTAAGATCGGTAATAAATAATTTTTTAAGATCGGTAATAAATATTTTTTCAAAAATGCAATTTTTAGTTTACATTTTAAAATTTTTTTAGAACTCTAAAAATTTGTAAAAGATGTGTAATTCAATTTTTATTTTTTCTCAACAAAAAATGAAATATTTTCAAACTCAATAAAAAATTAGTTTTCAAGTCGAACTTAAAAATAAAAGTACTTAAAACTTGAAAACATTTCACATGAATTTGAAAACATTTTACTTAAATTTTAAAACATTTCACTTGAATGAGCATCCTAATTTTTGGGCGATATTCGAATCTTATCAATCCAAACACATTCATCAATCTACGCGAAGAGTATCCTTCATTTAGTGTTTTCTTTAAATCTTTAGCTACTCTTGTGAGTTTTCATTTTATTAATTCCTTCAAAATAAAAGATATTTCTCCTTTTGCTATATCAAGAGATTCAGATGAAAGCCCTTTAGTACCAATTTGAAAAGGGGGAAGAACTTTGTCTAAGTTTTCCAAAACTTCCATTCATTCCCAGAAATTTTACAATCATATAAAGTTTCAAAGCTGTAGGAATGCAGATTTTCAAATTGATAAATCTTGGAATTGCCTTGATCCATCTGGTGTTTGTATCTAGAAGAAGATACCGTTGACTTTTAGCTGGAATGTTTATAAAATATAATTCAAATAAAGAAACCATTCAAATGATTTATTCTGTTATTGTTGTTTATTTGGTTTTTTAATCAACGGCCTGGCAAGACCACCCGGGAGACAAAAAGGCTTTAAAATGGCTTGTCACATTAAAAATTTGAATTCAAATAAAGAAACCATTCAAATGATTTATTCTGTTATTGTTGTTTATTTGGTTTTTTAATCAACGGTCTGGCAAGACGACCCGGGAGACAAAAACGCTTTAAAAAGTTTTGGGAGATTAAAAAATAGACTTTAAATAATGCTCATTTTTTATGTTGGGAGTTTTTCAAATAATAATAATTGTTCCTTAAAGGTGATTTCCCGAAAATTGGTGCAAATTTTTCAACTACATTTTACCAACTTTTTCCTCAATTTCGGGCACGATTAATTATTTTCGGTTTGCTCAGGTGAATAAAAAAAAGTCGGGGTTTTGCAATTTTTTTTAAATAGTTCCTAATCACCAGTAAAAGGTGTTCGGTAAAGTAAAAATGTTTTTACCGATAAATTATCGTTAAAAAATGACCAGTTTAGAACCCTAATATAGCTTAAAATAGAGAATTTTTCCATATTTTAATTTTCAATATACTTTTTTTTGTTCGTCACAAAACTAATAAAATCATTGATAAAATGGAATTGCAGTCGGAAGATTTCGGAAAAGCGATTTTGTATTTTCCTTTTCTTGCAATGCAATTTCTCAACTAAAAGAAGCCCACATTTATAAATTGCCTATTTGTTATGATATAAATAAAGATGAGATTCATACAAATTTATTGATCGCAAAATGGAATAAGTTTGTTTCTGAAGTCAAAGAGTGTTTGCCGTGCAGAGTTGATTTGTGCTCTCCCTAACCTGTGACGCACACAATATTTCGCATGGTGGTTGGATCAATGTACAATTCTTCGCAAACTCCACAAGTGTTGGGTCTGCAAATCACGGAACTCGAAGAAGTCATACCACACCTGGCCCTCTTATTGCCGCAGAGATTGTTTGCGGTACATGGTAATACTAAAGTGCTGTCTCTGCACTCCACTGGCGTACTCATGATAACGTCTTTGTTCGTGGCGAATACGGCAGTTTGTGTAGTTGTCTCTGAAAAAAGTCGAACTTCATTACAATGAACGTCATTACAACGAAATAATTTGAATCCCCTATTTTGTCTGAACCTCTTTCATTGAAATTTACACGCGTATAACGAAATATCATTAAAACAAGATCACAACGAAATCCAATAAATGTCCGTTGAAGCCAATTTCGTTGAAGCGGATCTAGAAATTGGCATTAGAGGGGGGGGGGCGGATTTTACTAAACTAGAACTCAAATTTCGAGCATATAAATTTAATGATATGGTTTTAAAACAAATCCTTATAGGTATATGTTAATAACTCTGTATATGATTAATAATTTAACCAAAGCATTATGTATTAAAAGAAATTTAAGAAATTAAAGAATTTTTAATTTTTTTGTAACAGGTCTCATTCAATTGGGGGGCTGCCTATGTAACTTAACAATCGGAACATTTTCTTAGAATTTTTTTCGTGTGCTATTTTCATCGATAAGGCGCTCGAGCTATGAGAAATTTGGCTAAATGGAGGATTGAACTTAGGGCTTCCGATTTCCAGACCTGGGCTCTCGCCAATCACCCACGCAATCCGTCAAGAAATCATATAATTTAATTAATAATAATTTTTTTAAATTATAAACTTGATTTTTTAAAATTAAAGGTTTCAAATTAATGTAATTAGAAATTATTATTTTTTAAATTTTTATTCAAATTTATTTTGTACTTTTTTAACTTGCTTTAAAAATTTTAAGTAAAATTATTTTTAAAAAATTTACTTAAAATTTTTTTATTTAGAACTTTAAGTCTAATATTTAATTTAAATACTTTTTTGAAATTTTTTTTTAATTAATAGTCTTATTTTGTTAAAATTTTAAGAAAGGAAGCTTTCTTGGAAAAAAGAGAATTTTAGAAGAAGTAGATAAAAACATGAAAAAATTTGAAATTGCTAAGAAAAAAAAGATTCCAAATTTTTTAAAGATAAAAATAAAATTTTGGATTCTTTAAATTTTTTTAAAACAAAAAGACAAATAACACGTATTGCTGAAAATCATAACGTTGAAAAAGCGGTATTGGAATCGTTTGTTGAAAGTAGAGCAAGAAATGTTCCCTTAAATGGCTAAATTGTTTGTGAAAAAGCCCGTTTTTTGCCGCATCTCTTGGTTTTCCAAATTTTAAAGCTAGCAGTGGTCGGTTATATAGATTTCAAGGAAAAAATAACATATGTTGGAAAAGTATGTGCGGAGAAGTAAAAGGCGTCTCTTTGGAAATAGTTTATGAATGGAAAAAAAAGTATATTAAAAAACATTTAGAAAAATACTGTTTAGAGAATATTTATAACGCTGATGAGAGCGTGTTATTTTTCAAGTTATTACCAAATAAAACTTTATCTTTTAAAGCTCAGGAATGTATTGGAGGAAAGGATTCTAAAGAAAGGCTATCAAGACTTCTTTGCTGCAATGCTAGAACAAGAAGTGATAAAATTAATTCATTACTCCTTGGAAAATATAAAAATCTTCGTTGCTGGCCATTTTTTTACCTTGCAACTACAAAAATCTTTCTAAATCTTTGGATGACATCTCAAATTTTTCGTGATTGCATAACTAAATTGGACAAGATTATGATATCAAAAAAGAAAAAAAATGTGACCTTGCTTAAGAAGAAGAAGAAAAAAATAAAATCATACATCGAGCAAAGTTAGCTTCCAAAGGTTTATGGAAACTTCTCAAAGAAAAAAAATCTTGCTTGATAATTGCACTGCTCACAAAAATATACTTATCCTCCGAGCTTATTTAAAGCTTTTAGTTTATTTGAGCTTATCCTCCGCCAAACTCAACTTCAATATGCCAGCCTCTTTCTTGATCAAGGAATGATAAGAGCATACAAAGTTAATCGAACAAACTTGATCAGATCTATTATTGCCGACAGTGAAATTCAAAAATGTTTTATAAATATCTTTGAAGCTATGAGATTACTTGTTGCAGCATGGAACATATTTGGAAACAAAAACAATAATTAATTGTTTTGATAAAGCTGGATATGCTTCCCAAAATGAAATTTCAATGAATTGTAACCAATCTCAAGAATCACAACAAGAACTGATGTCACTTTGCCAAGAACGACGGTTTGATGAGCAATTGATTATAGAATACGTTTCTGTAGGCGATGATGCAATCACATACGAAGCACAAACAGACGAAGACATTATTTTAGACAGTGAACAACAAAGACAATCACAAAATCAAGAATCTATTGAGCAAGATAGGGATAGGGTTGACAATGCAGAAGAGAGAGTGATGAGTAACGATGATGCTAATTTGATGACAAAAACTGTATCGTTATGTGTTAAGCAAAG
Source organism: Nectonema munidae (assembly GCA_030549495.1). Classification (NCBI taxonomy): domain Eukaryota; kingdom Metazoa; phylum Nematomorpha; class Nectonematoida; family Nectonematidae; genus Nectonema; species Nectonema munidae. The sequence goes on from JAUIRK010000883.1 coordinate 1,019,171, forward strand.
AAAATTTTTGCATAAAAAATAATCAGTAAAAAAACTCAGAGAAAAGATTATTCTTTTTTTGAAAGATGTATTCAATTTCTATGGTAAATTGTAAATAATATTTTATTGGAGAAATCAAGAATTACAGTAAAATATAAAATAATGTAGGAACAAAATGAATTGTCTTTAACTAAAGAATTTTTTTTTAACTAAAAAAATCAATAAAATTTCCATTTAACAGAGAAAGCATCAACCATTCAAATAATTTGTTAATTTTCTCTTCGAATCTAAGCCGTATTCGAAAGATTGATAAATTGAACGCATATATTCGTTCCAGTATGTACTACAGGTTCGATATCTAAAGAATTTTTTGGATTTAGAACTCCCATATCTCGGAATTATGATATCATGATGATTTCTCAAATTAAAGCTGTCAATCAAAAACTTTTAGGCAAATCATTCAAAGAATGCACACTAAGATCCAATTAAAATGTACTTTTCGATTGTTCAATTTATTATTTTTGTAATAATAAATTGTAATTGATTGATCTCTGTATCTGTTGATTAATAAACTCTTCTTTGTGAAGCGAGATAGTCACGGACTCTCACGACTCCAAAGTCAAAAACTTCAAATTTAGTTAATTTTTTTTCAGGAATTATTTTTCTTTTTTTTTAAATTTTGCAGCGTTAATATTTATTAAATCTGAATAACTCTTATTTGGATAAATGACTACAAAATGTAGTCATCCAATTTTAATAACTTTTTTAAAAATCAAGAAAAAACTTCATACTTAAGAAAGAGTACAATTTCTTTGCATAATAAGCTAAAACATAAACAAAACACAAATTTTGATACCGATGATAAAAATATATATTTCAAGTTTTTATTTATCTCTATTGAAACTGACTACATTTTGTAGTCAAGCACTTTCTTTGAGATTTGTGCTATGTTGCTTTTGTAATACATACAACAGCTGTTATTTGAAGCTTGATATCATGAAAGAGAATAAATATACATTTTATTTCCGCCTGTCACACGATTATATGGGTCATCTATCGTGCTTTATGTCTTGTCTGTTTTCATTTCTTTCTTTCTTTCTTTCTTTTCTGCTTTTCATATCTTTTACAGTATGACCAAAAGAAAGTCTTTTATCGAAGCATGCAGCCTGTTAAAAATAAGAAAGTTGTGCGAAGACGATTTAGATGTGGATGACTCTACAGAATTTGTGAATATTCCAAGTGAAGACGAAAATATCGAAGAAAATTCAGAGGTCGCACATGTAGTTTTTCGAAGAGGAATCAGATTTCACTATTTTTTTCTGAAAAAGAGAGTACCGAAGATTCATCTTCTGGAGAGGAAAACGATGAATATGGAGTAAAGTGGGAAAGTAAATTGGGAGGAAATTTGGTGCGATTGAGACGAAACATTGTTACAGAAAAAACAAAAAGTATGGATGAAAAAGAGCTGTGTTTGGTTTGAACTTCCCTGAAGAAATTACAAGACATATGCTAAAATGCACAAATCGAAAACTTCTTTTGATAAGGACTTCAAATCCGTCAAAGTTTGCTTCTAAATTGTTTTCAAAGTTCACATATGAAGAATTAGAAGCTTCATTTGGTTTTCTCATCCGAGCAGGTGCAATTTTTGTGATTTGAATGACTTTTACAAAGAAAAAGGTAGTAAGCCTTTTTATAGATCTTGCATGGCTTTTTCCCGCATGAAACTTCTTCTCAGATGCTTGAGATTTGATAACGTTCTCACAAGAAAGCAAAGAAAAGAAAGAGATAAACTTGCAGCAATTAGAGAAATATGGGAATCGTTTTTACTGGCTTAAAGGCGTCACTATATTGCAGATGGATTTTTAACTATAGACGAACAATTAGTCGGCTATCGAGGAAGAATACCCGGCAAAACATATATGACTTCCAAGCCTAAAAAGTATGGATTGAAGACATTCTGGATTTGTGAAGCTAATTCAAGTTATGCTCTCATTGGAATAATTTACTTGGGAAAGGGAAACAACGCAATAACAATAAATTTAGTAGAAAAAAGTTGCCTGGAGTTCGTAAAACCTTTTGAAAAAACTGGCAGAAACATTACGCTTGATAATTTTTTTACAAGCCATAGTTGGGCCATCAAACTTCTCGAAAAAAACTTTACTTTAGTAAAAAATTCTTTATCTTTCAAAAACTCCAAAGGTAGAGAAGTTGGCTCTACAGTTTTTAAATATGATAACGAAAACAAAATCATAATTTTATCTTATGCCGCCAAAAAAAATAAGAATGCATGTCTTTTATCAAGTAATTTTTTTGCTTCTGATTTTGTCAATGAAAAGAAAATACCTGATTTAATTAATTTTTATAATAAGACAAAATGTGGTTTGACATGATGAGTGAAAATATAGAAGAATATACAGTTAGAAGAAAAAGAGTTCGCTGGCCATTGATTATATTCTTCAACATGCTTGACGTAGCATGTCTCAACTCATACCTAATTGCATAGAAAAATGGTTATATTCAATCAAGGAAACAGTTTCTCAAAAAGTTAGGAGAAAAACTTTCATTGGCATATATGAAAAAAGATTAGAATATGTTTATCTTTCCACCGAATTAAAACACGTGATTCATTTTTTCACATCAAGCACGCAAGCTCAAACTTTTGAAGAAGTAAATAAAAAAGAAGCCCCAAGAAGATATTTTATTTGTAAAAAATCTTCAAGAAAAAGATGTTCCATTTGCTCAAAAGTTTGTTGTAAAGAACATTCTTGTGATAAAAAAACGGTAACTTGCAAGTATTGTGACAAATGATTTCAATAAATATTTTTTAAAAGCACTTGTATTTCATTGTCTGAAAACAAATCAGTTGACTACAAATTGTAGTCACTCATCCCAATTAAGTTGTAAAATTTTTCTATCCTGATAAGTAACAATCAAAACAAAAGAAAATTTTTTTTATAAGCCAAAACTAAATAGAAACTTGGACTTGTTTTATATTCCCAATGTTTGATTTTTTTATTTTTAAGAAATATGGTTTGTTTGATGGTCACTACTGTGTCGCCTAAACCTTTGTAAGTGAAGGCCACTATTACTTACAAAGATAAGATAAGGGTGTATATGAGTGCGGCATAATTTAATTTTAGACAATTTAATTAGAATTATTTAATTAAGATTGAGTGAACTAGTGAATTAATTAGTTAATTTTATATCTGCAAATACTCCACCCGTATGCACTATGCACCCTTCAATTTTGGAGAGGAAAGTGAAATTGATTTAGTTTAGTGAATTCGTTACCATCTGGCAGGATGCAACAACATCCTTCGATGTCTCCCTGATCCGGCTCAGCATCGCACACACTGTCGTCGGGACATTCTTCGAGGTAGTCGCCACACACGTAGTCCACATGGGCGTCCATCAGGGGACACGCTTTGCAGTCTGAAAAAGAAGCAATACTCATCTTGAAAGAAGTCACAACGACTTTTTTCCATGCGGAAAAATATGTTTTTCGTTATAAAAATAATATATGTGCCATTTTTCTTCTATTTCGCCTTTTTTTCCAATTTCATCGTGTCTTTTCCAAAGTTTATTTTGGAAAGACGGAGTAGGTATATGATTGCATAGGGATGGAATAAAACCAAAAAAAGAAATTTTAACCTATGCATATGAATCACATGTGCAAATTCAGTGAAAAATGGCACTAAATCGATCACAAAATTTACTTTTTGTAAAGCACTTTTTGAAATTTAAATCAATTGGTAAGAACTTATATTGGAATAGTCAAAATGTTTAACCCTGATAGTTTGTAATATTTGCGAATTAATTATGTTGTTTTACTAATTTGCATAAAATTATGAATTTTTTTGTAATTTGAAGTTTTTTGCTTTCTATATCTAAAAATTTGGTACAGGGTATGCTGAAAAAGAGTAAAATTGTTAATATGGCACATATGTTAATTTTCTTACATGTCGGGAAAGGAAGACCTTGAAGAGCGCTGTGTCTGGGACGGTATATGCTTTTGCCAATTGAATTCTACAAAAACAAAAAGTCCAAATTTTACACAAAAATTGTAAAAAAGGAGAACAAAAATATTTAATTCTAAAGAACTAAATTCTAGAGAAACCCATAAACGAGTAACTCCGAACCTCGGAGTCGCCATCCCATTTGCAGTAGGTCAGAGATTTTATTGTCTTTGTGAAGACATGAAAATAATTAGAAAATTATCTAACTGTCAATCAATCATCTAATTAAGGTGAGAGATTATACGCGTAGGTTGAATTCTTAGTGAGAAGTGACTAAAAGTGCCAATTAAAAAGGAAGATGGCAGCTAAGTATGGAAAAATTTATTTTTAACCAATCAAATTACGTTATAAGCGAAACTATTAAAATGAACCGTTCAAAAATCTTGGATCTGGCTAGTCCATCATTTTCAACCGAAAAATGTATGTAAAGCAAATGCAAGATGTACATAACTGCATCCTGCTATATTCAAAGCAAAATTGAATGTAGCTGCTATTGTATCTTAAAAATTGAAAAAAGTTTTCTCCTTCTTGAAATGATAAGATAATGAATTGCCCCTTGTTTTCTGGGGGTGTTGCAAAAAGTGTGAATGGAATTGATTTGGAGCGACAATGGGAAAAAGACGCGCACAAAGCACTACTTTCGACAAAATTGATTTTTTACTAAAATAATTTTTTTCAAAGACTTTTTTACTGATTTTGTCTCAATATTTTATTTTTGCAATTTTACACACGCTATGATTATAAAATTTGTAAAAAATGAAATTGGTGACAGGAAAACCGGGTCTCCAAAAATTTGGAATGGAAAAATCGCTCTCAGAAAACTGTGTCCCAATCCGCTCTGCTAGTATCTTAAAACCCTAGACTGCTTTGTTTACATGATGTTTATAGGGTGCTAAATGGAAAATAAACTCGTTAGTGACAAACAGGTAACTTATTTTGCTTCAAATTTACAACAACCGATATTTAAAGAGAATAACTAAAAATTGTTGTTACGTGGATTTTTTGTAAAAAAATGAATCATCTTGCATATTTCAACATTTTATTCACCATATGCGCTACTCAACTACTTCAACTATTTATATTATTATCAATGAAAGAAAAAATGATTATAAATGAGGTGAATATACCGCAAAGCCCGCAAGTAAGGCAAGAGATAGGATGGAAAGAAAAACGCAAGCTTTTGAAAGCATTATCAAACTGTTTCAAAATATTTTAGACTTTTATATATAAAAAAAGGAAAGAGTGTGAAGAAGCTTTGTAGAAATGAGCTCGAAAGAAATCGTTTATCTTAGGCGAATTGTTAAGTGAAAGTAAGCTATCTAAATACGCAATATCTATTTTATATATCACAGCTGTGACATGTGTGTGCACACTCACTCATCCAAGTTTTCACCCGCAACTTCTCATTTTCATGTTAGAAGGTTTTCCTCTTTCCCATTTCCTGCCTACCTATCTCCACACAACTTGAACCCAAGCCAGCGGTAGTGTTTGCTGTGACGCGAGCAGTAGTGAGTTGAATGCTTTACGACCTTAACCACGTTTAAGCGCTACTATTATTTTAGGAAGTTGTAGATACTTGCAATGGAGGGAATATACACGCGGGACATGAAGGGATTTGATTGGTGTGCTTCGTTGTCGTGGTGTGCGCGTATAAACGTTGCGAGCTCTTACTTCTACTCCTTCATAGCTTGATATACCCACAGGTAAAGAGACCTTGACACACACACACATCTGTATAGACGAGGTATATACGCTATGCACAGCCATTTTCTTCCTCTCTTATGTGAGCGTAGAAGTATATCCAAACACACAAGGTGAGACAGCGGCAGGATAGAGATAGTAGCAAGTGCTCGAGCTTTTCTTGAGGGCAGGCACACATGGTTAATTTAGTAGAGTAGAGTTGGAAAATTAAAAATAATTTCCCGAACTTTTTGTATTTCGTTAAAGCGATTGCAAAAACAAACTCAAATTGTTTGAAGACAATGATGAAACCAAATTTTGGTACTAGTACTAATTGTACTTATTAAAACTTTTTGTCACACATAACAGTCATCTCTAGATCCTGTATAGGTTAAAGTAGTCAGAAAATATTACCAGTTGGGTTTTACTAAAAAACACAAAGATTACTTATATTCCACTTATTTTCACACTTTGGTAAGTCTTTTCCTTTAAATTGGACTGCTATCGCCTTATCAAATTTAACCTAATTTTATTTTCAAGCCTTTTTAAAGCATTTTTATCTCTTCTATTGACTGATATTAATATTATTTAATAACATTTGAAATATTGAAATTGATAGCATCTAAACTTGATATATACTCTGTATAAGTGAAATAAAAAGTGTATTTTTTGAAAAATTAACGAACAATTACGAACGATAACGATGAATATCTTCAGAATTATTTTATAGAAGTTAAAATGTTTTGAAAAATTTCATCGTTTATCAATATATGGTGGTGCATCTGAAGGATTCGTTGTAAGAGTAGAACGGAGTTAGCTTCTATGAGGAAATACACAAAAGAGTTTTCAGTGTTTCATTGCATATTCACACAAATTTGAGCACATCGTGTTCAAACCGTTGCTTCTAGCTTCAATTTTGTAAAATCTCGAACTCTATTTCAGGCTGGCAATTTTTGAGCATTTTTTTGGCCTATTTTGTTGGCTAAAAACTCAAACTACCATTTTCAAGTACGCTGAATTGATTAATGGCATTAATTTTTTTTATGAAATTCAGTCAATATGTCATTAACCTTCGCTATACGCACATATGGCAATTTACTCCACACCAATATTTAAAAACTCGATAGCGTAAAATTTTCTCACTATCGTAATTTTTTAACTACCATGTAAATTTAAGTAATTTTATGATTTTTCATGGATTATACCTGAAATTACCATATGAATATTTTTTTTCTGAATATTTTCGAAAAACCATTTTTTTGACTTTAAATTTTCTAGATGGCGTTAAAACTTTCAAGAAAAAATGCCTTCCAACTTCTATAAAAATTTATTGACAAGGAAGTAAAAAATTATATACGTTTTCCATATTAATTTAGTGTGTTTTTACATAAACGGGCTTTCTTACTTTTCGCGTTGTTCTCTTTTTAGGCTTGCAAATATTGCAGAAACCCGGCTACTTGTGTTCTGAGCTGTCAACCTGGTAAATCCATAGAAGCTTAAATATTTTTGTCTTTAGTTTTTTGAGGGTTTGCGACCTGTTTTCATGGCCTTCGCTCAAAAGCTAGCCAAATGCTTTATAAACCTTTTCTTCCACTACTTTTATTGTGGGTAGTTGTCGGCGCTTGAACTTCGCAATGATGAAAGAATTTAGAACACTCATATCAAGATAATTCGCAAAGCGCTCGAGTCCATCTTCTACAAGGTTTGTAGCTTCGGTTTGCTTGACCATTCTATTCGCGACGTCTACCCCGCCTTTGTATTTGTTATATTCTATTAGAGTTCAGGCTTAGCAAACTCAGAGAAATCTCGACCTTTTTCGTGTTGAGATGAAAGAAGTAGACAACTTTAAAATGCGTTTTGCAGCTTGCGAGGAAATAAGCGGAAAGGGAAGCTTGGCGAGAATAAATGATACGGGATTCACATTCATTTAGATCAAGAGATTTCAAATAAGAAGGCTGAAGAATTCGTGGGATAAATCTTCGAGAATACATGACTGTACCACAAATGGTAATATTTTTTGTAAGTCCCCCTCTGCAATTTCATGGGAAGTGAAAAATCGATCAATATAAAGGCCACAGCCATCAGGTAGATTTGCATCTGTTACCAATCTTTTGATGATGTTCTTAGAAGAAAAGTTTCTCTGTTGGGTAAACCAGAGATGTAATTTCTGGTTTGGAAAATAAAACTTTCGCATCTTTAGTGATAAAATTTAAGTCCATAATGCCGGCTTTTTAGGATCTATATCTTTATATTGCTCCTCCTCTAAAGCTGACCAACTGTTCGTCTATTGTAACCACTTTACTTGGAGTCCAAAAGTTAGAAAAAGTGTCATAAAAATGATCATGATCTTTCTTATAGCTGATATTTTATCATTCGGTTTCTTTCAGCTTTTTCATCAAAAGTTAAAAATTGTGTATCAGAACAAACATATTTCTACCAAGTGCAGCCTTCAAAAAAGGAACACCAAAAGCTTCATTGAACAAGTTGGAAATTTTTATTCTCTGATCCATTGATTGACCTATATACATCAAGCAAGACAAATAGGAAACTAAGTGAAACACTTGAAAATTATCTGCATAGTGTCTAAGATTACTATGCTTAGGATTTGATGTTCTAAACGTAAAATTTAAAAAATATTTACTTGACCTTCTATAAGTATAAATTACACAAAACTAAATCAATGGACTGAAATTTATGTAAAGCTCTTGATAAAATTGATCTGTCTTTTTGCATGTATGTGTTTGTGTTTGTGTGTGTGTGTGATCGTTTGGGTATATGTATGTGTGATCGTTTGGGTATATGTATGTGTGCGTGTGCTTATTTGTGAATTGAATTGTGAATCGTTTATACGGTCGAGGATCCAGATATGGGCCTACCCGTCAGAATTCTGAGTCCAAATTCATCTTGCACATTTTACCACACTAGCCTTTTGGTGAGTGATAAACAGTTATCTAACTTTTCTCTGAACATATAAATTAAGCTGGGTGAAGCAAAGAAACTTAAGTATTATATATGGCGTTATAAAAATACAAAACTCATTAGACTCCTCTTGAAATAGTATCGAAGGTTCCCGTACGGGGTAAATATTGTTGTAATAGTTATGATACTACGATACTAGACAGTTTTACCAACCCAATCTTAATCTACTCCGAAAAAACCTCGGGGCCTTTAGAATAAAAATTCTGTGAAAAAGTATGTGTGTGAGTGTATGTAATTTTTTAATTTTTGCAACGAATTGCAGCCATTTTCGTTTTCGGATATTTTGGTTTTCGGAGATTTTGGTTTTCGAAGATTTTGTTTTAGGAGATTTTGGTTTTTGAAGATTTTGTTTTAAGAGATTTTGGTTTTTGGAAATTTTGACCTGGTACCTTACTAACGGACTACTTTCATTTGCTCACTCTGAAAGAGGGCAGTAAACTTTTATAAAATAATTTAGGTTTTTGAAGTTACTACCGTGATTGAAAAATAAAAATGTTATTGTTATTTCAACTTCTAAATTACTTTATTTAGAAGATTGATTTACAAAATTTAATTAATTTAGTTGAAAAAAAAAGAGTTGTGGATTTTGACTTTTGACCTCAAGTTACCACATTACAAAGCTAGTCATTTTTGGATGGAAACCTCACTTAGTGTCATAAAAATAATTACTATTGTGTTACTTTTACTAGAAAAGAAAAAGAAAAAAGATTTCCGATTCGTGAAAAGTAAAAAATATAGAAGGCAATATTGGAATATTTTCAAAACTTACGCATAGTTAAATATCTTTTTTTGGTTTTGAGGAAAAGATACTCTATCAATTCTTGGGTAAAAAAATGAAATTTTAAGATATTAGTTTCATAATAGCAAGTTTTGAGGTGGAAAGTTTATAACATTTCTTATATTTTCACTTCCAACTCTCCGGTAAAAAAACCAATTAATAACTGATCAAATAAATTGTCATAATGTTTCTTCCAAATCAACTTTGAGAGTTTTCTTCAGAAAAAAGCTAAAAGAAGTTTTAGAAAGAGAAGAAGAGAAGAATCAGTTCCATTATAAGTTGAAAACTTTGTTGTACTTCAAACTAAAAAGGAAGCAACGTGAAAGATAAAAAATTTTATGGTATGACGTATGGTTTATCTAATACAATTGGTCGGAATACTTTTATGATGTACGTATAATCTTGTGCAGGTGAATTTATAGGTATGATGTCGTGGATATGAAGGATTCTAAAAGCAATTGTGTTCAAGTGTGTTTGTAAAATCTCTGCATAACAAAATCACATCGCTCATTTACATTTTCTTCATTGATTTTTGTATTGATTTTTACTCTATGTAATTCTTTGAATTAAAAAGCCTATGGAGTAAATTGCCATATGTGCGTATACAGTGCTATAGTGATATTCGTGCGTATAGCCAAGGTTAATCAATCATTTTTGAGAAGTCCTGTTAAAAAAAAATTATATCTACATCATGAAACAAGTCTAAACTACCCTTTTCAAGTGCACTGAATTGATTGATGGCATTAATTTTTTTTATGAAATTCAGTCAATATGTCATTAATCAATCATTTTTGAGAAGTCCTGTTATAAAAAAAATTATATCTACATCATGAAACAAGTCTAAACTACCCTTTTCAAGTGCACTGAATTGATAGATGACATTAATTTTTTTTATGAAATCCAGTCAATATGTCATTAATCAATCATTTTGAGAAGACATTTCAAAAAAGAAAAATTATATCTATATCATGAAACAAACTACCCTTTTCAAATACGCTGAATTGATTGATGGCATTAATTTTTTTAATGAAATGAATAATGGTATAAATTTTTTTTTTTATGAAATTCAGTCAATGTCATCCAAATCAATGATTTTTGACAAAATCTCTGAAAAAAGTTATATTTCTATTCTCTACGTCTTCTTTTGGAAGGAGCATCTCTTCAGAATCTTTATTGGATTCATAACGTCTTTTTGTTTGTTTTTTTTGCTTGCTCATAGAAAGTCAGTTCTGTAATGTTAGTTTGAATAAAATAGAAGCAAAACAAGAAAGTCTTATCTCACTATGCGTATTTTCGGCAAAACTTGATGAGATAAATACAAAGTGTACATTGAGTTTCAGAAGAATGGAATGAATGACAATTTCTTATAATAAAGGGATGATTTTGCAAACCATGCAAATTTTGACGTATGTGAATGCGATGCTGATATGATATAGTAAATATGAAAATTCAATACATGATTGATGGACATTGTAGTGATCCACTAATATATCATGTGATAAACAAACCACATGTTAGCCAGAGACGTGCATAAATTCTTTCTGATTACCTCATTTTTATATAAAATTGATTGTTATATAATAATAGTTATGTATTCTTGCATCACTACAAGAGATAGTAGCTAAATCAAATTCTACAAAAGAGAAAGGTGCGCCTTTATATGAAAAATTCTTTCGTGTCATAACATCGCTGTTTTATGTTTTCTTCACAAGTTTATGTGGATTACGTATTTTTGTGCCTACACGAAAGAAAAGGGGACGGGAAAGAAGATGTTACTGAGATATATGCATCTGTGAAATTGAATCCTTATTTGAATTTTCTGAAAACTATTTCTAAATTACAATTAATTTTTTTATAATCTGTTATTTATTCATAATTTTTTATAAAAATTATCCTAAAAAGACTCGCTTCAATAATTTTGAGGATTTCATATTACGTAGCTGGATATTCTCACTAATGTTTCGTTACAAAATTCTTCACTTCCAAATAAAACTTGTAAAGTCTGTCCCAAAAAAGATAAGACAAACTTTTCATTTGAGACAAAGCGTAGGGAATAGGCATCATTATATATACTAAAATATTGCAAAAACACCATTTAGGGTCATTGACCTGGTGATAATTTTATCCCCTTTAGATTTAGTTTCTGACAAAAAAATGACTTTCATCTCATCCTTGAAACAAAAATATTATACACTTTTGTTTTTAAAGCCATTAATTTCAATCTCTATGTTTTGAGCAATTGTTGATGAAAAAAAGTTCACTTTATAAATATTCAGACTTCACAAAAAATTTTTAAATGACCAAAGAAATATAAATATAAAAAGTCTCTAAATATCACGAAAAACACATGAGGTCATCAAACATATTTTTCTATAAAAAGTTTGGGAGGGGGGGGGCGGCGGAATCTCCCTTGCCAAAAAAAGGGTTAAACCATCGACAATTTAAAGAATTTTTTGAGGATGTCAAAGCAGAATATGGAGATCTGGTCTACTATTGTGAGGTGCAATGGTTGAGCAAACAAAAAATGTTGAAACGATTTAATAATAATAATTAGTGATGATTAGCTGGGTACGGGGTCTCTCTTTTCTTCTTGAATTCCAAATTGCAAGGAAGGCGTCGACGAATTTATTCAGAAAATAAAAAGAGCTGAGAAATGCTTATTCTTTTCATTTTCCTACATTCGCAAATTCTTCTTCTTGTTCTGATGTGCTAATATTATTGAACAAGGATTTCATTCGTAGATTTCAAGATTTGAGAGCGCACGAAACTAATCCACGCGTTTTCTCTTCACGATTTGGATGATATCAACGTTGACCAGGCTTTCAAAGAATTGCAGATGGAATTGGTTTGAAGGCAAAAGGAAATCAAGATGTAAATCAGGAAATGAGACAATTCGCTAGTCACGTTTTATAAGAAGAATCTACCTAAAGAAGGTTTTCCCAAGATCAAAGATTTTGCATAAAAGGAATTGTCACTGTTTGGGAGTACTTACATATGATAGCAGCTGACTACAAAAATGAAATACGCAAAATCAAAAACAAGATCAAGGCTGGCAGATAATCATTTCGAAAATAACCCAAGACATTTTTTAGACGTCAGTATCGCATCCATAGGGAAGAATAATCTTCCATACCTGTACAGATGTGAATGATAGTCAAGATTGGGAATCGAACCCAGACCGTCTAAATCAAGTCCCTACGCTCCTACCACTAGGCCATCTGCCGACACATTCATGATAGACTTCTCTTCACATCAAACCATATGCAATATGACCATTGCAAATTCGAAATTTATACAAGAATACAAATTGCGAAAAGCTTTCAATATAAACCACCAGTGGCTTCCAAACTTTTCAAGTATGTGAGCTCCGAAACCTTTGTAACACTTCTGAAAATGCATTAATTTTCAATTTGTTCTGTTCCAAATGAGATGGTATTTTTTGTTCAAATTAGAATGAACTTTCATAAAAGAAATAAAGCAAAATTATTTTCCAAAACTTTTTATTGGAATATTGATAAAATCAATAAAATAAAAATTTTTAAGTTTTGAATATTACAAAAAATAAAATGTTATAAAGAAAAATGAAGCTTGTCTTTTTACATTCATACGAAAAAGAGATGAAATGTCATCTGTCGTGGTTTGCGTGCCAGCTATGTTTACTTTTCAAATACTTATAGAATCAAACAAGTAAATATCTCATAGCACTTAATGTTAGTTAGCATATAAACTATAAAGAATTGAAAGTCATAATTGAATATATTGATGACACCACTTGTGGAACATTGAAAACATTCTTTCAATTATGGCCAGTTTTGCCAGATTCTCTATTCTAGTACTGCCTTTTAAATGTATTTTAACGTGTCTAATCCTTTTTTTTTTGTCAAAAATTAGATTCAAAATTTTTGAATGAAGAAAACCCAAATTGGAAAATTAAAGAGAGACACAATCTCCACTCACTTATCTACTGTTATGTAAGTTTGATAAAATAATTTTTCATTAAACTTGTGAAGATGATTGTGTATAATTTCAAGATCTTTTTTCAGGCCCAGAAATAATGGGCTTTTTTATACACGTTAAAATTCTGTCTGGATGGAGCATCTAAAAAAACGAAGTCAAAGGAAACTATGAAGTTTATTGAAAATCACAAATCAAATCAAGAAAAACATTTCTTTTTTTTAAAATAAATATCGAAAATAGGTATTTGGAATTTTAGAGAAACACATTGAAATGGGAAAAGGTGTTCTTGCCATTCTTTTACGGATCTTTTCTTCTTCTCAAACAGGCATCTGGGTGTGAGCGGGACTACGTGAAAAGAGAGAGAACAGGGCTTTTTGGGCAAGCATTGATGTCAAGCCATCTTTGATGCTTTTGTTGTCGCCCATTTTACAGCGCAAGTATCCGTAAAGATTGGAGGCATTCAGGACGAGTGCGAGAAGAACTAAGACGAGCCAGTTGAAGCGAATGCTGAAAAGAGCCGTGAAGAAAAAGATGATCCAGATGAGGGGAGAGATGATGAGACCGTTCCAGAAGATGGTGGAGTGGAGAGCGGGTATGTTGGCGATGTGGTCATTTCGCTCAAAGACCCATTCACTCTCGCCATTCTCTTCACTCACGCAATTCCACCACCTGAGCTTGACCAAGATTCTTCCGGTGATGTTTTTAACGAGCCAAAAGTCCAGCGACAAGAGCAGGAGAATGAAGACAAAAGGCGTCACAAACTTGGATGTGAGAATCGAGCACAGGAGGTAAAGGACGATGGCTGAGAGCCGAAAGAAAATGTGGAGGAAGCAGACGAAAGCATTGCGATTCCTCGAAGAATAGTCCGGGCTTTCACTCCCGAATTCTTGATAAGCACCATTCATTCTTCAAGATCTAAAGAGCAGAAGAAAACGTAGAAGTGAAGGAGCAAATTTTTAAATAATTTCAAAGCTGTTTTTGATATGTATGCATGTATCAGGGGAGCACATGGGGGCGTATTTTCCATTTTCTCAATTCTATATATTTTAACGGTATTTAAAAGACTTGTTCGGCTTGTGAATAGACTTTCCATTTTACTTTTCTGGTTTTTTAAGGTTAAGTCTGGGAATGAATATTTAAAATCTATTTTTTCATTAATTTCCACTTAATTGATATAAAAATGCAAATTTGAGCTATATTTGATTAGAGGAAGTAACATAGCCAGTGATTTAAACAAGAACCCATACATTTTTCAGCGGGACAAATATTTTCTATAGCACACAACTAAATAAGAAAGTATTCTGTATAGTTTATAGCTTAACCCATTAAGTCCCAATGCTCCCATTTGGGAACATAAGTAATTTCATCTTCGTCTGCTTTTTTTCAATGACTTTGAATACAAATCGTCTGCGTTTTTTTAGATATCGTCTGATTTCTATGCTACTTAACCCATTAACGACTAAAATAATCAGACGATATCTAGTGTCAAGCAGACGATTTGTATTAAGAAACATTTATAAAAGCAGACGATCGTATTTTTATAAAGTCGACTTTGGTCCTTAATGGGTTAAAAGGTTTATCCCTGATTACTGGAACTGAAAGAGTTAAATTAATGTAATAGAATACACAAGTTAGGCTAAATATAATTTAAACCATGAAGTCTTTTATTCCAGAAACCAAGCATCTTTATTCTTAGATTGCCATTTTATTTACTGGTTTAGTTTTGTTTAGCAAGATTACTTTGAATAGTTGACAATGCTTTCACAATTGCCTTAAAATTTTTACTAAAAAAGGGGTGGCATGGCAGGTTGATTGAGATGATGGACTCAGCCCGCAAGCCTCTGGGTTCGATTCCTCATCGATACCAACTTGTTCCTAGTTTGATATAAGTGGTACATCAGTGCCTTGTCAATGAAAACACACCCAAGGTAACTTTACCTTAAAACATAAAAAAGTAATGCTAATTTGTATAAATTTAAGGTTTGTAGCATATTTTCTTCCAAAAATTGTAAACCTTCAATTTCTATTTAAAAGGGCCAAATTTAAATTCAAGGCTTCATCCCTGCCAATTCTTAGACCAAAGTCCTAAATATATTTTTAGACAATTTACTTTACTAACCGAATATATGTGTAATGATTTTTTTGTTTTTCTCTGTTACTAATCAAGTTTCGTAACATTTCATTGATAAAAAATTTTAAATTTAATTTTAGGTAAGAATGCATCTTAGTAGTCAGCATAGAGTAATCAAGCCATCTAACATTGATAACGCCAACAACATTGATTATATGTAGCAAACTATCCATGCCCCCTATAATCAATGTATTGATGCATATAGAAACTCATATATGTTGTTTTTATTATTTTTGATGAATATAGTTTTCACTTTATCCTCTCAACTATATATAATAATCTATGTTCATATACACATGCGGAAACGCGATACTTCCCCAAAAACCCCTGGTGGGATGGGGTCATTCAAGGCAGTACTTTGAGACCTTTAAACTTCCTGTAAAGGACACACATATATTTGCATTTTTCACATTAAATTTATTTGAATATTTATCATTCAGTCTTTAAAATATTCTTTATAATAAAATATACAGAAAACTTTGTATACCCGCAAACCTTTATTTTAAGAAAAAATTTAGAGGCCGTGGGGAGAGCTTAAGAGCTCTACACTCTACACAGGCATATGCTAATACCAGAGAAAATATATTAAAACATAGAATATGAAATAGTTTCGTAAGCATACTTGAATTGCATATATACATACATATGACATAAGTACTATCGTCAAACGCAAATTTCAGCACTAAATCTTCCACTACCTGCATGGACAGCCCTTTACACATACATCTCTATATATACCATATCAAATTCATATAAAAAAATGGATACCCTGCAATAAATTAAGTTTTTTGAAGAAAACAATTTAATAATATATACACCAGTGATCTTTCAAGAATAAAAAAGAGTTTATAACATAGCCTACAAGATATTTTCTGCCAAACTACTAAATATCAAAATCATGAAAATAAAGAAAACAAATTTTTAGTAGGAACTTTCCCCATCCATTAGGATGCTTATTTGTTAAAAGCGCTCATGTCTGAATCTTTTCATGACCAAACGACTCCAAATTTCTATGATTTGCCAACAAAGAGTTTTATCAAATTAATCAAAAGTTAAATAAATTTTAATGATGATAAAGATGGCATTATCGATTAGATAATGAAAATGGTGTTATCGTTCAAGATTGTTCAGTAGATACTAATAAAAGTAAAGACAAAAAAATTAAGGATCACAAATGTACGTTTCTTCAGATTCAACAGTCTCGTGATTGACATGTTCACATTAGCCATTTTCATAATTTGGTATATTCTGCTCAAAATATACTTTATACAAAAATGTTAGTTTTTAAACTTATTTTGAAAATATAAAATTTAAAGATTTAGCTGTAAATGGCGGATTTTCATAGATATACTCATGACATCCTGATGGAAAGATAGTAGTTTTAACTTTTAAATTAAAAATCAGATAGAATTATTAGTTTTAAATTAAAAAATCTAAGAAACCTTGATTTTACAAGAACAGAACAAATTTCAAAAAAATACTGTTCGAACGTTTTTCTACTGAAAGCCACAAAAATGATGGAGTAGAAATTTCAGAAATATTAATTTTTCAAAAATTTTTATTTATTTATCACTTTGTCTTGTTCTCGATCTTTTATGTTAGTTATACTGTTTATTTCTCATATCGAATAATGTTGTATTTATTTTTCTTATTCTGGTTAGCCGTGTTAATTGAATATATATTTTCGACTTATGAATTATCTCATTATAATTAAATTTTATTCTATAGTGTTATATAATTATTCAAATTTTGTTTCAAATTTAAGTTAACGTTGAAAAAGCCTTAATTGTGCCTATCTTTTTCCAGGTATCTAATGAAACTATTTCAAGCCTAAAACACTTCTCATAAATTATAATTACTGAAAACTGTGACATTATAAGTTAAAAACAAGGATATTGTTCAATTTATTAAATTTTGCTTGATTAATTATAAAGATCGACATCAAATTCTGATATTGATAGAAAGAGTTTTGGCTCTAAATATTTTTTGACCGAATAATATCAATAAAATTTCTTTTACATTCTTGTCTTTGTTGCCACCATTATTGGTTTATACTGTTGCCCCATAGTTTTTACAATAAATTCCATGCTTTTTTTATAATGAGAACCTTACTGTGGTAAAAAATTTCAATCAGATAAGGCAAACCCTCTTTCAAAATCAGTAAGTAACTTGTATTATTAATGTTCCAGAAATAATTAAATCCTTTTCAATGACAAGTAATAATAGTGCATTGACGAAGTGTTGAAAGTAAAAAAGTAAAATAATAGTGATGGGAAATTAGGAGGTATCAATCGATCTATTTATAAAGTGAAGAGACCATCTGTTTATGATATTTGTACGTTAATATAAAACAAGTAGTGAAGTAATTTTTGATTTTCAAACATATCTTTTTTATATAAATATCTCATATTTCTTGAAATTTTCCATCTATTTTTCTCAATAATTTTTTAACGAAGGAAAGTCTTATATAAATTTGAAATATAAACAAATGAAACCAACATACAAATTAGTTGGCTGACAAATTGTGTTAGATATAACATTTGATTTGGGTGAAGGAAGACGTCGATGCAGGAAAATGCATTGTTGTAAACATTAGTGTTGGCCTGGAAAGTAAGCAGTGGAGTGGAATAAGAAGAGTTAAAAGGGTGTGTGAATATATTTAATGAGCAATTGAGACCGATTGGTAGGGATTGCGGTAGTAGCAAATAAGGATTTTGAAGCATATGAAAGAAAATGAAGAGAAAATGTGATCAGACTGTGTTCGAAGGTATCTTTTGTATTATATAGGCCAGACTACTTATATATGTGAATGTTGAAAATTTTACATGTGAAAAAATGCCTTAGCAGTCATCAAACAAGTTACAATTTTAGAAGTTAAGTAAAATCATGTTTTTTGCTAACACATAAAATTTTTAGAAAACATTTACTGTTTCTTTTTCTAAAATGGCACTTAAAGATGTTATTGTAAATTCGCGTTAATTTGTATTTAATTTATAAAATAATTGACACATTGTTTATTTTAAATCTAATTAAACTCTTCAACCAATATCTATAAATTTTTCTTTTAATAGAATAGTTATTTTTAATATTAATGGGTAGGATATTTTTTAAAATAAGTTCCTAAGAGCCTCAATGGTTGTTAGGGTGTACCCAGGGGCGCTTCAGGGGGGGGGGGGCGAAAATGACCTTCGCGCCCAATAATTTTCTATAAGTAAGAGTTGCTGCTTGTTTATAAACCATGTATGATGATCGCATTTTTCCTATCGAACAAATTTTACAGACGATGCGTGAGAGCTATATAATAATAATCCATTGCTTCAATATGTACACAATAAGTAAGCAATGTTTATCACATTGTCTCCTCTTTGTAGTATTTTTGAGCAAACACATGTTGATGATCCACTAGATTTTCTCATCTTCTGTCAGTGATTCTATTTCTCAATTATATAATGTTTTTTACACATATACACCCATTTTCAAGCATGCTGAATTCATCGGTGATATTCATTTTTTTTTTATAAAAATCAATTAAAGTTATCAAAGCATTGATTTATATATGATAGCTCATCTTAGAAAGAAACTTTTTATCTAAGTAATAATATAAAGTTTTTTACACATATATATCCATGTTTAAGCATGCGTAATTCAGTAGTGATATTCATTTTTTAATGAAAATTAATCAAAACTGTCAAAAAATTGATTTATCCCAAAAAGAAAGGATCAGTCACGTTTTTTTGAATTAGAGAATTACGTTTAATAGAAAGTATAGGGAGATGATAAAGTTTACCGTGTATGGCATTTTACACACATTTTCAATACACACATTACCCATTTTCAAGTAGGCTGTGTTTACTGGTTATATTCCTTTTTTTTTATTATAAAAAATTAGTCAAACCTGACAAAATAATTTAAATATGACAGCCCATATCAAAATTAAAATTTTTATTCTTATAAAAAGTTTTTTATACATTTCAAGTATGTAGAATTTAATGGTGATGTCATTTTTTATGAAATCAATAAAACCTGTCTAAAAAATCGATAATTCACTCAAAATATTTCATTCTACAGTAACTTATGTAACTCGATAGGACATCCATCTTTTTGTCTACAAATTCGTTATCGATTTGTAGTCTCTACGTCCTATTATAATTTACAGTATGTAATTTTGCTATTCATTCTTTCATGAATGCTTTCAGATATTTTAAAACCATAAATGCCAAAACGGAGTCCAAAAATGAAACCAGCATCTTCCATTTGGCATAAAAACAGATATTTTATTAAAATTTCAAAAATATTTCTGTAGACATTAGACGTAAATCGAACATTTGATTGATACTTTCAGACATTTAAAACCTCTAAATGAAAAAAATGATTTCAGAAATAAAAATTATCATGGTCGAATTGGTATAAAAACATATATTTCATGTAAAATTAGAGATTGATTGACACTAGCAGTAAAACCTCTAAATGCGAAAACTGTGTTCAGAAATGAAATCATCATGATCTATTTGCTATAAAAACATATATTCCACATAAAATTTGAATCAATATTTTTGAAATCAAATTTTAGAACTAAACGCAAATTTGATTGATACTTATAGGTATTTTCAAATTTAAACTGCAAAAATTGAGTCCATAAATGAAACTAGCATGGTTGATTTGGTATAAAAACATTAAATTGTAAAATTTGAATGAATGTTTTTGGAGGCAATTTTTAGAAGTAAACCGCAAATTTCATTAATACTTATAAGTGTTTTCATATCTTGTAAAAAATGAGTTCAGAAATGAAAACAGCATGATTGATTTGGTATAAAAACATATATTTCATGTAAAATTGAGAGAATATTTTTGGAGATAGCTTTTAGAAGTAAACCGCAAATTTGATTGACATTGACAGATATTTTAAAACCTCTAAATGTGAAAAATGAGTTCAGAAATGAAAACAGCATGGTTGATTTGGTATAAAAACATATATTTCATTGTAAAGTTTGAATTAATGTATTTGGAGACAATTTTTAGAAGTAAACCGCATATTTAATTAACACTTATAGGTATTTTCAAATCCTAAATGTAAAAAATGAGTCCAGAAATGAAAACAGCATGACCGATTTAGTATAAAAACATATATTTTATGTAAAATTTGAAGGTATATTTTATTAGATACATTTTTGATCAATCAAAATTTTGATTGACATTTTCTAAAAAGTAGCCATGATTATTGAAAAAATTAAATATATAAAGTGTTATGCGTTCCAAACTGTATATAATTATAAATTTTCGGGGTATTATATAATATAGATTCTAAGTTATAAGGTTAAGTACAGATAATGTCGAAATTTTGCAGAAAATTTTTTAATTTTTGATTATGATTGACCGTTTTGGACATGAAAGGGTCATTCAACTACCATGAAAATGGTTTCAAAAGATGCAGCTAGCGATTTTAGGAAAAGTCACCAAATTTGAAGGGATATGATTCCGCCAATTTTCTAGAATTAATTTTTAGTGAAGTTTTATGCCCCCCCCCCCAGCACTAATAGGGTTAAGCTATGTTGTGAGGCACCACGTTATCTACAGCATTCCAATTAAACTATGAGGCACTCTATTTACATCAACTTGTAATTGCCTTTTTTTGGTATTTAAAAATAAAATTTCATGCTGTGCATCAAACTTTTGTTATATCAAAGGTTAACTGTTTTTTATTCCTTCATTAAGCAATTTGCAGCTGGTTTTAGCTGCAAATACCTTGAATGATTTGAGTGATAAGTACGTGGCATGGAAAAAGGTTCTAGAAGACAAAGGCTTGAAGATCAACGTAAGCAAAACCAAAGTTATGATTTTTAAGACGAAAAATATGTTGAGAAATGCCATAAGCAACGTTGATCCTTGCTCTTGTTGTGGGGAAAGAGTTGTTCGTAATGCAATACAATGCTTCAAATGTGAGAAGTGGGTTCATAAGAGATGCACTACAATCAAGGGCTCTTTGCAAAACGTGAAAAGTTTTGTCTGTCGAAGATGTCAATTAGAAGCAGATAAACTTGAAAAAATGGAAAAGAATGTGAAGTTAGGCACGGATGAGGTGGATGTTGTGCAGAGTTTCTGTTATTTGGGGGACATGCTTGATGATTCTGGAGATTCTTCCAAATATGTGACAGCCAGGATTCGATGTGGGTGGACGAAGTTCAAGGAAATTTCGGGTCTTCTTTGTGGAAAAATCCTCTCGTTGAAGCTGAAAACCAGACTCTATCAGGTATATGTAAGAAGTGCGATGTGCTATGGAAGCGAATGCTGGGTTCTTAAAAAAGCCGATACAAAAAGAATGATGAGTACTGAGATGAAAATGATACGGATGATGAATGGAAAAACTCTAAAAGACAGGCTTACCAATGATTACCTAAGGCGAAAGATGGGAATGATTTGCATAGAAGAGTACATGGAAGAAAACAGACTGAGATGGTTCGGGCATTTGGAAAGAATGGACGATGTCAGATTGACTAAAAGTATCAAAAATGAAGTGGTTGAAGGAATGGCGAAGAGGGGACGCCCCAAGAAGACTTGGATGGAAGCAGTAGTAGAAAACATGGCCAAAAGAAAAGTAAAAGCGGAAGATGCTCAATGTAGAAAAACATGGAAAAGAAGCTGCAAACAAATGGCCAACCCTGGTTAGCTGAGAAAACGGCCATGCCCGGAAGGGCGAATGGATGATGAGCAATTAAGCATATTATACAAAAGTTGCCATATAAAAGTTTTTACTCTTGAAGAATAAGGGCTCCGCTATTGCTTATCTAATTGGGCTCCGCAATTTCTAGCTTTGGTAAATTCAATGTAAATTCATTGCAAACTTGAGATCTTTCTTGTTTGGTGGACATCACTGAAATCTATTTTAAATAAATTTTTTCTACGTATTTTTGTCCGTAAGATTCGAAAATGATAACTGTTTTTTGGAGAATCTTCTGGTTTTTGGTAAAATGGTTTTAAAGTTATTTTTTCCTATCTATTACTGAAGAAACACAAAGTTAAATTAAATTCAGGTCATTTTCAAATTTATTCAATTGATATTTTTCAAAGTACTTTATGAACATAAAAAGGAAAGAAATGGGTGTATTTCTTTATTTTACATCGAAATTGGGCAATACTTCTCAATATTTCAGTTAAATAGTCGCTTCCAGAAAGACGGCGTTTTCAGATAAACTCGCACAGATAGGAATCAATCATGCCCCTGGTAGTTCCACAGTGAATTTTGTTTCTTCTTTTTAGAACATTCCAGATAGACTCGATCTGCTGGGTGTGAGCATCAGTTTCGGGGTCGACAAAATTCTCAGTGTGGTTGACAGTGCAGTGCTTGAAATCAAACCGCTCTATGCCGCTATAAACCCGCCACATGTCACTGAAAATTGTCGTGCCAGGTTCAATGCATTGTTTTAAGCAGGATTAAACATTGCCCTGTCTCTTTTTTTAACTGCACAAAGAAAAACTTTGCCATCCTCTCGTTCCACCGCACTCAATTATTGATATTTTCCAGAAGCATTTAATGTTTTTTCTTTTATAGTTGATAGGGATAATGTTGAACTTTTGTGAGAACACTACAGCATCCAATTCAGTCTTGATATGCTCAAATAACCAACGAAGATTGACCTTTTCCATGTTGATTGGTGCGTAAGAGGACTGCACCTACTGAAACAAAAAATAACTACTAGCGCGTAATTCAAAAACTATATATTTCTCCAAAAAACAGTTATCATTTTCGAATTTTACGGACAAAAATACGTAGAAAAAAGTTATTTAACGCTTTGAGGATTAGTGTGATACCGGTGTACCAAGAAATAATAATTGTCTGCTTACAATATACAAAATTCCATTAAAAAAACAGAAATTATTCTCCCAAATTCTGGTCCTCAAAGGGTAAAATAGATTTCAGTGACGTCCAACAAACAGGAAAGATCCCAAACTTGTATATAGTATATAATGATGTGTTATAATAAAATTTATTTTACGCGCTACTTTTGAAAATATAATATGTACTGATGCGCTATTGTTCTGAATTGTCGTAAAGAAGTAAAAAATTTTAAATTGTCCATTTTTGATCACATTTTTTCACACTTAATTCTCTTGATGATTGATAATAATTATTTACATAATATAGAAACACCAGTCAAAACTATTTAATACAAATCTGCTTTACGTTAGATATCGTTTGATTATTGTGGCTGTTAACGGGTTAATTAACTAATCTTAAAATTTTGAAAGAAATTTTCATGAAGGTGCTAACGTCCCTTTTACGATAATTAACTATGGATGAATGTCCGGTTTCCATCTGCCACACATAGTAAGAGATTTTTTGCTATTTAGATTTCATTATCAATTTCACAATCATAAAGGGCAAAATGTCTTTCTTAGCCCATTTATGCCCGCGACAAGTAAATGAGTTGGGAAATTGTTATCATTTTTACTTTTTAGACATTCACAATCTCCAATAAATCTCATACAGCTCTCTTTCTTCTGAGATCCTTCACGCTTTTCTTTTGCCTGGCATTTTTCCTTCCAATTTTTGGGTAAGCGTAGCTCTCTTTTTTCCTAAAATGTTGCATTCTCTAGATTCTAGAATCTAGATATTCTATAGTATGCTAGAGCGCGGAAGAATTCTCGGTACTTATCGGTTATTTCTCCGCCTCCCCATTCTTTAAAATTTTTATATATATTGTATATTACAACATGATTGCGTTGTATGATAAAAATACTATATTTATTTGTGTTAGACAAAAAAAATATACGAATTCTTTTAAAACTAAGCAACTAGTTTTATATATTAAAATTCTGTAGAACTTTTATTTAAAAAAAATTAGTTTCTTTATAATAGCAAAATTTTATTCAAAAATTTTACTTTTTGATTAACAGTTTTTGACATGGGAGGGTGATCAACTAATTTGAATTTTCTAGTTAATTGGTTATAAAAATTTAGTGTCAATTTTTTTTATTAACTCTTTTTTAATAAGGTGCTAGGAGAGGGGAAGAGAGATTGCCAATAAGTCCCGAAAATTTTATAATAACAATATCTGAAAAGTAGTTATATTTATATCGCTAATGCCATACATATTATACACATACATTCAGCGCTGTCCCTAACATAATTGTTTGGCCCAATTAGATAAGGAATAGCGCGGTCCCCCCTACTCTACAAGAGCGAAAATGTTTGCGTGCAGTATGCTCTCGTTTTTAACGAAGAAATAAAATAAATAAATATATGCTTATATGTGATATACGAATAGTGTGATAGACAATATGGAATTTATATTAATCCAAACCGACTTACATACATGCAGTAGTGGGGTTCAAATTTTTTGTCACCCGGTTCTGTTACAAAAAAGTCAAAATGGTCAGCAAATAAACTGATCAATTTTGATTATTTCCCAATAAATATATTTTTATATATTTTTGGGTTAGTATTTATTTGCCACACTGCTTAGTAGATTCCCGAAAACTTTATAATTAATTATTTTTATGAAATCACAAAATTTTATGTTTCACAAAAAACATGTCTTTAGCTTGGAAAGAACTTTTTTTACTACTGCATACATGCTCCACTTATTGTACACATGTTAATAGGTTAATAAAGGAAAGAATACTTTTAAAAAGATTTTTTCAATAAAAATATATTTCCAAAAAAATTTTAATCCAAGAAATTCCATTAACCCTCGTTAATCCAAATTTCATTATAATTAAAAAAAAAAGTAAATAAGTAAGCATTTAACGTTTTTAGTTGGATATTTGAGTTATATTAGTAATATTTTTACATTATATTATTATAACTGCGTAAAAAGGTGACAGCCATAGCACCTTTTTCCCCATCCTAATAATTGCATTATCGAATACTATTTTTGAGATTTGGATTTACGGTGATTCCTGGATTTTTATTATCCTAAAATGCTTAGAAAAATCAGGAAAACATTCAATTTATTGAGTTATTCTTGTATTTTCCGCCAAGATAATAGTACTTGTTTTATGGGATAGTAGTGTTTCTGAATCTTCGAAAAATTTTCTGCAAAAATATTTGCTTCAAAAATTTAGAGCAAGCAAAATTTATTACGATGCCAAAGTACTCATCAATATGAAAAATCTTTAAATGAACGTTTTAAAGTATTGATCTTTATACTCTATCTATACAATAAAAAGTTTTAACTCCGAATTTTTGAAAAAGATTGTGATATAGCTTTTGTGAGGAAACAGACATTTTTGACGAAAGAAAAATGATTAGGGGTATTTACAATTGGTGTCAATCAAAGACTTTTTTATTAAAATTAAATTTTTACTTATTTGTAAACTAAATAAATAGTCAAAAGATGACAGGGGGGGGGGGGGTAAAATTAAGCAAAAAAAGCTTGATTGAAGTAAGTTTCTTTAATTACAATGCCTTCTTATTAATGATGTAAGTATAGGTAAAGAACGTATTAAAAAGAGGAAAACCATTATTAGCTTAGTGTAGCAATAACGATAAAAATTTAATATATTTGAAATAATAAATTTTAAAATTGATAACTCTCTTGAGACAAAAATTGTGAAAAAACATTGCGTGATCCTAGGACACTTGGATCTCGGAAAATCAGAAAAGAAACACTAGTGTCTTTCCAATAAAACGAAAAATTCTACGCATATTTGCAGTTGTGGGTAAACTTGCTTTCTTGCAGTACTCTAATTCATATATACACACACACACACACACACACACACACACACACACACACACACACACACACACACACACACACACACACACACACACACACACACACACACACACACACACACACACACACACACACACACACACACACACACACACACACACACACACACACACACACACACACACACACACACACACACACACACACACACACACACACACACACACACACACACACACACACACACACACACACACACACACACACACACACACACACACACACACACACACACACACACACACACACACACACACACACACACACACACACACACACACACACACACACACACACACACACACACACACACACACACACACACACACACACACACACACACACACACACACACACACACACACACACACACACACACACACACACACACACACACACACACACACACACACACTCACACACACACACACACACATATATATATATATATATATACACGCCCACACACACAAGCTAAGAAGCATAGAGATTCAATAGTAATTCGTTTCACTTATGATTCTTTCCCTCAACCAGACATCCCTTTCTCGCTTATCGAAAAGCACTCACGTTGAATGCTGCTGTCAACAGTCTGAAGCTTTCTCTTAGGATTCGAAGTCCTAGCACTACCCTTTTCTCATCCGAATTCTTCTTCTCAATCCTGATTGAAGATTCCTTCCACTATTTGATATACTCAATCATTTTCTTGTATCTAGCGAATCCCTTTGCGCGTAATGATATTCTTCTCCATAATAACATTCATACGCAAAACGTTACTCTAACCCACTTTCTAGGAATAAATTTAAAATTTTACAAATGCATTGGATTTTCTTTTTGATTAATAATGTCTATTTCATTGATGTTTAGTATAATAAATCAGAAGAAAAATTTTATTTAATTATAAACTTAATCCATATTGGATTCTCAGTTCAGAAATAATATGATTTTTGGGGATACTTTTTACGCATCCATAACTAATTCCATTTTCACTTTTAGAGATTTTTAAATCCTAATTGCGAAAACTGAGCCCAGAAATGAAATCAGCATGGTCGATTTATTATAAAAACCCAGATTTTATTTCATATCAGTCAGCATTTTGTTTCACATTTTTTAAAAAGTATCCATGTTTTTTGATAAAATTACACACATATATAAGAATTATGCATTTCAAACTGTATGTATATATATAATATGTGAAGGGCGACTCCTAATTGTACTCTGCTATATAAGATGTCATTTTTTCCGTTTAAACGCAATTCTAAAATCACCATGTGTTCTATGATATTAATAGAGAACATGGGACTAAAGATAATTATTCAATCAATTTTTTTGCACATCCCATCTCATTTTTCATTAGTTTTGTGCAGTGCTGGGGATAACTCAGCGTCGATAAAACTCATAGGAAAATAAAACTGTAGTCAATCACAGGGATAAATTTACACTGAATCAAACACTTAAATTTAAGAACAAAAAAAGACGAGATAACAAGTAAAAAACTTTTTTTGTTTTTGTTACGATTTCTGATATCTCATTTGTCTTTTTTTATTTTTACTTTAAAGTTGACATAAAACAAACCTAAAGTTTTTTAAGTTTAGTAAAGGGTATCTATGATAATTGCCATAAATTAGTTTCAATTAAATCGGAGTTGGCGTCGAATTTTGGAGCAGAAAAATGAGTATGAGTCGGAAGCGATGTTTTTTCTTCCTATTCCTCATCTCTGGTTTTGCGTCTCATTTATTTGTAATCCCTAACTGGATAAACTTTTTTCCCATGGAATTTAGCTTCAAAAGACACAATTGTATTGTAACAGTGTATTCAACTGTATCTCAAATGTTTGCCATATCTTAGCAACAAATCAAACATAATGCACAATAATCAGCTACCAAGCAGAAGTTGAGTATAGTCAACCGATTAATCAAAATCTTTTTTTGTTTCAGTCGTTTTGATTCCTCCTCTCTTGTTTGCTCTTCTTCATTCCACTTCTTGGCTCTCCCAATGTTTATCGGTAAGTTCTTTTTATCCTTATAGAATTCGTTAGAATGGAATTAGTGGCGTAAGTAAGGAGGATGTCTAACTTCTTGCCTTTATATACAGAGGTTTTGGTTTCGATTTTGGGATTTTGACCTCCTCACAAACAAACACTGCAACAGAAGTTTATCTTTCAACAGTGAATTTGTGAAAGCCCGTCCCATCATCTTGTATTCAAAACAAATACAAGTTATTGTAGTTTTGGTTAACGAATGGTAAAGAAAACATTACAGTAGTTTCTTTCATGCCCATCTGTTCTCTCGTTTTCATGACCTTCAATGTTTCCAAGAAACTCGGTTGCAGAAAAATCGGTCTCAAATACATGTTCAATATTAAAGGCTGTAATTGTAGAAAAATGATGGTGTCCTCTAAAAGAGCATCAAAATAGCAAATAAAATCTATAATTTGCTTACTTAAGATTAATTAAGACATAACATTTAGATTAAACATGCAAAAATAGTGACAGATTTTCATTGAAAAAAAGTAGGATGAATCGGTCTCAAAAGATTCGTTCTCCGAAAACTGCGTCTCTCAGAAAGATACATTTATTTACATTATATCTCGCGGAAACTTTTAATCCGACAATTTACTTCTCGACTCTTTTTTCAGTGAATATCCAGATTCACTGAATTTTTTTGGAGATAAATTTTCGACCACTATGCTCATCAACTGATCTTCAACTTCCAACTGGAGGAGAAGGATAGCGAGTTGTTGTAGTTTAAGCAACCGGAAATTTATCTCCAAAATTTTATTTGAATATAAACATTTTAGCACGAATTTTTTTTATAAAAATTTATAAAAAAAAGTTTTGTTTCATTAAATTAGCAGTGCGTGGGCAATAGTATCTCATAATAGTCATGATCAAAAATGTATTTATTTGACAAAATTGAGAACATCCCTTTCTCTACATGACACTGAAATTTCGTTTAACTCGAACTTTGGATAACTCAAAATAATTTGATTGGTCTCCAGGTCTTCGAGTTAGACGAATTACTTTATTGTAAGCGGTCAAATCCTCCTAAACGATCCCCCTCCCCTGGACAACTGTCCCGGATATATTTAGATCTACTCATTTTAAAAATTTGATTTTAATTTTAGAGTTAGCTTTTGTGATGGCATTAATTTTAGAGTTAGTAATTAATTAATTAATTCTAATGCAATTAATTATGGCTCAAAATTTGGAATTGTTATTAATTTTTTTTTCTTATTTTTAAATGTTTTTCTATTTTTTATTAATGGTTAAAAAAAAATTTCATTTTTTTTAAATAATCAGATTTTTAAATTCAGGTAAAGAGGTACCGTGGGTTGTTTTCATTGAGAAGGCACACTTGCGCGACTTGTATCGAACGACGAGGATGAAAGCAGATTTGATGCGGGATTGAACCGAAGACCTTGAGTTATCAAACCCAGTATCTAACCAACCTTACCCACTCCCCAATATACCAGGGCTCAATTGTCCTAGAACCCTAATAGTTTTAGATTTTGCCTGTCAACTAATAAAAATAATTTCAACGCACCCCTTTGTATATAACATATGTAGCGTATTTTGGGACAAAAATTCCCACTGTATTATTAGATGAGCCTGAAAAAGAATGAAATAAATACGGTATATATATTTTAATAATACTTGAATAAATAAATTAAATAATCTTATTGTAATCAAGTAATTTTATCATACAATGAAAATCTTTTAGCGTTAATAAAAACTATTTTATAGGTGAAGAAAAGCAATAAAGTTTATTCCTCTTTACACACCATCAAAACATTAATCCTTAGAAAGTCTTTGAAACTTAATTCTTCTCTCAGATTTCATTTGCAATGTAAAAAACTAGGGATGTTGAAGGCATATCTGATCAAAAAAAAGTTATAGGGGGGAGGGGGGAGTCTTAAGCCGTTTTATTTCCACATATCCAGAGAACCTATATTGTACAAGAAGAGCCTCTTGAAATTTGAGGATTCATCTCAGTTACGTTCTATCTTCCCATCTGTCAAATGAATAGAGTAAAGTATTGTGACATAACTTCACCTTACAATCTGCCATAAACCAGGCTCCTAGCTACGACAATTTTTCACTTTGGTGAGAGGGGAGGACTTATTTCCAAAGAAGGCAAAAAGTTTCAACTTGAAATTTGAGATGAAACAAGTCTTTTTCTGCCTTGATAGGAGATATAAATGATGCTACCATAATATTCATTAAAATTAGTCTAAAGACAAACTGTGTAAACCAGATACTTTTTTTTAAATATCATTGATGTCTAGTTTCATAGTGCTGTAAGTAGACCTGTTTACACTCTGGTTGAGGACCAGTAATAACCAGTCTTAGTGGTTCAGTTTTGTTCGGTCCTTATTCTATATGTTTCTGTCCGATCTGGGATTTTGGGCGAAATTTTTATTGGATTTTAATTATATATTTATAATTCACCATATGTGCGTTTAATTTACATTTTAAACGGATATAAAGACTGTCGTTTGTTTTAGCTGATTCCTTCAATGCCGTCCTTGATAACAAGAGGCTTGAGCTGGCTCCTACAACAACATCACCAGCAAAAAATTCTCAGATTGGTTGCCCTCTATGAAATTTTAATGTTACCTCTTCTCTTTCTTTCCGTCATCAGGTAAAAAAAATTAGGATAACATATGTAGCGTATCCATTTTGCGAAATCAACATGCTCACAACACATTCAAGCATTTTTCCTAATAATAATAACAATCAATTATTATTTTTCCATTTAGTCTTTTGTATCTGGATAAAAAAAATTCCTTTTTTTCTGAAGCGTATATTAATACTTATATACACAGGGTCGGATTTATACATCATAGTTTTTCAAACTTTTTTTACTGCTAACCATAGCAAGAAGCACAGTTTGCATCGCAACCCATAACACTTAGGTCTAATAAGACAAATTCTGATCAATACGTTCATTTATTCAGCATCGCCAATTTATATGTATATATTTTTTACGATCTGCACATCGCCTTATTTATTAGTATGTGAATAAAATATTGATACTTTTAGATTTTCTTCACTTTGTTCTCCCGTGATGTCCTTTCTTTTTTGTCACGACCCATTTTATTTTTCACGCGACCCAGTGAACGGTCGGGACCCACAGTTTGAATTACATTTGAATTACATTTTTTGATTCAGGGCCGCACATTCTGAGAATTTTCAGGAGAATCAAACTTTTTTCCAAATTTATTATAAAAGAATTTTTCTTCAATGAACATATACACTAGAACCAACGTTTTACGTACGGCACGGGATCGAACGGCGGACGTAAAACGTAGGATTCGTAAAATCCAGGTCGACCTTTGACATACAACACGAAAATCCTAGCCTGGATCACACCTGGTCACACCGTGTACAACGTGAGGGACTATGGCAGCTAAAGAAGATGAATCGTGAGGGACTATGGCAGAAAGAAGAGGTTGAATGATCATCCCTGAAGTTGAGCTGTTTCATAATAGAGTCTTAAATAAAAAATATCAGTGTATGTGTATTATTTATCAATTATACTCAACTTAGTCTGCAAGACAACCAGCATTAACTGAAACACAATAATTTATTAACCTTTATAAACTTTTTAATACATAAAATCACAAAGAAAAAACGTATTAATAATGCATTTAATGACCAAAAAGATGACGTCATCGATCATTTGGCGAGGACGTAAAATCAGGGTACGTAAAACGTAGGTTCTACTGTACCATTAATGTTGCCCAACATTTTACGTGTACTTACGACACCTTCCAAAAAAACTGCGGTTATTACAATTTCTATAACAAAAAAAGATTTCAAATTATGGCAATATTGTTGGTACTTTATTTCGCTGAACAATGAGTTGCTTGTGCATATCTTTAGAATACAGATTATATATTTTTTGTTAGAAGTAGTTTTGGGTTTTTTGTTATTTTACTGAATGAAGAAAGGTTTGGCAGGAACTAGAAAGCGGGCTCACTCTGAAAGGTCACCGACAAGAGATAAATTTGTTACAAAGAAAGACGAGATATCAACGATGTTTCATAACATCTCCTCTTATCAATTGTCAACAGTTCTGATTCACATCAAATGAACGGGCTAGATGGAGTGATTACTCTACTGGTCACTTCACTCCTCATTTTGTCCATTCAAATTTTTCCGACAATTTGCATAACAGTTGATTGACAAGTGCTCAATCAATTTCTAAATTGGAATTAATGTGTTAAATTTTGGATACCTATTGTCAAGGTTGGGATTCGTCTAGAATTGGCATTAGTGTTAGGGCTGAGGTAAGGCTTAGTGTTAGCGCAATCGTACATACATTTACATATACATATTTTGACATTCGTGACACAAACTTTCCTATTTATTTGAATTAATACACGTCTGACATAAAACTAGTGTTGAAACGAGAATCGAGTTTCAGGAAGAAATTTCGGTTCCAAAAATATTGAATGAAAATACGAATTTTTAGTTAAAAAAATAATCTTTATTCATAAAGCAATTTTTTTTTAAAAATATTTAGCATTCACAGCTGTGTTCTTTTTTTGAAGGAAACATTAAAGCGGCTGAAAAAATCTTTCTGATTCAATACTTTTAGACTTTTTTTGTCAATAAAGCAGAATAAAGTTTTTCAAGTTATGACGCTTAAAATATTATTTTTTTTAAGAATCTAAAAGGTAGTAATCATTAATCGGTTATCGACCACAGTCGACATATGTCAGTGACTACAAAAATAAAATCGTCTGCGTTTATCAAAGCTCTTTAAACAAATCTTCTGCTTTACATTAGATATCGTCTGATTATTCTTGTCGTTAACGGGGCAATCTAATTTCAAAAGCAAATGCCTTTTTATTCAAATTTTCATTAATATAAAATTTCTGCTTCCTATTTCAATTAAAAAATTTCCAAAGATAGAAAAGCTCGAAATTTATTTGATATAGATCTATTCAACTTTCCCTTTCATCCCTGATTCCTTTTTTCCATTTTATTTTAGTCGTTCAAGCAATGTCATGGTTCCATTCATTTATATCTGCTTTCTCAAACTTCGGTTTCTCTCCAAACGAAATCCGCATTCCAGGTTCTTACTATTTTAAATTTCTCACTTACCACACTATATCTTATCCCATTCTCCCACAATAATATTATTCATTTGATCCCATGCTTTTAATGTAAACCTCAAATTCTGACCGCAGTAGAATAGTTTCCAAACTGTGGCGCGCCCTAATACAGTCAAAACCTCGATTAAGTTTAAAGGAAGTAGCAAATACGGTTACATATGGCAGGTGGTGACTTAATTCAGGCCAGATATCACATACCCAAGAATGAAAAAACTTCTGCTGGTTAGTGAGTAGCTTTCATTTTGGTGGCATTTCAAACTATTGTTTGAATCGATAGATAGCGCGTGCCAAGGCTTTCAAATCAGGTGATAAACGCTGAGTGAATGTTAACAGCGGGGACTGCCATTGTTGATATAGCCGGTTTCGTTCATTCACGCATGACGCGTGATATCGTTCTTGCGAGAAGTTTTTGAGTCTTAGTTTTTCGGATTCTTTCTCACCCTCAATAATCCGAACACTTTTGTTCGACTAGTATTTCTTCCGGTTCACGAGGTTAGCCGATAAATGAGTTTAAATTATAATATAGGTTGCATGCAACAAAGTCTACAAAATAATATTGTAACATTATATTCTGTTCTATCTCAATAGTTTACTTTGACATGAGATAAAATGTATTGAACACATATGGAAATGTATTTGAAATCAGTCCCTCCAAAAGCAAAATGAAATGAATCAAAATTTTAGTTTATTGAAAAAACAAAAAATTATTTTTATTATTTTTAAAATAATAATCCTTTTAAATTTTTTGTTATGATTTGCATACGCGTATCAAGTGATGATAATGCTTTGCTTTCACTTCCATTTTTCCATTTTCTGATTCATCTTCACTATCATATTTAAAGTGTCTGCATCACTATAGATTATTCGTTCCCAAACTGTGGGCCATTGCCCCCTGGGGGTCATAATCTGGTGCTATGCATAAATAAAATCAGGAGTTTAGCGGGTAGATAGCCGGTGGAGGGAAGGCTTCTTATCCCACCTGTGGATATGCGAACCCCTAGAGCACTTAATTGTTACACTGTTATCAAATTTGTAAGATTCAAAGATTAAATCACATAGCGTAGGATTAATAAACTTTTTCCATCCACTGGATTTTCTATGTTTCCTTTTTTTTTGCTTATTCTTGAAACACCTTTTAGCAAAATGCCCTTTTTAATTAATCTTATGATTATAATTGTTAGATACTAGTAGACAGTCACGGTATTCACCGGCTATGATTGTTGTGGGTGCCATAGACAATGATCATGTATGAAAAGTGGGTAACGATCAGAAAAAGTTTGGGAACCACTGCTATAGATGCATCCAGCAGGATATTTCTTATCTATATTAACGTAGTTAATAGGTTCCTGTAAATTTGAAAGAACTTCACGTTGCAATATTGTCTGACGCAAATCAGTCCATTCTCTCAAATTTAATCTATGATATTACTCTCAACACATTCCAAGAAGTGCTTTACTAAACTTTGTAAAGATAACCAATTTCTTTCCTTGAACACACATATGTTTTTTAGCTGATTCCTTCAATACCCTCCTTGATAACAAGAGGAACTTGGTTTTAAGTTCCCGATTTATTGAGGATTCACTGCATTCAGTATACGCCCTCTCCGCCCATCAATAAACACTCATGGACGCTGAAATGCTCTTCCAATGTCTCAATTTATTTCTCAATTCAATGTCTTCATAGCAACACTTTTATTGAGTCGAGTTACTGGGGTGGATGTTCTACTGTATACAACACACGTATGTTGATATGCGAGAAGACTTTTATTCCTGTTTTCGCATAGGTCAAGAGTTTCACCGCAATTGTGTTCGGGAAACAGGGTCGTTGGTTGCGTAAGAAAGAAAAAAAATTTTCTGGGGAGGAAGAGAAATTACGTTGCTCTAGTCTAGACAGTGAGTCGCTAAATTCAGTGGATTGCTACGTCAGGTTTGACTGTATATCAAGTTATTTTCTAGTTTAATACCGTGAAGTTCCGAGTACAAAATTTCGCAAATTAACGAGACAAAACAAATCTGAAATTTAAGATATTTAGCCTAAAACATTTAGTTTTTTTATTCTTGAGGATTTTATGTCGAAATTTAAGTGATTTTTAATTTTACATAAGAAAGATTTTAAATGTTATAAAAAAACTTAACTTTGGAAGTAGTTTCTTTGAACTCTACATCTGTGTTTGCATCTTTGTCAGTGTTATCTGAGCCTGTGTGTTTTGAGTTACGGAAGTACAAAATTTCAGCTTATTCATGATTAAATATATAAAAAAATAAATTTAGTCTTTCAAGAAACTCTATTTTATTAAAATTAAAAAGTATGCTTAAAAGTACTTTTTGTCGGAAAAATAATAGATCATAATTCCTAATGAAAGAAAAAAATTTTTTTTTAATTTTATTGATTAAATTTTGTTTTTTTTCAAATTGAAATTTCATTGTTATTGCTTTCAAGTTCTGTTTTTCAATTGGTTGGTTAACTACTTGCCTTCAATAAGATAAGGTCTCGGGTTGGACCAGCATCAAGACTTCTTTGTTCATAGTTCGACACAAGCGGGGGGGGGGGCTATTGCGCTTTGTTGATGAAAACACCTGCAGACCCTCCAGCGGCCAATATTAAAAAACTAGGATTTGTAACAATAAAAGAGTAGGATATTCCTATAAAAGAATAAGTAAAAACTAGGAACTAATAAAGTTCAATGTATAGATAAAATTTCAAAGAAAAAAATACTTTTATTGCTTTATGTAAGAATTAATAGAGAGTTAGAAAAGGCTGAAACAAAACACCAACACAAATGACAAACTGAACCTCCCCGCAAGACACTCTTTGCTTAAAAGAAAATCACATATTCTCTTGTATCGATTGTTCTTTTCAAGCTGAACCAAAGTATGATCGCCTTTACTTTTTTTAGGTAAGTCTGTTAGAAAATATTTACAAAGTGAAGACCAGTGTTTCAAAATACGTTGTAATGCGGGTACTAGAGTACCCTAACCAACGACATTGTAAATGACGAATAAAAAACTCTACACCCAGATCAAAATCTTCTAAAGTAAATGTGTAGTCTTCTCGTTGACAAATGTGAGTTTTAAACCATTGATAAATATCAATTGATAATTGTTCTGCGTTTTGTCCATAGAGACGAAGCCCTTTTTTAAAAGAATTATGAACAGTATGCAAGATGCAAGGAACAAAAGGAACCAACCCGGGAAAATCAGCTTCTTTGAGATATGTTTGTATATTTTTCCATATTTCCTTATTAATGTTTGGACCATCTCCACTCAAAGAAACCAGTTGACATAAAGGTAATTGATATTCATCTTCTGTTAAAGCTTCAATAATTGCACCACTAACATTTTTTGCTTTAGCATGAACAAACATTATGCTTTTCAAAAACATACTACTTACTTCGCCTTTTTTCTCATTCCAAAATCCAATTACAATATCACACTGTTTTTTCTGCTGAGCATTACTTGACTCGTCAAATTAAATTGTGAAAGGACTTTTAGTTTGTCTTATATTTGTAGTAAATTTTTTTTTGAAATAAGGACCAACTCCATCTGATATTAATAAGAAACTTTTGATTTACTCATTGAAAATTTATCAGAAACTGTTCCAGGAAACATAGCTTTAAAAAGCTTTGAAATGCTCTCGCATGATGAGTAGGAATAATTTCCAGCAGCAACCTGCATAGCCCACAAAATTTCTGCTTTTGTGACTTGATCATTGATGGATATAGTCTCAAGGTAAACCGTTTTATCTAAAGCTTCGACTCTTTGTTCACTTGTACCAATTTTTTGACTAGCTGGCATCAATAATTTTTGATTGGCAAGAGGAACTTTATTTCTATGCTTTTGTGTATCAGCATGGCCAATGAGTTGTTTAGCTCCAGTAGTTGAACAGGATATGCTTTTGTTACATAGTATACATACTCCAGCAAAACTATTCGAAGGATCTTTTTTACACCATTTTGAAAGATTTTGACCATTATTATCAATTTTAGAAAGCCAAAGAGGATTAAATTTAATTTTTCCACTAGGCATAGTGTATAAAGTTATTAATTAAAAATAAGCTTATTCTAAAAAAAAAAAATAGTAGATTAAAAATTCAGTGAAAGAAATATCTAAACAAAAATAGTTTAAAACATTTTAAAGAAAAAATTCACAAACTTGCTAGTTCCAACACAATCTAAAATATAAAAATTATAATAAAAAGTGATTAATTAATACACTCACAAATAACAAAAAATAATAAAAGAGCAAAATAAACCATCTTTATACTTAAATAAAATTATACCATATTTTATATTTTAGTGTATTGAATTTTTTTAGAAAAGTTAACAAATAATGAAAAAAGAAAATAATAAAAAATATATAACAAAAAACTAAAAAAAATAGGAAACTTTTGAAAAAACTAGGGAAAACTAAGAAGGTCGGAAAAAACTAGGAATCGCTAGAAGGCCTACATCTGAGGTAATTCTTTTACGTCTACCAAACGTTTTAATTTGAAGGTAAAAGGTGTAAATACTGTTGAGTGCTTAAAACTCTTGGTATAAAAAGCTTGAAAGCATTAACGTGACGTCAAGAGGGTTTGCTAGAAACTTATGAGCCCATTATTCCGGTGTTACGTCTTTTCATCATTCGACAGTTAAGCGTTGTTCGTTTATCACATATACATTTTCAATGTCATGATGATTAAAAGTTGAGCAATGAAATGTTTTGGTAATGAAGATGATGAAGTGTTGAGTAGCCAAAATGACGTATTAGACTCAAGTCTAAACTAGAAAACTAGTTCTAATCTAATCAGAAAATATTTGGATTTAAGCAAATTTATATTTGACAAAAGAATCTTATCATCTTTAAGAATAATCGTAAAACCTAAAATTAATCGATTTTATTTTTATAGTTTTTAGATAAACTCCACTTTTTAGCATCTCCGTCTTAACAACTCTTCCAATAAATTTCTTAAACGTGCGTGGTTGAATTTAAATTCAAATACAAAAAAGCTGAGAACTGCTCGACTAGTTAATTGAGTCAGCCAAATGTTTATCTATTTCTGACAACTACCAAGAACTATAGAAACTTGTAAGAAGCCCATATGCACTGCTTTTATTTTCATTTGCAGATTGATGTTCTCAGAACTTGGATTAACTCTCCAAAGACTCGCTTATCATCCACGATGTCCCAAAATCATTAAAAACATAATTCTCAAACTCATCAGTCTTGTTGTTTGGGCCTCTCCACAAGTGACTCCCTCGTCTTGAATTAATTATACACCCCCTCGTTCCCTTATTTCGAATCTCCAACGTCAACTTCTTTGTCGCCAAATACCTTTTTTCAGCTCTCTCTGTTCATTTGTCTGTATGTCTGTGTTTTTTTTATTTTGTAAAAAATTTTATCATTATAATTTGCTTGCAAAATATCGTGAGTGATTTTGTCTTAACTTTTAAACTATTGTTAACTATCGAAATAAAAGGCTTCATATTTATGGTGCACTTTTTTTTATAATCCATATCATACGTTTTACATTTTGTGAGTTTTAATCGTACAATATTTTTGCAATTATAGCCTTATATAAAGTACTTCTCTGTTTTTTTCATCTTGAACATTTTCTTTACTTGTTTGCAATGCATTCATTTTTCAATGTCTCTTTTATGTCATGGATTCAATGCCAAATTGAGTAGAGCTTTTTCATTTTCTATTTTTTTGTGGAAGGCATTGAGAACATGACTTCTTATTTTTCAAAATTCAGTTAAATCTGACCACAACACGATGAGGAAAGGAAAAAACAAAAGTCTATCTTAAGAAAAAATATTGAGTAAATCTATTGTCAAAAAAAGATTTTTTGTTTCGATTTTAAATACCTCTTTTTACTTTGTGCAGAAAGTTTTGAATACCTAAAGAATATTTTATCCCTCAACTGGTTTTTATGACAAAAAATATTAAAAGCTTGATAAAGCTTCGGCGGCATATGAAGTTTTTTCAGAGCTTTGCAAAGATATTATGTATTTAATTGTAAGATTTTTCGCGGCCAAATTCACTTCTTCAAATATATAGTAGAGCATTGTGTTAAAATGTCAAGGCATTTCAATAAGGCTTTATTATAGCCTCTACCAAATCTTCCTTTATTGAAGCTCGCAAGTCAAAATGAAAAAATACGAAGAGGCGAAAACAATCGTTCCACGTCAGCCTATCTATCTTCTCTATTTCATACAAAGCATGGGAGAAAGCGAGGATACTTCTGATTTAGATTTTCAACTTTCTATCTCTATTCGTCCGCGCTTGGTTTCAAAATCAAGATGATTACGACTTCCGTCAAGAAACGATTCAAATGTCATACCATGTAATCAATCATATTTTGAATCACCTCTCTCGCACTTCTTAAATTCTACATACGACTGTTTTTTTGATATTCTTAATCTGAAAGTTAAGATACCGTCTTATTTTCTATGTAATTTTATACTTTTATTTTTTATTAAAGAATTATAATCAACAAAATTTTAATTTGACATAATGAAGATTATCTTTATTGATTTTTAAATGCTGAACTAACAATATTTTCTTTAAAAATTTTGAATCATAATTTTTTTGTTTTTTTTTTAATTTATAAGGAATTTAAGACGTATATACTGATGTTGATTATTATTACACTAATTCTCAATAAAAAAAAATTGAATCTCTTGTTCGTAGAATGTTTGAATGTGAATTTAAGTTTTTTTATTTCAGAAAACGAAAAACTTCGTAAACCACGCTTACACATTAAGTTGAAACAAAAAATACATCAGGTGTTCCATGGTAAAAAAAAATAGCTAAAGATCATGGAATAGGAAAAGCTCAAGCACAGAACTTTATTAAAGATAGAGACATATCGGAAATTTATGAAATTCTGGAATGAACTCGAAATGTTAACTACGAAATTTTAAAGTATGTCGTGGCAACGCATTTAAATATTCCTATAGTGTAAGGGCGAAAAAGATTTCAATATATTGATTATTCATGCGAGAAAAGGCACATTGACGAACAATTAGCCTTTTAAGGCTTCTAACGATTGGTTAGAATGTTAGAAGCACAATATAAAATTTGGATGGAAAATATTTGTAAGTTGATGGTAAAGATGTTGAGGAATGCTTTGAAAGAATATCTCCAATTTGTAGAGATTTATCAAAATAGCAAAAATAACCAAAGTTCTAAGTCGCTTAACTCTCTTATGGTGGTTGCAGTGCTCTTCAAAAAAGTTGACTTTATTAGTTTTGGGTTCAAGTAAGAAGCCAAGATGTTTCTCAAAGAAATCATTGTCATTTTAACCTGTGAATTACTTTTTAAATAACAAATCATATATAACGATAGATAATATATATGTGAACAATCTATTTTAAACAATCAAATCATAGTGTAAAACACTTTTATCCTTTTGATTGTAGACAATTGCACTGCAGATATTTTGGAAGATCTCTCAGGCATGTGACATTCTTACAATCTAATACGACTTCTATTACCTAACCATTGGATATGGGCATTATAAAAACTTTAAATTATTTACTATGAAACATCTATTAATCTTAACAGATGAAATTGAAGGAACAAACGCTATTTCTAAAGAGATAAATATTTTTTGGTAATAAAAAATCCAGTCAGTCTGAGAATTTGAAGTTCCTAAAGGCTGTTTTGTTAAAACTTGTGAATATGGAAGATTTTATTACGTTTGAGGAATGTTATGACTTACACAGGTGAAAAAATTTGAGTCCAGTAGAAACTACTAATAATAATATACAAGAGTTTGATCAAAGTGATGAAGTAAATGAGTCAAGCGAGCAAGTAAAAATAATTAAGTTACATTGCAAAAGTTTTCCTTACAAAAATAATAAAATTCTATTAGAAAGAACAGAGAAACCTCATGAAGCCTGCAGCATTTCCTCAGATTATGAGTAATCTTTTTAGGCTTTAAAACTAGTTGCTTTGGCCTCTTTTTTCACAGTGAAGATCCGCCGTCACATTTTTCTCCTAAAAAGAGCAGACTAATCTGTGTTGAACACTATTTCACGTGAATAGCTTTTCTCAATAATCATCTTGAAAGTTTCTTTGAATTTTTAGGGGTAGGTTTCTTTGCAGATCCTGCTTTACCCTCACTTTTTAATTTAAACATTTTTTGAATTTTCTTGATCAAGTTTTGTTGTCAGTAAATTTTATTGCTAGATGGCTAAGGATCCTTTCAATATATATTGCCTTCATCAGAAAATTTGTAATAGTATTATCTGCCATACTTCTATTTAAGGGAGCAATTTTCTTTTTGCGGTCTCTTATCCAAAGGACTAAAGCAAATACCATTTTTCTATGGTCTTGTTTAGTGCAGCTTTCACAATTTTCGCAGTCGTGTTCAATGTTACAGTGCTATCGATCTTATGTTTTTTTCTCCTTCTTTATGTAGGGAACGCTGGATTCATTGATTCCCTAGACAAGACCAACATCTGCATAGTCTCTCCAATCTTTCAATATGTGACTTTTCCATTATTGTAGACATTTTCCTCCTGCTCTAAGAGTCATATACCAATATTTTTTCCCAATTTAATGTTGAAGTCAATATTTTATAAAAATAAATCATCTTATATATGTTAAAACTTTGGTAATCATTCAATTTGACTTATCTTGGGATCTGAGGGTGGGTAACTACTTTTTTTCTCACTACTGTAGAACGTAGAAATCCTAATCTGAATTCCCAAGATCCACAAAAAATCGCAATGAATAGAGGAACAATGCGATATTAATTTTCGTAAAAATCCGTCAAAATCGAAGCGCTAAAGAGCGATGGAATACTGTATATATAATATAGTTAGTTTTAGGTAAATTTGTTAATTAGTTACACAAAAAGTTGATGAAGA
This sequence comes from Nectonema munidae, assembly GCA_030549495.1. Lineage (NCBI taxonomy): Eukaryota > Metazoa > Nematomorpha > Nectonematoida > Nectonematidae > Nectonema > Nectonema munidae. The sequence continues at coordinate 1,061,409 of JAUIRK010000883.1, forward strand.
AGTAATTTTTCAAATTTTATGCTATGTTTGCTAGTTAGTTACCATTGTTGCTAAGTTTATGGGAGATTTGATATTTAGCTTTCGGAAACATTATGGGCTGGGAAAAATAATATATTTATAGAGTATTGGTTGGTTGGAGATATCAAAGCAATTCAGCCATAAGGCTATGCTTAAGATGGTTAATCACAATTTTTGTGAATTTGTTTTTAGATTTGGGAGCCTTGGGGATCGAACCCCTCACCTTCAACTGTTAAGCTGAGAAGTACACCCTAACAACCATTGAGGCTCATATAAAATGGAATGTAAAAATTATATAGGAATTAAATTATTGGAGCATTTGATTAATCTAATGGGAAAAACAAGACAAAGAAAAACATATTTTAATTGTCTATAATATCAAGTATACAGCGTAGATAATGTCTTTGTGGTGAAGATGTTAGAAGAGGATTTTTTCTGTGTGATATTATCCTATTATATTCCTCACTTATATTTTGCAAAACATAATATCACACGTATTCAGCTTAACTCTTCTGAAATTTTTATTGAAAAATAGAAATTTATTTCATATGAAAACTAAAAAAAGATGGTCGAGGTAGGTCATATTCTCTAATTTCAAAAAACAAGACACTATTTCTCTTGTAGAAGTTATATTTTTGTAGGGTAGCATTTTAAACCAATATAGACCACTTCTAATGCAATTTTCAAAGAGTAATCAATACTATTTTTTGACATGGTGTTTGGAAGATATTGTCTCATTAAATGATAAATTAAATATACACGGCTAATTTTATAATTATATTCTTTGAGATATTTTCTGCTATAACGTTTTACTTAATAACCTCTATTGATTGAAACATATTATTGGACTATTTGGAGACGGTTCAAAAGGACTATAAGGTAACGTAATAATCATAAAACCCCATTTCTTTCTACAGATATGCTTGTATTAAAAAGCAAGATTTTATTTTGGAACTGTTCCGAGAGTTTTCTATCCTTTTCCCTTAGTTCTTTGAATAGACAATAACAAGTAAAAAGAATGTCAAAATAAAGATAGTTGCAAGTTGTATTTATAATAATAATCCCACTATATTATTATATTCTAAATTTCTTTTCGCTTTTATTTTTTTGACATTTTCTTATCATTCGAACAGTATATTCGTTAATGCGGTCTTAGGTTGTATCATGAATAAAATTAGAATAGATTAATATAATTCTAATCTTATGATTTTTTTAAAAGGATTATTTAATTAGAACAGAATTTTAATGCTTTATAACACTCAAAAAAAGCGTTTTTTCCACCCATAAATATTTCGCCTTACTTTTTTGATGGTGAAAGCTATCAGAAATTTTTATATATAAAAGCTGAAAATTATTTTAGTTTAGTTGAAGCAAAATTTGGAAGATCCAAATTTGTAGTATTTCCATTTTCATCTTCACAGTGATATTATTGAAAATCTAAGAAAGAAACAGATACAAACTGATTTTTGCTGATGGTTTGGTTATTGTTGCTAAAAAATTGTAAGAAAGATGATGAATATGGTAGAATTTAATGGAAGATTATAGGAATGAAGTTAAATCTTACAAAATGTGAGTATAAGTTCATAAATCGATTATAGAATGTGCTTTGTTAATTGAAAAAATAATAGAAAAATAAAAATAGATTCGTCTAAATATTTAGGGTGGGTTTTAATTTCAACGGGTTACTGTTATCAAGAAATTTAACATAGGATATTGCCGGGTAATCTGCGGTTGCCTGTAAACCAACATATGTGGCTTATGTATGGGGGCGCATCAAACAACTTACAAACTATAACAGTGGATAAAATTGGCTTTGAAATAAATTTTATGATGTAGGAGAAATTATGTTTGAAAAAGATCTTTGTCAACTTAAAGGCAAAATCCTATAATTCAAAGTTTCGACCTGTAGCAAAATAAAGAAATTTACGCATTAAAGAAAAAAAGAAAATAAATTTACTACACGGAAAGGAATATTAAGAAGACTTTTTGGAATAAAATAGAGTTTACAAAATTATAAATTTTATAATGAGTAAAAAATTAAGAATTAACAATATTTACAAAGTTATATCAGAAACAAGATTATAACAATAGTTTTTTATGAATAGTTTAAAGAAAAACAAGGGTAAGATTGAGATATGAAAAAGAAAAGCTGAGTGTCCTTGATGTGTAAAGAAGATAATTCATGCCACCGATCACTGTTTCAAGGGAAATTGAAAAGAAGAAGAAGAAGAAGAAAAATTAAAACAACCACACTGTACGGTTTAAAAATACACCTGTTCAGCTTATTAAATAAAAGAAGAGAAATTATTTTAAAAAATTAGAATTAATTTCGAATTTTTTAGTTTAAATAAATCAAAATCTAAGTTTATATTTTTATATTTTACATATTTTTTATTTAATTTTAAACATTTTTACATTATAGTCTTGTTTTTTTCTCTGGCTCGCAGTAAGTTGTGTAATTGTTTTTCCTATCTAATAAACCTTTTTCATTAATATAAGTTTTCTAATTGATTTTTTTTTCTTTAGAAAAACTTAAGTTGATTGGTAAAACTTTTAATATATATAAATCTCAAAATGTCAGGCCCTGAAAAAAAAGCTGTCATTAAAAATGTTGATATGTCTGATGAAATGAAGTCGGATGCAATTGATGTTGCAACTCGAGCACTTGAACAGTTTTCTATAGAAAAAGATATTGCTGCAACAATAAAAAAAGAGTTTGATCGTAAACATGGTCCAACTTGGCATTGTGTTTTAGGAAGAAATTTTGGCTCTTATGTTACTCACGAAACGAACAATTTTATATATTTTTATCTTGGTCAAGTCGCAATCTTGCTTTTTAAATCTGGATGAATAATTTCGAAGAAGTTTGTTACTTTTATTATTTATATCGATATAATTACCATTACTTTTGTATTCTTATTTTTAATATTGTACTTTCTTTTATGTGTCTCTGACATTCATATTTCTCACATTTGATTCTTGTTTATCTCATCATTCATTTTAATTAAATTTTAAAATACACATCTCTAATTGAATTGTAAAAGAACATAATATTTTGTAATTTAGCTCTTTTCTAACTTTGAATAATTACATTACACATGATACACACATATTATACTTGTATTTTTATATAAAGATTTTAAAATGATTTTTTATTGCTTATATGAAGTAGTTTATATAGTATTTCCATTATTTTTACCCTAATTTTTCGTGTAACCATACCTTGTTTTTTATCCCCTCAAATTTCTCTATTTTATGGACTTAAAAAAATGAAAGATAGATGAAAGTAGAACATATTAATTTTCGGTTAAATTTAATGCTAAATATACTTTTTTTTAATACTAAAAAAAAATTAGTGTATTTGAAAGCTAGATTTTGAAACTTTATTTTTAGAAATGTTAAAATAGGTAAATAAAAAGTTTCACATTCTTCTATATCCCCAGGATTATGTTATTGATCTGCAGTTATTAAGTTTCTAAAAAGGAATCAAACTTCTGACAGCCCTAACCTAAGTGGTTTTTTTGTGAAAAATATTTCAAGATTTGTTATAGCAATAATTAAAAGCTCTTAATATTCTCTCAATTTCAATAGCTTAATTTTTTCACAATATGTTTTCATGTTTTACTCTGAATTTATTCACAATAATCCTAAATTTATATTTGTTGAGTATAAAAATGAGTAATTTGGTTTTTGGTCTAAATTTCGTGTTTTATCTGCGATCTTTGTATATAAAAATTAAGCTAAACGCATTTTTAGACTTGTATATGGTATTCGTATATATAGGATAAATTTTTTTAATTTCGCATTATGAATTTTTCTAATAAAAAAGTATTTTTTAAACTAATTTACGGAAAAACTTTTATCAACTGATTCTAAAGAATAACCACCTAACTATTTTTTGTTATCTGCGTTCATAAAGGGTCTTTGATCTCATAATCATGCCAGATGTGTTACGAAATATACACACACACCGAAAAGGATTAGACCAAGCTTGAAAAATGTGCTGTTTGTCTATTGTAATAGTATATTGATTTTCTATCGTAAACGCTCTCTTTCAAAAAATTTTTTTTTTTTAAATTTTTTTTCCAAAAACTTTACTCACAGAATGAGCTTTCCACACTTTTTGACTGAGTGTCGGGTGATTATAGATTTTCTTTGATGTTGAGCGCGCGGAGGTAAAAGCAACACCCCGTATCATAGCTTTTGTTCTACGTAAGTATATGAAATATATGTGATGTACCGATTAAATCGGCACCTGTATCTCCTTATTTTTGTTTAATCTGCATTAGCAATTTTTTTTGTTATTCAATTTCTTGAGTAGAAGAGGTGAATGTTTAAGTATTACTGTAAATTTAAACATGGTATTTCTTTGAAAAAACATATTCTCTGCTTCCTTTTTGGAGTAAAAACAACAGCACGAATGCGTATTATTCTGAGACATATGTTCTCAACTCCATGCTTGGGACCGTAATTAGAGTCGTGAGTGTATTCCCAAAAGCCGCTTTCAGTGGGGACATACGATACGTTACGTTTCAAAATTGCGTAAGAAAAAAAACGAATTTACAGTAAATACTGGAATTTGCTACGATTTATATTTTGCTACAGTGCTTATTTATCTTAGTTTTTTTGAATATGATATACCTGCCAGTTTAAAAACATTCATAATCATCACTCAGATGCAACTGTGCACACAAACATACGCAAGTTCAAACAGCCATACACTATATTCTTCTGAAGCTTGCTCTTCTTCAATTGAATAGCCTAACCGGGATTATAATTAAGGTTCTCTCTAAGTGTTTCGCTTGACCCTCCTTGATAGATTAAATTGTTTTAACAATTTTAAAGCTAACATCAAAATTTGGAATAAAAACTCCAAATTGGAGTATAACACAAAATGACTGATAACATTATCCTTGATTATTGTGTATGCGTCTCCCTCCTACGTTGTAATCAATTCGTTTTAAACGAGATATTTTCTCTCACTTTCCAACTAAAAAAGTTGTCAGGAATTTTACTTCATGAAAAAATGATAAAATTTATTGCAGTAACAACAAAGCTAGACTCTTCTCCTTCTTTAACTACATCTTTTCACACTTCTATGTAGGTTCTATGCTTTTGATCAGCTTATCAACAATGCTAAAAGATTATTATTATAAAAAAAAATAAAAATAGTCTTTTACTGCCTAAAACGTGTTTTTTTAAAACATCAACAGTATAAAGAATACACTATTTTTTCTATCAATTGAAAATATATTTTTTTTGGTTTGAATCGAATATTTACGCTAAGTCTAAACTGAAATTTTATTCTCACGTATCAAAACAATGTTAAATTATATTATATATGTTAGACTTACCATATGTCGCGGTAAACAAAAATCAAGTTAAAAAAGTTCTTTTCAAAAATCCCAATTTGAACCTCGTGACTTTGTAATTGTCTCTTAATAACCTTAGCAGGACGGGTCTTTTTTTAGCAACGCTAGGAACGGTCAATGAATGTTTTACTCCCATTATCAAAACTTCAAATTTGTATGCTTCCTGTAAGTTTTCAGACAAAATCTATGATCCAAATCATATTTAGTCTGGAATAAAGTTTCATCCTGTGTAAAAATCTGCATTTAGGGTAAACAGAACAAGAAACAATATTTCGAGTATTTTATAGATGGCGGTAAACACTATCACAAATACTTTAATAAATAAAAAGTTGTCAAAAATATTTATTTTTGAAATTAAAATTAAGTAAGGTTAATTAATTAGAAATTAAATTTCAGTATTTTATATGTATATTATCCACACAATATGAACTAGCTCGAATTATATGCAATAAAAATGTAAAATTTTAATCTTACAATTCATAAATGAGTTTTACAGTTTTTACACAAAATTAAAGTAGGATCTTTGCATGTGAACTTCGCACATGCACTGCATTTTCTTGTTCCCCCTTTTCTAGGGGAACAATTATTAGTAGAAGAGCACATCCTCTTAGAGCAGATGATGTAACACTTTCACTAGTGCTGGTGAAACCGTAAAAAGATAACAAGTTCTAATTAGCATTGACTTTTCGGCCAAAAGTAAAGCTAGGCTGCATCTGTCTCATAACACATTTTCTTCCTCCTTTTACAACTGGAGGAGGAGGATACACACTGAATCGTTTTGCCTTCATAATCACTCAGCTATTATTAGCTTTATGGAAGGAGCAACTGGGCATCGTCTCGATGGCTCTGAAAAAAGAAGGAATTGTCGCAGAGTGTGGAGAGAAATGCGCAAATAAGCCCTGAAACAGATCTTATGAAAGTTATGTCTGTCAAGTTGTGTGTGTGTTTGTGTGTGTGTGTGTGTGGATATAATCTAAATCGAAGTTTAAGCAAAAACCTATTTCCAATGCAAAATTGAGTTAATTAGTCTCTTTGAGAAATGGCGGACGCAGGAGATAGAAGAGCAAACACAAGTGAATAATGCATCGATAAGATGTGTTGTATATGTTGCATGCTTGCTGCGCTTGTGAGTGCGTGTTTTTAAAAATTATGAGGAAGTCGTTCTATACAGATGCCTATCTGAGCATATTTTATGTTATCTACAAACTTCCCTTGTAACGAAAAACTGATGTAACTTGTATGGCTATTCCAGTAATTCCTTTCTTTCAAACAACGATAATGTTTTAGTGTTATCGAGGCTTGATTTTAAAGGAATAAAGGCGATGGTGAAGGGATGATTCGCGCTGGCATCGTTTTATAGTAAACGAAAGTTTGACTATTATTGACCTTTTTGTAATTAAAGAAAAGTTTCGTGGTGTAAAATTGCTTAACAAGTTTTTAGTGGTGTATGAAGTAAATATCAAAACAATGCTTTTAGCTAATTAAAGAAAGAAATAGGTAGAAAAATTGGCGTCTGTTGGGGAACTAATTTTATTCATTATAATGAGGAAGATGTGAGCAAAAGGTTGGTTAGTAGATGATGCTGGACTTCGGTAACTCAATGTCTTGGGTTCGATCCTGCATTAAGCCTTCTTTCCCACCCACGGCACTTTTACTTTTGTATTAGCAATATTTCCATTTGACAGGCGTGTTTTGATTGCAGTAAACCTCCAGCTATTGCGAACATTTTTCATGAAGTTCAAAATTCTAAAAACTCACAAATTTCAGCATTGTCGATTCGGTTAATTAATGGTTAGGAGTTTGTTCAATAAGAAAAACATAAAATCAGATTTGTATACTTAATGTATTTAAACGTTTTGTACCTTCTTAAAGTGTTTTTGGTTTTTAATGTGGTGTTTAGTGCAACTCATAGATATAAGTTCAGTAGCTTAGAAATGTTCTTTTTGGAAGTTATTTACGAAATTTGGCAATGTCTTTATTAAAATGGTTTACTTTAAACTTTTCCAACGAATGCCAATCACTCGTTAGCCAGATCATCATCATTGTGCCAGATCCATTTGGACGTGGGCAACCATGGAGTCTGATATGCCATGGTTATTCTTGGAATTAGTACGTGGTGAGGTCTCCAGTTCTCTTCCACGCTGCAGTTATAAGCTACAGTCCTAGCCTTTATCTAAGTGACTGCAAGGCATCAGAGACTAGGCTTATTTGAAGACGGCCTTACTCGTCTTGTCGCGACATCATCATCAACATGGAGAGCATTTAGACGTAGAAGACGTCACCCAAACTACTACTCCGTTTCCAATGTCACCGCTGTTTGTTCGCGACTGCCTATTCGTTAAGCCAGGCTTGCTTATGTCGCAGCTAACCACGATATCTGGTGGCCGTCCCACACTATCCACAACCTGTGCGAATAATCTCAGCAATTTTATAAAATCAATAAAATATAACCTCATTTTCCTACACGATCTGTTTGATGTCATCCGTGATTACAATTCTACTAAAGCTGATTTTTAACGGGCGCCAATAATTATTCTCAGAATTCTCATATCAGATGTCTCAGAATCGATCACCCTTGGATATGAGGGGTTTACTGTTTTCGAATAACTATATTCATTTTTATGTTTATGTGTCGTAAAAGGCAGCAAGAAAAAGCGTCAAACTGAAGATTCGTCATTTTTTCAGGAATTGAATGTGACGTAAAAACACGACTTTACGCACGAACACACAACAAACCTGGCTTAGCGACCCACTGTATTGCGACCATAGATTTTTCCTCCCGACGAAAAGTGAACTTTTTTCACCCTACACACTGTCTAACGCGACCTTCGACCATGTTTTGCACTAAAATTTATCAAAAAAACCTGTATTAAACGACTATTTTGCTGACAGTTACATTTTAAACACACTTGAAAAAAAAGTGCAATTGTTGCACAGTAGGACTAGTAAAACTGATTTTTCTTTGTGACACATCATATGTCATACAGCAATACTTTGAACACAATCAATGTGACATGGATGAAAGCAGCCTTATGATGAATAAAAGCAGTCTGTTTCAATAAATTTGTTACACTACGTCTAATTTGACGTACACACAAACAGCTTCATTAGAAGTTTTTCCGTGTTGATTTCTCATTATCAGCCACTTTTCATATCTTTTGTTCTTGTTGTGTTTCACGTAAGCTTTATTGGTTACAAATTTCAATATAATTTTGTTAGATCGAGCAGCTTATAAAATAGCTGCTGACATGGGTGTAGGTAAAACTCAAATCCAAACATTAAGAAAAAGGAAAGCACAATTGTTAGAAGATTATTCTAAATCTTGTGTGTCAACAGTTTCAAAAAGAAAAAACTATCTCACAGGTAATGAAGAAATAAACACTCTAACATACAGGGGGTTTATTGACGCTTTGGCTAGAGGCCTTCCAGTCAGTGGACCAATTCTCAAAACCAAAGCTTTGCTGAAGAACTTGGAAAATCGAATTTCAAAGCTTTAAATGGTTGGCTAGAGAACTTTATTCGTAGAAACAACATTGTTTTTGGTAACATGACAGGCGATAGAGCAGATATTTGTCAATCAACCGTTGAAGAATGGAAATTGAAACTTGAGAAAATTTGTGAAGACATTTTTAATTTAGACGAAACTGGGCTTTTTTTCAAAGAAACAACAACAAAAAACTTTTCATTTGAAAGGTAAAAAAAGTTTCGAATTGTTGAATTTGTATAATTTTTGATAGTTTTTAGGTGAAGAGTGTCCAGGTTGAAAACGATCAAAGGAAAGAATAACAATAGCACTTTGTGCCAGTATGACTGGAGAAAAAATAAAAGCTTTAGTGATTGCAAAATCAAAGTGTCCAAGATGCTTTTCAAAAGTGAAGTTGAGCTCTTTAGCAGTAGAATAATAGTTTAATAGAAAAGCTTGGATGCTACAAAATTTTAATAGGAAAATGAAAGTTGAAAAAAGGAACGTCCTTCTATTCATTGATAATTTGGATCAATCCCAAAAATCCCATCAATGCCCCTTGTCATCCCAATCTTAAGCTCAGTAATGTTAAAATTCAATTCCTTCCCCCTAATACAACTGGTAAAACTCAGCCAATGAATCAAGGGATAATTGAAGCAATGAAGTTAAAGTTTAGAAAACGTCAAGTAAGTGTTTTTTTAATCTACTGAACAATCGCTCATTTTTCTATAGCTTTTCCATATAGTGAGACAAATGGGCAGAGATGAATCAAGATGTATTAATGCAAGTCCACCCCTAAAATCAAAAAGTTTGCTCTTCATCATGGCTTAGGAAAAGCTCTGGAATACATGGTGAAAACAGGTTTTGAGATTGACAAAATGTCAGCAAAATCCTTACAACAAAAAAAAATAACTGATTATTTTAAAGTTTAAATAAATTAATTTTAACTTTTATAATTGTGATTCAATCTTCTACGACATTTTGGTTTACAATTTATTGAAGTCAATATTTTGAAATATTTTCACGCTGTTTTTAACGACCACCTGTCTAATGCGACCAAAATTAGGTCTTACCTTGAATGGTCGTTTAATACAGGTTTGACTGTATAGTGTATATATAAATATTTATATCTCATACTTTAAGAGTTTTCTATTATATGCAACAGTAATTTTTAATTTAGAATATGGTATTTAAAAGATCTTTTGACGAAAATATTGTTGGGTAAATTTACCCCGTCTTTCTTATATTCCTTGTTTTGCATGACAAAACATATTCAAAGAGAAAATGCTGGTACAAGTGGTGGGAAAGCTTCCGGAAGCTGAATGGAATTGACATTAATTTTTAAATTTATTCCATATCTCGAAATTCCAATCCATCAATCAATCGATCGATGAAGATATCTGTAATTTTTGAGATTCCCGATTTATCCAGAGTCTATATCAGTTCTTTCGAACACATAACACAAGAACTACTTTTATGCAAATGTATAATAGACTTTCTAGGTTGTTTGTGAAGAAAATTTTAACAGGGATTTTAGCTCTTCTTATAGATTTAAAGCAAACATCCTTGATGATGTATGTTAATCACCAAAATTTAGTTCTATAAACAGCATTTTTCATGGTATAATATTGTTTGAAAATAATCCGACTTCAACTCCTTTTACTCAAATAAGCCTAAATAAGCGCCACTCCATATGGCCTACAAAAAGTAATTTTTTTTATTACTATATACTTAAAAAAATATATTTTTTCCAATGGGGATGGGACGATAGCAAAGTTTTGTACCATTCCGATTCTTAATTTGGAAGATTTAAAATTTAAAAAGCTTTCTCGAAAAAATGGAAAAAGCTTTCTACTTCATCTATCCAAAAAAACATGACATTATATTTGAATACAGAGATGTATGCCCAATATAAATTTTGAAATTATTTATATAAACATAATATTTAATATGTTTATCATTAATAATTTTTTGTTATCGTATTTATATAAACACATAGCAAAGGAAAGAGCTTTTAGATATTATATATATTGGTTTTTTTTAAATTAAAGTTCATCTTTCAATCATTTCATTTTCTTTTTTTGTTCTACTATAGTAGCTAAATTGTCTTATGTGTTTGGATTTGGAATATCAATCTTTTTTAACTCCCCTTTAAAAACTTCTTTAAAAAAAAGAATTTAAAAAAAAAAACTTTTTTTTTAAAAACTTTAAAAAACATGATTCCCTTTCGTCACATCACAATTTTTTAATATTTAAAAGAAATAATTCCGCTTCAGACCCAAACTCCTAAATTTCATTGTATACCAACTCCACACTTGAAATGAGTGTAAAACTTTTATTTTTACCACATGATGCGCCATATCCAGTTAATGTATGCACGCATCAAAAGCGTAAACATCTATCGCTATGTGAAAGGCTATGGATTGTTGATTTCGCAACAGAAGACCAAATATTGTAGAAGGGAGAGATTTTGATTAGATATTTTTCGGACATATAACAACTTATATACAAAATATGGATCTTCTAGAAGGAGATGAACACATCCTATCATGCCTTTACTTTCACCCAATAAAAAAGGGACATCATTTCACAGTATTGACAAACACACATACTCACAGAAGGATATCTGAAATATTTTACACAAATTCCTCGAACTTTTATCCGATTTCAAATAAAAAAGAATGTTAAAAGATGATTGGCTAAGAATGGAGAAATTTAGAGTTAAATTTATTAAAATAAAAAAACATAAAAAAAGGTTATAAAAATATTTTAGAGTTTAAAAATAGTAGAAGGAAAACTGGCGTAAATAATAACTTTGTTAGTAGTAGTAATAATAATAATATTTTTTGCTGATTCAAAATTAGTAAAAATATATATATATATCAATTTTAGGTTAAAATAATTTCTCTTTTAGTTATATATATTAGAAATAGTTTGAGTTGTAAGCAAAAATATAAAGAATCTTCATCAATAATATCCTCTATTTGTCCGATGGTCAGTGAGTGGAGGAAGGAAATGGAAGTTTGCAGTTTTCACGAATTCAGTGTAAAAATCTTCAAACGCAAAGGGAAGAGGAAGAATATTGCAGATTGCTTCTTTGGGTGTCGAGATGAAGGAATCAAGAAATATTTTCAAAATTTGACACCTTTATCAAACAAAGAAGATTCGATATAAAGTGGATGCACGTGGGCAGCATTAGTGCGACGTGACTTTAAAAATAGTTGCTAGATTAAAATATGAATTCATAGACATTTTCTTTAGTGCACATAAACATGTTTATCAGTTGGTTCTAAAGTTGTGATTTTGCAACTCAGAGAACGAGGCTGAAAAATTGAATACGATTAAAGAATGAACTTTTTATACTAAAAAAGCTCGGTTTATGAGTGGAAAATTTTTGGAAAAAAATCGCAAACAAAAATAATCTACCACATCAAATACAAACTAATGAATAAATTATATTGAAGATAGATAGATGAAACATTTTGCGTGGCAACTTTCAATTACTGGATAAAATTGACTTTCACAAACGACCTTGAAATATGGTATATGTCAGCACAGTGTTAACATTAGTTATAGATTGAAAACGAATTAGTCAATCAGTAATCTATAGCTGATGTTTCTAAAGCAATTTCACATTGCTTTGATCAGCTTTAACTGAATGTAGTCAATTCTCTTATAGACGGTTCCTAGACACAATACGGTCAAAGCAAGCTTCCCAAAAGATGCAAGACTTCTTTTATCAAGTAAAGCATGCACACTTTGGTTGATAATTACAAAAGATGGCTTCAAAAAGAACTGCACCACTCCTTCGCATTAAAAGAGCATTTACAATTGAAATTGCAATTTCAGAAAAACACTTTATGCAAATATAATGAATAAAATTACTGACTGAAACTCATTTAGGTAAAAATATGTCCACATGTGCCACGTATTTTGTAGATTCGCTACCACTGTTTTTTTCGGAAGTTTTGCGGATAACCCGCATTCTCAAAAATTAATTTCCTTCTCATCAACCCTGTTAAATGCATCACAAAACAAACCAAGGGAGTTCCAGAGGGGGGGGGGGGGTGGGGGTAGGCAAAATAAATCTTCAACGCCTCTCTCCTATAGGCGGACCTGGGTTATACTATATTTAGATTGAAATATAGTTACACATTGGTACTGACTGACCAATTAGCTAACTAGCGAACTACCTGACTAATTAATTAACTGACCAACTACCAAACTAATTGAAGCAATAATTTAAGGGTTTAATTATTCAGTTCGTTAGTTGGATGGTCAGTGTATTAGTTAGATTTAAAGGAATTTAAAAAAGATCTTTATCATTTTTAGTCATGTTGTGTAGTATACACTATAAGAATAAAAATTTTGGTGGGGGAGATAAACAAAAGGCATCGGAATATATATTTTTAGAGTGTACTAAAATATTACAATTTCTTCTCCAAGGATTCTTTTTCCTGGGAAAATGTTGATACAAGTGGCGGCAAAGAGGAAAAGCTTTCGGAATCAATTTGGCGCTTTTTTTCAAACAGGTGATGAGAGGTAGAAATGATGCTCTTGCACTCAAAGGAAAGAACTTGGAATGAAAAATGAGAAAGCAAAAGGAAGAGAGAAAGGGAGAATGAATGCGACAAGATAGAAGTTGTAAAAGATGTTGAAGATTTTGACTTTTCGCTCTCTGACTCCTGACTCTCTTCACTCATTTTGTAGTAGTGTTGGATGAAAGCTGCCACAAATCTCAAAGAAGTCTTCACAACTTCACAATCATCTCTGTCAAATTCCAAAGCATGGACACAGTCCAACCGAATTTGCGCCAGGATCTCAGCCACTTTGGAGAAGAGGGAGAGTAGAACAGTGCTACATCGTAGACCCACTGAAATTGCAGGTAGGAATCTGTGGTCTAAGCGCTTTACGCTTTTTTCGAGGTCATTTTGCTGAGTCCAACAAAAGGAGGCAGCAGAAGAGTCGCATTTTTTAGTGGAATGCTCTTCATCGTTGACATCATTTTGCGTGATCACGGCCAGAATCTTCACGACGTGGAAGAGGAGAGGAAGTTGCTCACGAAGGGATAAGTATGGGAATAAGCGCTCAATGAATTTCTTGCCTTTGGGGACGCAGAAAATGGAAGAGATGAGATTGGAGGGAGCAGGATTTGGGGATCCTGATGAAAGAGGGAAGGATGGAAGGGCGGGGATTTGGAGCTTTGAAAAGAGATCTGTGAGGGCTGTCTTGCGCTGCAAAGACTTGAGAAAGGAGAGGGGGTTTGGGTGCGCGATGGAGTTTATTTGTTGTTGCGAGGTGTTGAGACTGAGAAAACGCGTGTATAACTAAAGAAAAAAAGAAAAAGAAGAAGCAATGGGAGAGAAGGAAAGTAATCGGATGGTAAATCGAGCATGATAAATCGACAAATACGTATTTTACAATCTTAACGCAGCAATGAACCTAAAGATCTTTTTTAGTCCTTGATTTCAAAAATTCTTTGTATGTTATTATTTATTTTTAAAGATCAATATTATTTTTAGATAAAATTGAATCTTAAATCATCCATTATTTCAATTAACACCAGATCTTCAGGCTTTAGATAAAAAGACTGGTGAAACTTACAGATATAATGATATGGTGTAAGATTTTTCTGTAACGAAGCAAAAATGAAGAGAACGAGCTTCGTTCCATAAAAAAATGAAGCATACCATAATCTGTAAGTTTTTTTAATCACATATTAAGAAAGTCACAAAAAGGGTACAGTGCATTATGAAAGTAAAACATGCACACTTTTTCTAAGCAAAATAATAATAATAATGATGACATTGTTTCGCGACGACGCTCTGAAAACTTAATTTAGTCCACAGATGAATGAACATATGTTGCTCATACTTTAGGCTTTAGATAAAAAGACTGGTGAAACTTACAGATAATGATATGGTGTAAGATTTTTCGGTAACGAAGCAAAAATGGAGAGAACAACAGAGTGTAGAGTATACCTGATCTAAAACTCTTTTGATATTTACGATGAGGATAAGGGATATCATTTGAGTTTTAATTGCAAACTTTTTTAAGAGCAGAAGGCAATTTGACTTCACTCAACTTGACGATGATGACGAAAAATTAAATGGATAGCTGAAAGAATCAAAACTATGCATTTTCTACAAAAATATGTCAGCAATAAATTTACCGAAACGAAATTCCCTGATTCAAATCAAATTAAATGCTCCCTCGATTTACCGCCATCTCCGGAACGATAAAAAATATGGCGTTAAATTGAGGGAGTTTAATTTTAGTTCATAAAATTAACTTACAACTTAGCAAATTTTTTTTTTAAAAAGTTTAAAAATTTAAGTTCTTTATACGATGAGCGAAAATAATGATGATATGCATGAATTAGTGAAAATCAGAAAGATGAGAGACAAGACAAGGAATAAAACCGAGTTACTAAAGAAATGACTATGACATGCGATGCTAATGATGATTATATCTGAAAAAATCATGCAGTTCACTCATAATTGCACGATTTATAAAACAGGTATTTAAAGTTGGTATCAATAATATATTAATTATCAATCGAAATTTTCCAGTTCTTCTATTCGGGAATTTAATTCATCTTCTTTTTTAGTATAGTCCTTCAATAATTTTGTTTTTTTCTTCTAATTTTTGTCTTTTTACATTCATGTTTTCACTTGAACTCCTTTTTCGTTTCAAGCCATCAAGATAAATTTCATATCTCTGTCGAGAGGCTTGAACTGATGAAATCATCGACTTAGTAATACAAATGTTTGCCAGCCCACCATGAATATATATTTCATCCTTGATTCTTCTTTGAGAAATCAGCGAGGTGTTTAACAAAATTTCAACAAGCAATGACTTGTTTACGGAAAATCCTCCCTCAACTTGTGCGTTACCGTGTTAAATTATCGGACAAATTTTGATTACCTCCCATAATTCTAAATGATGGCTTATTTTTAAAAAGCTAAACGTGTCCAATCTTGGGTCTTCTCCAACATTACCGGTGATTGATTCAAAACTTTTTTTGAAGACCGTGTTTGCCTCTTCACAAAGTTGTATTGAGTTTTAGCCTTCTCAGCTTGTTTGCAACTGATTCGTTGCGCCTCATATAGGCTTTCAAGAACAATACACATTCCATTGACGGCAGTGGTAGAACTTTTTGAAATCATTGTTGGATCCAATGATGTCAATCCCCTAACCAGCTTGTATTTTAAAGGACTTCTTTCAATAATCTTTTTTGAAGAAGAAATCAGAAAAGCTTGAGATTCCTTTTTGAAGTTCAAAACTTCTGCTTCAGTAGACTTGGATTCTTTCAAAAACTTTTTAGCAGCAAAGCCGATGTCAATTTTTTCCATTCGATAAAGTTTTCTGAAAGATCAATATTGATTTCAATCAAATTTGAAATGCTTGTGAGTTTTTCAGGCAGTACAAAGCGAGATAAAGATTTCAGGAGGTTTGAAAGGCATGAATGAAGAAAAGGTATCAAAGGTTGATCCGATTGAAAAACTTTCAAAAAGGGGTTCGAAATCTGAAGATACTGAGTTGAAAAAGGCCAGTTTGGTTTTGAGTAAATTGTCATCAAAGAGGTGTTTGACGTTGTTGGCAGGGTTAGTGCTGGGGAGTTTTAAGAAAGTTTTCAAACGATCATAAATATAAATAACTCTTTCGATACATGATATGTTTTCGGCCCAGCGGACGGAACAATGTTTGATGGGGAACTTGGAGCAGCCTGTGATTTGAGTGAAATCTAATCTGCGTGCAGGTGAATCATTACGTAAAAACGTATTAACATTCCATTTTGATGAATTCATACCAGTTCTCAGAGAGCCATGCAGGACATGAAGTCCACTTATTCCTATATTTATCAGTTGCTTGTTTATTCTCCCATCTTCCTTTCTTTGGTGTTCAAAATCGCAAATTAACGTTTGGACCATCCATTGAAACTTGCAAAAGATTGTTTGTGAAAAGAGGCTTCAAAACATCATTAATATTTTCCAATATATGACTTGAAATAAGTAATAAGGAAAGCGCTGTCGAAATATTATAAGCATACCAAATCGAATTACCTATCATACTATTTCACAAACACATCTAACTGATTTTTTTGAGATACCCTATTCAACGCCTCATCAAAGCAAATAACAAAATCCCCACAGCTCTTGATTTTGGTAGTCAAAATATCATTGAAATAAGGACTAAGGCCATAATTGCTGATATACCCACATTTGTTTTTTTCCAAGTTTGAAACAAGAAGCTAATTTCGAATCTGGAAACATCAATTAGAAAGTTTCACTGATGGATGAACACGAGTTCTTCGAAAAATTGGACTAAATCACAAAAAGAACCCATAAAATTTCAGACCTAGACAAATCTTCTTTGCACACCCCTAGATCTTTTATATTAGAGATTTTAGTTGCAACAGGCGGGGTTTTAAAGTTTGATACTGATATTTCTTCTCTGGAGCAGAAGCTTGCGAGGCTGGGGGAGTACTTCTGGCAAAACTCAAAATAGATGGTTGACCTTGCTTTGCTTCAAAAAGAGTATTATGAGTTTTGCTTTTCATATGGGAATTCAGGGCGACTCTTCCCATATTACCGAGTGAAATGGACCCTTTGCATATCATACAATACGCCTCTCTATTGCTACCTTGTTTTTTCGACAACCAAGATGCGAATTGAGGTCCTGTTTTTGGATCTAGCCATAAATTATTAAAAAAGGTCGGTTGATACGTTAAAATTTCGGAATACGGAGACAAACACATTTCAATAACAAAAATTTTTAATAATTTTCAAAATTAAAATTACAGTAAAAAATTGGGAAATGGAAAATTTATGGTAAGTCATTGAAATTCCCTGATTTTTGAAAAATCCAATGCTCCAAGCTTTTGTATATATTTATAACCAAGTGTTTAGAAGAAGAATGTAAGTAATATGACAATCCTCTTCACCGTTATTTCAAATTCACGATAAAAAAGTTTTTTATTTAAAAAAAATGCTTACAAGCAATATTAAGTATCGCATAAAAAAAACTGTAAGAAACCTCTTTACATAATATTAGTCAATATCTCTAAATCAATATTTCGACCGTAGGGTCTTTATCAAGATTCTAAAGGAAATTAAAACATCACATCGTTTTTTATAACCGGGGGTAATAGGGTAAAACACATAGAGATAAGAAGGATTGATTTATGAAATCGCAAAGACAAATTTTTTTTTTAATTTTACTTTAATGGCGTCTTCTTTTTGTGATATAAAATGGAAAGGTGTCACGCTACGAATAGTCTCAGTACGAACAAACGATTACAATACTCTCGATCTAATAGCCATTCATCCAATTAACTACATCACTAACTAAAGTCACTAACTAGCTGTTTGACTTGCTAAATTCTGGACTCCTAAAATACCATATTCAGTAAGCAAAGTGTGATTTACTTGTTCAATTTGTTTGAGTACTTGACGATAAGGAGTAAGACGGGAATGGTTCGTTATACTGTTGAATGTGACTTTGTTCGAATTATTAACCAGGGTTTTTTCAGAATTGACAACGACATCTTCGTAGGAAACCGTGAAAGCGGAAAAACTAGAAATGTTCAGAATCTTACGTGGGTGATGCATAGCTCCTCCAAAAGTTTTGCCAAGCGCTGCTAAAATATAAAGTCACCACTTCAAGAAATCACATTTGGCATTTAACCGATGGCAGATATCAAGGTTGATTCTACGAGATATGGACCAGTTCGCTAAGACTTTTAATGAGAATGAGATATTCAAAAATTTCTTAAAGTAACAAAAAGACTTGAGAATTATACATAAATACTTAAATTTAGAAAAATGCAAAGAGTAGAGTCATTTAGATGATTTTTTAAAATCAAAAGTTCTGTAATTATATCACGTAAATTTGACAACATTTTTATTGAATGTTATGTATTTAGAAGAGGATATGAATTGGTTAAATAAAAAAAAGAGGAAATATTTAGAAATCAGTTTTTTATGTTATCTATTTTTTCTTTAATAAAAATTAAACAAAAAATTATTTTTTTCTTTATTTTTTTATTCCAGTAGATTAGCCATATTGGTTAACACCTCTTTTCTATGGTACGCAAATGACTACCTCTTTTAGGTCACTCCCGTTTTCAAAGTCTCAATCAAATCTCTATATAACGAACACTCTTATTGAGTCCCCAATCAAATAATGATATATTGACGAGGATACTTCATCTTCTGTCAAAAGGGAAAAGCTGCTGGAATTGACCCCCTAAATTTGTGTAATAAGTCAAATTTGTCACAATGTTTTAAATATGTGAATTGATAACCTCCTTCTGCTCCCTTGCCAGAAGTTAATACCTCGCTCTCCTATCTCTAAAACGCAGTTGTCACTGATTACATCATCCTTCACAACTTCCTACGCTAACTCCACTTCACTTCATTTTTTCCGAACGCTGTGTACTCTATCCCTGTTTGTTTATGTTGGGGCAGTGATTCGTGATCTTTGTTCTGTTATGGAGCCTTTCCAAGCTCAATTTTTTTTTGTAGACCCCTTATTTTTTATTGCTAGAAATAGTCTAGTGTTTTATCCAACTCAATTGATATTATATTGTATATATTTTTTACTATGCATATTATAAAAGTCAAAAAGTAAAAATTTTATTCGAAAAAATATGTTTTGTTTAGTGTGTGAGCCTTGAACTTGATGCTAAACTTGATAATTATTATTAATATGGACCCTTTGAAAAATTTAGTGGACCTCCAATTTAGAATATTGCTGAGTCCTTGGTGGTCCATATGGACCACGTTGAGAAAAACTGATGTTATACTAACTAAAGTAGTGTTCGATGATATAGGACAGAGCGAAATTTCATTAGAAGTAATCCAAACTAGATTGAAGCAAGAGAACACTAAGCTTTCATTCACTTGAACATTTGCAAATACAAGCGAAAATATTGAGAAGAGTAGGTACCTTTCAGAGAATTGGATAAAGAAGTTCTAAAATTCGAAGATGCAGAATTAGCCAAGCACACTGATTATTATAAACAGATATTTGCATAGAAATGATGATTGTGGTCAAAAGCTCAGCATAAGAACGCAGTATTGTTAAAGAGAAGGGTTAAAACAAATGGGAGTCAGCATCAAATTTCTTAAAAGAAATCTTTGAACTCATCCTGAAGTTTCCAAATCTAAGGTAGGACACTTATAAATGGAGAATTTGTTTTCTTGCCAAATTTCTGAAAGCAGAAATATAAGCCATGCGTTTAATCCAGAATCTTGTTTTCTAGGTTGTGTTGCTTTCCCAAAAAAGAAGTGCAAAATAGGTATCGTAAGAAGCAGGGCTGTTGATTCGTAGTCTGGACTGAGTCAGAGATTTTAATTGGATGAAAGTTCGAGTCGTTATCCAATAAAAATTAGAAGTCGGAATTAGATTAAAAAAATATTTAAAAAAAAGATGCTCTGAAATTTATTAGCATGTTCGAGTGGCCGCTCTTTGGTGGAAGGCAGAAGTAAAAGTTGGGTTCGATTTTTTAAGTACAGTAGACCCTCGTAAACTCGGACCGTGAGCTACAAGTACAAGCTTACAAGGGGTCATTTTCATTGACTTTTTTAATTTCACTTTGGCTTACAAGCAGCCATTTTATCTTTTTACTCCATAGGTAGTTCGCGGTCATTCTAAATTTTCGCGTTATTCCAAAGCTTATTTGTTGTGGCTATAAATTCGTCCAATTTGAAATAATTTTTTCTACCATATATAAATAGATATAGTAGACCCTCTGTTATGTCGGACACCCTTCTCCCCCATGTAGTCAGTCCGACTTAACGAGGGTCTACTGTATTATAATTTTAGTACTTGGAGACGCAGTCGAATATTTCATCTTCTTGGACTCTGAAACCATGCTAAGAAATTTTAGAACATATGTTTGTATAAGAACCTTAGAAACAAAAATAGTGGACCTCTTCCCTAAAAAATACAAATTAGAAATTTTATTAGGTTAAATTCAAGCCACAATCGCTAAGAGCAGAATTGATTCATCAAGGCTGGAGTTAAACTTAGAGCAAAAAATAACAGAAAAAATATAAATGCATAGTATAAAAATGAGTGCAAAACAAATTGAAGCAGTAGAGACCGGATTGAGAATATCATGAATTTTAGTTTGCTTCTTCTTTGCTTATCTTTTCGTAGCACTAACTGCTATTTTTCGCAATGAAGCGAAAATGCATCAATTTGGTATTGTGAGAAAAATTTTAAACCTTCAAAATCAAAACCAAGTTAGATTTTTTTTTAAATAACTTAACATAGATAAAAAAATCTAGAGCATGTAAATATTTCAATTCTTGTTTATAGTAGTCAGAGCTGGAGTTTTGGAAAATTTCCCTAAGTTTTGAAGGATCTGGTAAAATTTCTTTGTTTTAAGTGAAAATTACTATATATCATATCCATTTTACAATCATTTTGACAAGTTTGAAAGAGCATTCAAAAAATATATCATCAAAAATGTTCAAGAGTTCTTTCCTAACGTGCAAAAAGCATGAATTCATCATATTCAAGAACAAAAAAAATCAGAAAGGATTGCATTCCCTGACTTGAACTAAGAACGATCCTACACTGCTTGTGTCGAACTATGAGCAAAGAAGGCTTGATGCTGGATCAAATCCGAAACCTTGTGTTATCGAAGCCAGGTGTTTAACCAACCTTACTCACACCTCCAAATATGAATTGATCCTTATCTTTAGGATGATATCCTTAAGGTAAACTGATCAGACGTACTGTTCTTAACCTATTATAACTAGAGCAGTTAAAAATTGAACTAAAAAAAAATTGACTTAAAAATAACTTTAAGAAAATATGTATTTTTTATTAAAAAATAAAAAAGATAAAAATTTGTTCCAATTTTAATGAAAATTATAAAAAAAAAATTTTTTTAAGATAACGAACTATAAGAAACGAGGTACAATGTTCTATTTTTGCCAAAAGTTTTTTTTGTGGTAATAAAGATTCTGCATAAATTCAGACTTTGAATGCCATTTTCTATTTTTTAACACAATTCGGTCTGAAAAAATTTTTCAGAAAACAGTGTTGCAAGAAACAACATCCTGAAAAATCGAGGCTTAGAGTAAATCTTAGGAATTTAAATATTTTAAAGCTCATGTTTTGAAAACAAATGGTCCGCTATCTTTTCAAATAAGTTTTTTTATAATATAATTCAAAGCAGCTTATTTTATTATATGGGGCACCAATGCTCCATTGAGCTTGAAAGGATTTGAATTATCAAAATGCGAAAAAATGCCATATGAATAATTTTTTTACATAAAAAAAATTGACTTACATATAAAAAAAATTTTAATTAAAAAAAATAAAGCTTCAATCAATCTCAAAAACGTTAATGGAAAAGGATTGATTATATAAAATTAAAAAATGGAACAGGAATGTCACAAGTTTTATTCCAAAACTTTAAGACCATACTCATTGCATATACGATCCAAAGCTTTGCTTACTATAAAAATTCCATAATAAAGTTCTTTGATATAGTATTTTGATACGAATGCTGAAATAAATTCTATCATAACCTCATATATATATACTATATAAAAGTTTATTTGGAATTTAGCTTCAACTAAACTTGTTTTTAAAATTGCCATAAAATGGCCCATTTTTAGTTTCATAAATATATTGGAGTTGGATAAGAGTAATATTAAAAAAGAGAACTAACTGTTAAAAGAATTCATCGGATTTGGTTGATTTGGGGCTTCATTGAAAAAGCTTTCACTAAAGAACATTTCACATTTTTCAGGCAAAATGGAGACGGAGATGAATTTGGAAAACTCATTGATCAGGCTTCCACCTTCAAAGTGCGCACCTAGAACAAAAAGAACCGCATCATTACAGAGCATACAAATGGATTATAAAAAATTTCCTCAGATGCAAACAACACAATGTCGCGCTTGTAATAAAAGACTAATGCAGTGTCGTGCAAAAGTTTTTGGTCACAACTAAAAACGATATGTATTCTTTTTAAAAAATTTTTTTTGGAAGTAAATGACAAAAATATAAACATGAGAGTATTAATTTTCATATTTCCAAAATTTTTTAATTTAATTTCTTTTATAGTTATAAAAAAATGTTCTTTTTTTTTATACTTTCTGTATTAAAAATGCTGTGCAGCTTTCGGCCAGGGAACCTTATTCATATACATATTTTTTTTATAAAAAAATCTTTATTTATATTCACCTTTTTTTGTAATAATAAATTTTATATAATGCTATGTTTTTTGCATTGATCAGTTATGCCTTAAATAATATAGTTAGAATTATGACCTAACGTTGTATCTCTGTTAATAATTTAGAAGTCAAAAAGCTATAGCTAAATTGTTTGGATTATCTAGAAGTAATACTAGTAAAGAACTTTTGCACAGCACATATAAAAAAACTTCATTTAACGTCATTTGTTCCCGAATCCATCGGCTAAGACTCACACACAAATTTGTGGGATTTTTTTATTGGAGCGTGGTGCATTTATTGACCGGATGCCCTTCCTAACGTCACTCGAATGGAATCAGATTAAACAACAAGAAATTCTATTTCAGGCACATCGGGAATCGAACCCGAAGCCCTTGGAATAAAATCCCTGGTGTCTAGCCACCATGGCACACATGCACCTACTCAACACTATTCTATCTGATACAGCAGTTCCCAATCTTATTGAACTATGCCTTAAGAAAAACTTCTAAGCTTTTGACCACGCGCCGCCATGATAATGCTTGATAATAATTGACTATTAAAAGTTTTATAAAAGGCTAAATTTTGATTAATATTTTAATGATTGATAAAGTTCTACTTTTGTATAAGATTAAAAAAGTAAATACCACACCGCCTAAAGATTTGGAAAAGTATCGTGAAAACAAAATTGGCATTACAGTTGCCGAAGAGAGCGCATAAATTTTTCCGCAAGTTTTGTGACATTGTGTAAATGTATCTATCGATTTCATTCACTTAATTTGATTCGCGTATAACAGTCTCATGAACTATTCTGCGTTCAGGGATTTAGAAGATATCAAGGAATGGCGTACTTTGCCGAATATCTGGGTGGAGGTGCCGAGTGCCCATGGCTTTAGCCACGTGTGAGGCAAGAAAGGAGGCGTAGTAGAAGTCTTCTTTGTGCGGGTCACTCGTCTGGATTTGTAGTATTTGAATGCGATCTACCCAAGACTTCTCCTTTTTCGTCATGAGGCCTAGAACGAAGAAGAGTAGAGAAGCCAGAAAATATTTACACAAAGTGAAACTTGGTGGTTAGATCCTTGAACAAATTAGTGAGGAAAACTAGTGACTTAGTTTGGGCAAAAGAATTGTCATGCACCGTTAAAAAAGAGGTGGCCTTTTCCCTCTCTGGTCAAATGATATCAATGATAAAAAAGTTACTGCAATTATCAAAAATCAGAAAAATATATATCTAACCCATAAAAAAAAGGTTAAACACAATATTTCATTATCTTTAGCAAAGTTATTTGGGGTAAATGAAAATTTTATAGGAATACATTTTTCTGCATAACATAGAACACATATTTTGCAAAAAAGTATTATACTTTTCAATGTGGGAAAAATTTATGCTTGCCCTGAACAATTTCAGGTTTACTATTCTTTCATATTTCCATTTGAAATAAAAAACTTAAAGAGCATATTGATATTATTTTGCTATGCAGCAAGCTACATTGAGTTTGTCTTTCCAAAATACATGTGATCAAGTTTTTTTTTATACTTCTGAGCTTTTACAACTATATAAAACATTGTCAATAATAAAATATAAATTAAAAAAATGCAAGGCTCCAATGCTGTTAACGCCGAGGTGAGATTTAGCAAAAAGCTTTTAATCTTCTCGAGAATTTTCGAGAAATACATCGAGAGTGTCCTTTAATATCAAATTTATAGATCAGTTTTCTCATACCCTACACATGAAAAACATGAAGGTTGTTACGTAAGAAGTGAAAGAGCAATAAAACAAATAATGTCCAAAGATGAATCAAAGCAAGACTTGATAAATCTTTTCATTGAATAAATTGATGTAAGTTAAGTGTTGTGGTTGAATTTAACTGTTTCAAACCAAGGTAACAAGTTTTATTAAAACAAAATGTCCTAATTTTTGAATAAAATAAGATTTGCCAAGCTAAATCTAGAGCAAATTAAAAAAAATGGAGTCGTTTTCAGAAACTTTTCAGATAAGAACACATTTTGGGATCGACTTTTTTATTTTAAAGTATGGGAAACAATTCCTCATTTTTGATACGCCCTACTATACACATAGATTTTCCTAGAAAAAGTTTGCTCACTCTGTGAAGTAGTTGTTCTAAAACGTTCTTTTAAAACTACCACTGCCTTGTGTGTGTGGTAATTGATCTTGGATGAGTTAAAGCTAAAGCTAAAAGCTAAGTTAGTTCAAAAAAATATTGGCAAATCAATCTATATAAAATATTGAAAATAAGTGACAGCTAACTTCTAGAAAAAGCTGTAGAAAAAAGTTGTAGAAGCGATTTTTAATTTGCTCAGTTTAACTTGGTTTTTTTCATAAAAAAATTAATAGTAAGAAAAAGGTTACATCTAAAACATGATAAATTAATATTAACTTGATTTTTATCTTTTAGAAATCTTAGTCTGAATAGGGGGATGGGGGGGGGGGGGGGGGGGGGGGGAGGGCTTAAATTTCTACAGCTTAAAGAAATACTTTGCTGGCTTTGAATAATGTTTCCGTGTTAATGTCTTGAACGTAACAATTGTGCACAATATAGATAGCAAAAGTGGTCAAAGACAGTCAGGATTAACAGGAGATTGTTTTACAATACGCCTAAAGTGTTGGGGGACCTAGTATACTTTACCATCACGGGAGAGCATGCTTAAAATTATTTAGGAGGGGGGGGGGGCAAACTTTTTTTTTATTATAATTTTTTTAATTTATTTTGAAAGAATTTAGCAGTATGAAAAGTCGACTCACAAGCCATAGAAGTCTTTCAACGATATAAAATTTAAAGAATTCAAAAACATTGGTAAAGCGAAAAGCTATTTCACCGCCCCGCCCCCCGAATATGGGACCCGGCATACTACGACTTCTATACATACCAGTAAATTGCAAATACGTATATTTCATTCAATGTTTTAGACAAAAAATAATTAAAAAAAAGAGTTAAAAAGTTTTTTTTTGATTTAAATCCATTTTAATTTTTAATAATAAGGAGTGATGCTGAAGCATTTGGCAAATAAAAAATAAAATAGTAAAAGTAATCAATATTATCAGCTAAAATCAATAATATTGATTAATTTTCGGGTTAAAAATCCTTCATCAGACATTGAATGAATAGAATATATAAACGTTTATACATTCTTTTTCTGATGAAGGATTGTTAATCCGAAAATTCACCAATATTATTGATTTTAGTTAATAAAATTGATTACTTTTATTATTATATTTTTAATTAATGAAACTTTTTTTCCAATAATTTTGAATAAAAGAATTTGAAATCGCTTTGAAACGCGAAATTTTGACGTTCATGTCTTTGAGCTTCGTGTTTTGAAAAGTTTAAGAAAAATACTTAAAAATTTTTTTTTTAATTTTAAAATCGAACGGGCCGCGTAAAAAAGTTCATGGAGCGACACATGTTTCCGCTCTAAATAATCAACACTTTTATTCAATCGCGGGGGTGTTCAATACAGATGGGTGCTTGACTGTAAAGAGAAATGTCAATTTTGTAGAAGTAATTTAGAGAATTTAAGGAAGAATAGGGGGTCATTATCAGAGACGTATAAAATCAAAATCATCAGTTATATTAAAATTGATTCAAAAGGAAGAACTACCTCTATACAGATCTGCTTGAGGAGGGTGGGGAGGAAGGCAATCGCTCTTATTCATCTGAGAAAAGACAGGAGGCAGCATAAAGGGGTAAGGGGGGAGGGAGAAAGGAAAAACGAAAGGATTGCGAAGAGCGCCGAAGTTTGGCAAGGGAAAAGGCAGAGGGGGGAGATCAAATCTTGGCGGAATTTTGAAATTTTGTGGAAAGCTATTTTGCAGAAAGTGGCGATATCGCAGAAACTCGTGAAACGGCTCTGGCATCCTTCTAGGCCACGCCCGAGGAAAGGGAAGAGGAAAGCGAATGGGCGGAGGAAGAAAAGGGGGAAAGGATAGTTGGTGCGGAAGAAGATTTGGCGGAGGTGGGGACTTAATGGAGGTGGATAGAGGAGATGATGAAGTTGAATTTGATGCCAAATGTGGTAAAAGCTGAAACAGAATATTTGTATATATATGCATCAGACTTTTATTATACAGTTTAAATAATTATATATAAGTAAAGGTACTGCTGGGTGTTTTCATCGAAAAGGCACAATTGCACCGCTTGTATCGAACTATGAAGAAAGTAGGCTTGATGCAGGATCGAACCCAATACCTTGAGATATAGAAACCCAGTATCTAACCAACCTTACGCCCCTCTTATTTAAGTGCGAAGAAAGAAATAAGAATGAACAAAAGAAGGCTACAGTACTTCTACGGACGAGTGATTTTCATTCGCCCTTTGATGCCATATTCATATAAATTTCAAGGCATACTAATCGCACTAATATTTTGTATTCTCTAATCTATTTGAATCCTAATGGAAACTAATTTGCTAGTAATCAAAACAGGTACTTTATTAAAAACATACAATATTTTTGATAATAAAAATTTATAGTAAAATATAGTAAGTAACTTAACTTTATAGTAGGTGATTTTTTTAGGGGTTAATTGTACCCAAGAGTAATTCTTTATGCGGGGGCACATTTGCATGGAAGCGAATGTTCTAATAGGGTGAATCGTTTGCCATATTTGGTATTTCAACAAAATTTGAGATTATTCATGTGTTTGTAGAAAGTCTTCGGAAATCTCAAAAGGATTAAGACGTGCGACAACTTCTCATATCTTTATGCACTATGTCAGTTACATATTACTATCATATGCCTACAATTTCTTAATTTGATACCTTTTCAAAATAAAGTTAGCAACGCGTTTGCTTTTATGTAATAACTTTGGGCGGGGGAGACAATGGTGTAGAAGATTTTTCATTGAATTTACCTCCCGTGTTTATTTTGATACACTAAAAATTGGAAGACATTTGGATAAAAATCGGTGTATTTTTGAAAAGAGATGGAATCAATCGATCTTAAACGATCCACATGTTATAATGGTACTATAACAAAGTATTTGAGTTTTGACCTCATCAAGTTTACCTATAAATATGATTACTCTATTTTCTACATATCTAATACTCTCACAAATTTGACTAAAAGTAAATCATCTATAATTAAAAAAGCACCTATACTATTGCTTTCTTTGTTATCTCCCTTAGTCTTGCCAGACCACTGCTAAAAAATATTTGAAGAAATGTCAGAGATCTATTTTTTGGAAATTTCAATTTTCAAAGATGTCAAAATTATAGTATGATCGAGTGCTTATATTATTTTGTAAAATTCAAATTTCAATTTATTAGGATTCACTGATAGACATAAATGACTGGAATAAAAGATACTAAGCAAAAAAGGCATACGCAAGATGAATGAAAATCTTCACACTTTTCTTCGAGAACAAAGGAAGCTACAGCTGAAACCAATTGATTCTGAAATAATTTTTAAAAAAAAATTACATTTGAAATTACACTAGCTTTTTTTTCTTTTTTTTTTATTTAAAACTAAAACAATATTATTTAAAAATAAAAGAAAGTTAAAAATAAAAATTTTGGAGACAGCATGCGCACATACCACCGTTACGCATGCTGCCGATGTTTGGAGGAGCTTGCTCTTCCTTGACAGCTTGCTGTCAATCAAACATGGCAAGCCAATCAAAAAGCACAGCAAGCTGTCATGGAAGAGCAAGCTCCTCCAAATATCGGCAGCATGCGAAACGGTGGTATGTGCGCATGCTGTCTCCAAAATTTTTATTTTTAAATAAAATTGTTTTAGTTTTAAATAAAAGAACAAATAAAAAAATCATAATGGCTCCTTTTTTTCTATAAGTATTTTTGTTATTTGGCTGGATGGATAAAATGGAGAAAATTTTCTGTTTATATATTTTAGAGAATTGTTTTTTAGATTCAAGGTATCTTTTGCTAGTCATATAAGAACAAAATTTTTAAAGGTGTGGTTGGTATTCAACGACTATGTTCAAACTTCGGGTAAGAAATTTTTTTCTCCAAAAAACCAAAATCATTCAACGATTTAAGTTATACCATATATTTTAGTTATATATTTTTTTTAAAAAAAAAAAGTAAGAATATAACATAAGAATAATAAGTGTAAGAACTATGCAAAACATCAACGATAAATGTGATCATTGAAAAGCTTTGGCACCATTACTGATTGTGTGAAGCAGTCTATCAAAGACAAAAAAGAATCTTTTAGTCATTTTTTTGCAAAAATTTCTTAATTTCATTTCAAACATGAAAATTGACGTAGTAGAAAATTATTGCAACAAAACGAATGCATCCGACTCTGAAAGACGCGTTATATAAGTATTATTATTATTGTTGTTATTGGAAGTGTAATCGCAAAAATGACAAAACTTTCCCCTACAACCAAATTGAAGAGAGAATTAAAAGCCATGTTTTGGTCTAGAGGAAAGAAAGGGAATAGAACAATTAAAGGCTTTAAAAATTTATTTTGAAAGTGAATCTCTTCCAGTTTTTTGGTCATCAATGGCAGCTTCATAACCAAATTTATGTGACTTAGCTTTTCGCCAACTTCTACCATTTTCATCAACTTATTCCTGTGAGGGGCTGCCTTCTCTCTACTACATTAAAACGAAATATCGCAACAGACTTGAAGTGAAGCATGACCTACGCTGTGCTTTAAGTGAAACAAAACCAAGAATCAAGAAGCTTGTCGATAATCTGCAACATCTACCTTCACACTGAGTAGAAATGTCTGCCAACTAGAACACTTAATTGTTACTATGTTATCAAATTTGTAAGATTCAAAGATTAAATCACAGAGCGTAGGATTAATAAACTTTTTCCATCCAGTCGATTTTCTGTTTCCTTCTTTTTTTGCTTATTCTTGAAACACCTTTTTAGCAAAATGCCCTTTTTAATTAATCTTATGATTATAATTGTTAGATACTAGTAGACAGTCAAGGTATTCACCCGCTATGATTGCCGTGGGGGCCATAGACAAGGATCATGTATGAAAAGTGGGTAACGATCAGAAAAAGTTTGGGAACCACTGGCCTGGATCATCTCGCCCGAAAAAATCTGTGTGTGTTTGCGTACGTTTTAAAAAAAATGTTCAACTACATCTTGAACCTAACTTAGGACTTTGAAAGAGGCAACTCTTTTAAGTTGAATAGTAAGCAATTTTCAGAATTAATTATTAGGAGGAAGAAGAGAAATTCACTACAAAGAAAACCTTTCAATAAAATAAAATTGACATTTTTCAAATTTTGTAGCATTAAAAAAGTATTTATGTATTTTAAAATGGATGAATAAAAAAATCGAGCATTCAAAAATGCGTAGAGACTTACCATGTTTTCGGGTGAGGCAAAGTTTCTGGGATTGCCCTCGATTGATTCATCATTACTTGACAAAGAGTTATGACAGGAAAAGCTTGATCCACTTCCACGCTGTTTGAATTTGGCCAAGTGGGCTATTTTAGCATGAAAATTTTCATCCCAATACTCCAAGCCTGAAAGATTCCGAAGTATATATATACACCATTACTTTACTTCTAGATTATCTTTTTTTAGTTCTAATTTGTCTTTTTTCTATTCTAATTCTAAGCTCTCTCTAAAAACATGGAATGAAAGAAGAAAAAAAATTCTAAATAAAAAAAAGTAAAATTAATTAATCACCTTCTTAAATTTAAACAAACATTAAAACATTAAAACGTACGAGACATTTTTAATAGTAAAAGACTGATTAACCCATTTGCTGTTATTGTTGCTGTAGAGAGGAATGCAAACGAACTCAATGGAAATTTCAAAGGAATTCAATAGAGATGAATCAAAATCGTTTGCTTTGCGCCAACTAAAATGGGTTAAGGCCTATTTAAAAATTGCTTGAGCACCTGTCAATCAACTAGTATGCAAATTAGGGATATCAATCTTTACATTACGGGCACTCATTCTTAATAGGTTACAAGGGCACGCTGGCTTGTTCCATCAAATTGAGTGCAAAATGTCTTAATCTGCAAACCTTCAAGGCCATCTCCCCCAAACGTTTCATCATTAAAGCCATCAGCATGTTCATCTTCAAAGTCGAGCATCAGATTGGCATCAAGTTCGGCTCCAGCATCCAGCATTTTTCTTATTCCAAGTTCCTCTAAATGCAAAACAATAAAATCCTTATTCTCGGACATAGCGGCACAAATGTCACTATCTTCAAATCTTCGCTCCTTTCAATATAAAAGGTTAGTTTTCTCTTTCTAAGTTTTAATTTCGAATTTATTTTCCGCCTAAAAGCATATTTTTTGAATTTATACCGAAATTCTTGACTTTTTGGAAGAAAAAAATGGACAAATTGAAAGCATTTTTCATTTTTACAAAAATAAGTTCATTTTTGTCTTAAAAACTATCAGTATATTTACTTGTAACTGATAAGTTCGATTTATTTGTTATCATATGCTGAAATATGAATACTGCCAAGTTTGAGTATATAAATTTATTAATTATTTTGTAATAATAGCTTTTAGAGAGCATAATAAACTTAATATTAGATATTAAATTTTAATGTAAAAACTAGAGATGTATCGGATATCCGCACTCGAAATTTTTTTTTACATCCTCTTAACATTCTCATGCGCGGATCATTTAAGTTTCAACATCCGCAACCGAAATTTTCAAACATATTCCTTTTTTCTATATAACATTTTTTTCGGATACGTGTCTAGTGGGAACATGTGTTATTCTCCCCAGAGATTCCTTCTAATTTCTTTTTTATAGGAGAGTAAGTAAACGTGTTCACCACAACTAATTCGCACTTCACAATGATTTTGAAATTATTAATTCAACGCTTTATCACACCTATCATCTGAAAAACGATACAAAGTCGAGAGAACTCCATTTCTAGCCCTCACATCAAGACAAATAAATAAATAAATCTTTTTTGCTTAAGTCGTTTCATCCAGGGTTTAAAATTTTAAAAGTTTTTAGACAGTGAACAAATGTTTACGTGTTCAATGAAAGAAAAAAAACTCTTACTTGTTTTAAGTGACCTGCTAGCAGTAAATCATACAGATCGATTTAGCCCTTATGACAAAAGTTGAGTTAATTTCAATCGCTTCTTCTATTTCTGATACATTTGGTAAAAGGTTATATTAAAAAAAACAGCACTTGTTTACTCGTTCCATTCCCTTAAAATTAGCTTTAAATCACTGTTTTCAGAGAATGTGATTTTTTTATTATTTATTTTAGAGGAAGACAAATCGTTTAAAATTTGGAGAAAAAAAATTTCCCTCCTTTTCTTCTTTATATGAATTCACATAGATAACTTTCCCAATCAATTTTTTGTGCATGACCTCATTATTTGTTCATTGAAAAGTTTGCCAAAGACAAACTTCTTCTACCAAATTAGTACAAGCTTTAGTTTTTGAATTGATGCTTGTATTCATCATAAATTTCCATTTATTTCAAGAACAGACATTCCACTCAACATATCAGTAATAATGATTGAACCAAGTTAGGCATAATTCTTTACAGCATTTTGGAAGCTTTCTTTGAATCTGTTTTCTGCTAGAACAAATTCCTCTTGAAGCGATTGATCTCAAAAATATGATTTTAGAATAAATATTTGTACCTCTGAGAATTGGGACAGCCTTATTATTTCTTTTTGTGAAATTCGATTCATCAACTTGTACAGTAAGACCTTTTCTAAAAAGGTCATAAACATTTCAACAATCTATAGGCAAAAACTTCTCTCAAAAACCGCACCAATCTACCATGGATTTAATAGACTTCATTAAAACGAATAAAATTATTTGCTTCCATGATAAATGCGTTGCTTGTAGATGCGTATCAACTCTTTGCATAATTCACTTTGCATCTGCAGGATCTATCTTCTTTTACCATTTTAACAAATGCACTCACTATGAAGAAAGCTTTTTTGAAGAAATATCACATCTTTTTGCTTCATTTTCCATACAAATCCAAAAAGTTCATTTAACCCGTTAACGACCAGAATAATCAGACGATATCTAATGTAAAGCAGAAGATTTGTATTAAAGAGCTTATTAAGAGCAGAGAAAAAATAGTTGGTAATTATTGGCCATCTCCCGTACCCCTACTCAAAATGACTGTTATATGAACAAAATCAACACAACGATCGAAACACATGTTGATTAATTTCGTATTATTATTATAGATCTTTCTCCATTTTTTTTAAATAATAAGTTTCTTTTCTTCAAGGAAAATGAATTCTTCATCAAGAAGGACAAGATTTTACGTTAATTTTTTCGCATGGCACTACTCTTCATATTTTGAACACAAGCAAGAGTTTAATTAATTAATTAAAAAATTAAAGTAACTTCAATATCAGAGAAATACTGCAAATAGAATTTATTTTGAAGTTTATATATTTGACATTGATTTACAGGTTTAATCGATTTTTTGACAGGTTTTATTGATTTTGATAAAAATGGACATCATCACTGAATTCAGCATAGTTGAAATATTGTATGTAACATTAAAAATATTTATAAAAATTTATTAATATCTGAGAAAAATGGGAGGGGGGCACTTTACACCCCCCGCACGTGAGCGGACAAATTTATTTTTTCATAATAAAAAATTTTTAGTAGACAAAAAGGAGGGGGAGATATAACAAATAAGTGCAAATAATTTTATACAAAAAACGTATTCATTCTATTATTTATTTTATTTGATAAAAAATAAAAACACTGGTAACATTTCTACTAATAATTTTATAAAAATTTGTATTATAGTAAAAAAAAGATTCAAAAAATTGTATTGTTTATGTTCGAAAGAAGTAAGAGATATGATCAAAAAATTAAACTTCGAGATATGAGATTTTCGGAAGATTATGCGTATTTCGAAGGATGCAAAGAAAGGGATAAAAAATAAAACCTAAATTACAGCTTCCATACAGAATAAACATGTCAATTGAAAACTATGGCATATTTCGTACTTGAAATATTCAGTTTGAAACATTTAAAACTGCTAACAAATGTCTTCCGTAAGTTTTTACGCCCCAATGAACTCGTTTAAAACCAAAAAAGTATTATTGTTGAATATTATTCTATAGATGTAAAGTGAAGTATTTTCCTTATTCCTATAAAGTGGCCAGTCGTGCCTGTTTTGGCGTTACAAAGACGGAATCCCTTTTCTTATCAAAAACGAGTTTCGAAAAATTTAGCTAGAAATACGATTGTTTATCCCTTTTTTAGTTAAGAAAAAATAAAAACTAATTAAAAAAAGAACTCTAAGGTATTTTTCATATTAATTTTCTTTGTAAGAAATAAAAAATTTTTGTTAACTTTTTCCAAAATTCGTCCTAGTTTGATGTAAAAAAAATCTAGCTACGCTACTTATAAACTTAGATTAAATTTAATTAATTTTAAAAATAAATAATTTTAAAATTCCTTTCAATTAACTAGCTAGTAAATTTTCTTAGAAATCGTAGAATTAAAGAAATTGAGAGTTTTACTTAAGAGGACAAAATATTTTCCTATAGATATTCATGTAAATGTGAGTGACATATCATCATATATTACAATTTAACGAAAAAAATAAAGACAACGTGAAAGGATATCAATATAAATTTTAAGTTATTTAAATATTGGAATTTTACAATAAAGACCATTTTTAAGAGTGGATGTATAAAATTGCCAAAACTAAATTCTCACGACAAAAAAATAAATAAAATTTTGATCAGTTTATTTTTTTTGGAGGCTATATATTTTATTCTGAAATTTATAAGAAAATACAATTCAGATAATTTTTTTTCCATATAATCTATATTTTACTTGGTTATTGAAAATTTTTTAAAACTCTAAAATTAGGTTTAAATTTCTAAAGATCTTTTGCCAATAAAAAAATTAGAGGATATCAAGTAGTGCATAAATAATATTTTACAAAAAAATAAGATGGTTGTTCTTCTTTTGGACAACGTTTGATTCTACATTAACAAAAATAGTAGTAATATATAATTATTGTTTCAGAACATAAACTATTCCCATTGAAGATTAAACTTTTGATTTATAAGCAATTATTCCTTTCTTATGTTAATTATAGCATCATAAATTGGTTTCCCTTTGGGAAAAAACGTATTCAAATTCTACAAAAGAGAGCTATACCTAATAATAGAGAGCTAATTTTTAACATGAATAAGACGGACCACACTTCAGAGATTTTTATTCAGAATAAATTATTGAAAGTAGAAGATATTTTTAAACAAAGGGTTTGAGTATTTCTCTATAAATATTTCAACGGTTGTTTACAGAATGTTTTCGGGCCACTGATAAGATATAGGGAAAATCTGTCACATAACAGGAACTCTCATAAACCTTTAAAAATTACCTATAGACTAAAAGGAACAAGTATTTCTTTAATAAAAAAAGTTAATGAATTTTATAATGATAATGTGCATCTCTTTGAAAATGTATACATGCCATTACTTTCATTTAAAAAAAAATAAAAAATCATCTTCTGAGTACATACAAAATATAATCTAATCTAGACCTTACCTTTTGTTTTCGATGTGAACTTTTAAGTTGTACTTGTTGGTTTAAACTATAAGAAGAAGAAGAAGAATTTATTTGAATAGAAAGCAGTATGTCAAAGTTAACAATATGAAGTCTAACATGAAATGCTTTAATAGAATTGGTGTGCCACAGGGCTCTGTCCTAGGGGCTAGGGCCATTATTTTTCAACATCTATATGAATGATATGAAGGATGTTTTGAACACAAATCAAATTTCTTATTTTCTTTTTTAAACTAAAAACTTATTAGTTTTTTTAACTCTCGGATATTTAATATATTTTATGTATGCTGACGACATATCTATTTTGTTTCCTTACAAAGATTATTCTGATTCTATCTTAATCAACGTCAAACTTAGCACCGTAATGCAATTTTTTCGTTCAAATGCACTTAAAGTGAGTGAGGACAAGTGTAAGTGCATGACATTCTAAAACAGTAAAGCTAATAAGGATCACTTTGATATTTTGTTAAATAATTGTGTTCTAGAGAATGTGGATGCTTTCACTTTTCTTGGAATTACAATTGACTATAAATTGAAATGGTCTCATCATATAAAAAAAACTTACCTCTAGGTTAAATATGCTTCTCTCTCGATTCATAGCGTATAGTTTCTTACCAATAAATATTAAGATAAAAATGTACAAAGCTTTTGTACAACCTGTATTATATTACTCAATTTTTAAACTGGGGACATGTAAATACAGTGATTTTACTAAAAACTCAAAAAAAAATATTAAGAAAAGTGTATAACGTAAAATACATTAGCCATACTAGTAATTTGTTTAAGGACTCTAATACTTTGAAAGTTAGGGATCTTTATAGTTATAGAATCTGCTTGTTTCTATTTAAATAAGTAAAGGGTATATGCTGTCCTAAGTTAGCTAATACGTTGACTTTTAATACCCAGATACAAGTGCGGACCAAACACGTAATGCTTGCCATTTACATTTAGAGCAGTTAGGTTCTATAAATAAGCAAACGTTGGGTCAAAAAATATCATGGTTTTTTTTTATGAAAATCCTTCATTATATGATTATTGTTGGCTAAACAGTTTTGCTAGTTTTAAAAAAGAAATGAAAAATTATTTATCTAGTCAATACTTATCTTGTAATTCACGTTATTGCTACATTTGCTCTTGTCATTCTTGATTATTGTAATATAGTATATATAATATACATTAAACATGACACACACATGAATATATATACATGTATTCGTTTATATATGCACTCACTCTTACACACACACATATATATATACTACATAGTTATATTTACTGTATTTGATTTTCTGTTTTTAACCCTCTAAGCTTGTATTGAGGGCGTGAGTAGGGTTGGTTAGATGCTGGATTCGATAACTCAAGCTCTTAGGTTCGATTCCGCATCAAGCCTGCTTTGCTCATAGTTCGATACAAGGGCGCAATTGTGCCTTCTCGATGAAAATACCCTATGGTACCTTTACCTTTGTATTATTTTTAACTCGTTTCAATGAAATTTTCTTTTCTTTTTTCAGGTTACACACGTCAAGTGGCTTTCAGTAGCCTTTGTGTGAATCCTTGCATACAAATACTTAAAACCATAACTTGCTTTTAAAATCATAGCTTGTATTTTGATTTTACGAATTCTTATTCTGGATAAAACTGGAAAAATCTAATTCACGGCATATTTGGCTATTGATTTTTCCTATAATGATAATCTTGAAAAAGATAATATAGTTCTTCATGTGAATATATATTATAAATATTAACATATATAGATATTGTTTGCTCCACTTTATTATTTTTGTGAACTCTTTTTTTATAATAAAATTCTCTCTCTATCATAACTTGCACGGAAAGTGTTAGTTAAATTTAAAAGTATTAAATCTGTTTTAGGGTTATAAAGATAAAGCTAATTGAAGTTTTAATTTTAATTATAATAAGTTTTTCGGTAGATCTATAATAATGCGGACCATTTACATAGCGGGTGTTTCGCTTTCACCCTTCCATCCAGGTTAGAAAAGATTTGCTGTGTATCTATAAAGTATCTCCTCCTACACCTTTTCTGCTATTATGAGGTCGGTCGTATTGACCTCATTTCTCTATAAATCTCTTTATTGGGCATCTTCATCTTTGAGCGCAAGCTCTTTCATTCTTTGCTTTATTCAATCTTTCTAACTTCCTAGCTACCTTCGCTGATTTGTTTTTCCAGGGGTTTGTCTTTCCTACACTCTTATACTACATTTAACTGCTTTTTTCTTAACACATATCCAACCATCTTAATGCTCATTTTGGCTATCTCAAGTACTTTTTCCCTTACTTCATTTTTAATCTACTCTATTTTTGTTTGCTATCATTTTAAAATTCTTCTCTTTGATATAGGCAGTTAAGATTCCAACGTAATACTGTGAGCTACATCCACGATTAGTTGTTTAGGATGCATTAAAAATTGGATGAAGATTATACAGTCATATACCCTTCCTAACGTCAACAATTTTGTACTCATAATTGGAGATCTATAGTCTTTTCTCCCTTTATCAGCTTTACGAACAAGACAATGATGATTTGTAGTCAGAGTTGTTTTTCATAGAACAACTGTTTACCAGAACGAACGAGATTATTCTTATCAAAGTGAATATTCGCTTTTTACCTCTAAACCATTTAGTTTAGAAACTAAAAACCCTCTAAGGGAAGACAGATCTAGCCATTAAAGACTATTTGAAGGGTTCGCCCTATGAGAGATATATTGGGCAAGGTAAAGTACCTTAGAGTGTTTTCATTGCAAAGATGCAATTGAAACGCTTGTGTCGAAATACAAGCAAAGAAGGCTTGATGGTCGATTAAAACTTTACAAAAACATGTATCCAACAAATCTTACTTACACCCGATGCGAATGAGCTTGCCTATCCTTTCGCTTTACGGACTTTATACATTTTGAGTAAAGGTTATCAATAGAAACCACTTTTGAATGTTAAAATAATTTTCTATTTTCAAGTATTCTCTTTTTACACAAATGTCCTCGATGACTTGTATGATTAGATTCTGAAAATTGATTAAAAAAAAAGTAAAACGACTTTTTTGATGTGGGTAATTTAATTACGAAAGGATGTACTCTAAGGCATTATTCTGATATAATACGAACGCAAATTTCTTTTTAAATATCTTTCTTCCACTGTATTTGTGTTTACGATAACTTGTGGGGAATTAAATTTAGCAATTAAACAACTGTTAATGCACAAATATCAGGATAATTATAAAACACACCCAGAGCCAATTTTCTGGTTAGTTTGTATTACCAATAAACTTTTGTCGTTGTTTCCGACATCGAGGTTACATTTTTATATATTATAAATGAGCACAACTTGGAAGTGTGTTGAGAAGAAACCCAAAAAACTTTAAAATTTCTGCAGTCTGTCTTTTTGGAATTTAGGCGCTGATAGATATATATCTGTAATAAATTATGCCATTTAAGACAAGTTCTTTGATATATGGGGGTGTGAAAATAATAAGTAAGTATATTTTAATTGACATATTTATCACAAATAAATAAACTTTTACTATGAGAGCAGACAGCAAGCTTGTGTTGTAAGTAATTTGTCTGTGTTACTGAGCATCGCTTTTTTCTACAAATCTTTTAACAAAAGGTAAACCAGAAAAATAAGATGAATCTACTAATCCTGATACATATATTTCAGGTAACATGTAATAGTGGTTACTTTGAATTACATATATAATAAAAGTAAATACCATATCTACCAGGTTTATGAGGATCGTATACTTTACTGAGATTTTTACTTTTAAAAATTATGAGTTGTTCATCAATAGTAACAGCAAATAAGGTCAAAACTTCAAAAAAACTTTGAAAAATTAATGGTAAATATATCGAATTGGACTTATTTTAATTTACATCGCAATTTTCCTTGTTATCAAACCTTATGAAGTTATGAATAAGAGTAAACATTTCGCGTCCAAGTGGAGCTAATTAAAATAGACTTTCGAAAAAAGAAACGATGTCAGATGTCTTAATTCTCTGATCAATATTTTGACAAATATAAAGCAATATTGGAAAATAGGATAATCGATGGTGAATATTGAAACTTTGATTAAAAGTATAATGATTTCGGCGATCCTGATAACAGTTAGATAAAGATGGAGATGTTGAAAATTGATAATTAATTTTTTGTTAAGATAGATATGATTTTTACATGTTCATTTGTAACTTTTATTTTTCTTAGCAATAATGAAGGAATATAAAGAAAAATTTTATAAACACCTTTTTTACAAAAAATAAAGTTGATATGTTGAAAACATATAAGAATGCTAAGATATTAAGAGAGTTACAAAAAGGAATGCTCTCATTTAACTAGGGCGATAATTCAGGTAATGATTAGCTCATTTTCTTTGAGGACATGACCCATCTTTCTTCGAGTTAAGCCCAAAAACTACTAATTGCTGTGAGGGTAATCATAGCGCTCTCGAACACTATTTTAAAGCTTGCCATTCAACAATAGCAAACTATTTGATTAATTAATGCAGATAAACAAAACTAAAAAATTTTAAGCTACAATGGAAAATCCTAGAAGAATCAAATATAAAAAATGGCTGTGAAACGTACAAATTTAGTGGAAAATTATATGTATATTAACAATTTAAAAACAATTGCTGATATTTTTTACATATTAATTTATGATAGAAAAGTGTCATTTTTAAAATTAGAATTTTAGCTTGTCAACTAAATTTTAATAAAGGGCTTAGTGCTATTGTTTTATATAAAAAACAAACTTTTTTTTCTTAAACTGTTTTAAAATGAGTAGTTTTTAATTTATATTACAAGCTATCGTAATGTTGCACTATCCGTGCATTGATGAAAAGCAATTTTAATTAGAAAGAAGTTGTTCAATGATATGATGCTTTCATATGTCAATCTTATAGATAGTTTGAGTATCGCACTATACGTGCATTGTAGCAAATACAGTCCATAATACGAGTATATCTATTCTACATGATACACATATAGTGCGATGTAACGTGTCTATGCATAATGCTGTGATGAAGAGATTATGAGCTGTATGAGACAGGGACGCCCTCTTATACTATATGGGTTACCAACACAAATCTTTTTAGATTCATCATACACACTTGAGTTATAATAACAGTGAAGGAGAGGGTATTTCACAAATGTTATTGCGTCTTGAAAATTCAATAACTCTTGATTAAAATTTCAGCACAAATTTAATATTGTCTTATCACTTCCTCTGTATTATGGAGGCAGGCATAGACTGTATTTGCTACAAGCACGTATAGTGCGATACTCAAACTATAATCACATTCAAGAAAAGAATGAAAGCATTATATCATTGAACAACTTCTTTCCAATTAAAATTGCTTCAATGCACGGATAGTGCAACATTACCCAAGCTATATTTATATCTATTCTTATACTTCATTTCACACCTTAAATTTTTATGATTCTAACTTTGTATATACTTCCACCGTTCATATTTCAATTTAATCAATAAATAAATATATCTATGCTTCAATATCAAAATGGCTTATTATTTCTCATTCAACACCTCTAGCTTTCATTTTCTGAAGATACTTTATCTGCACAATTTTTTTAAAGAATTTTATGTGTTTTATATAAATTAAAAATTCACGATGGATTTTAAAAAAACAAATTCATGAAAGCATAAGTATTGCATGTTAGTAAAAAGTATTATAAGGTGCAACAGAGCCAAGATTTCATATAGCGCAAGTGTAGATACTTTAAAGCTTCTTCCCAACCTTCCTGCATTTCTCGGTATAAATATATCTGTTTCTGGGATTTTGAGAATGCTTTGATTAGGTATGCGAGAGAGACGTACACTTAAAGAGTGTATCGGGGAGGGGACCAAATAGCGAGTTTTAAATGTCGTACACAAGGCACACATGTTAAAAATGGACAAAGAGTAGTTAGGAAAAAGAGTTTGCAATTCTTCAAAAAATGTGCGTGAAAGTTTATTTGATAATAATTAATTAATATTTTTTTATATTTACGAAATAGTAACTCAGTTGAAAGATAATACAGAATACTGTGTGCGAATTATTGTCATGCAATTCAAACACAGACACACATACACACAAATTTTTTGCTTTGAATTCTTAAAATTTTAAGTAAAATTAACAGTATAAATCTTGATGTTCCTTTTGCTGGCTGATGACCAAAAATCATATATTTTGCAAAAAATTGATCAGTTTTTTTAAATGATAAAAGTAAGAGATGGGTGATTTAAAGAGAGAAAACATTTTGATCTTCAATGGGATGCACTTTTGAAGTGAGTTAGATTATGGGAAAACTGGAGATGTGTAAGTAGTCAATATCTTGCAAGGGTAGCGCCATTTTGATGATGATGCTGGTGGTGGTGATGATAGCCCGCTCCGTAAGCTGGGGAGTGGTGGTGTTGAGAAGCAGGAGATGATTGGTGGTGCTGTTGCTGAAAAGCAGCTTGTTGTTGATTGACAGCTGCCATTTGATAAAAGTGTGGCTGTCTATTGGGTGATTGATGACTAGATTGGCCACTAGCACTTCCCACATTTCCACTGTTATTATTCGTGCTGTTGAAGTAGTAAGAGAGATTTGGATGGTGGTGGTGATGATGGTGACTATTGGAAGTATTGAAGTAGCTGCCTTGTTGATTCCCTTCTCTAGCATTTCCACTGTTCAGAATATTATCTACAAGAATGAAGTTTGGATTCATAAATCCAAATCAATGAATCAGATTCTTAAATCTTTAGATCACTTCAATAAAGGTTATAAATCCATAAATCAGATTCATAGAATAAGTACCGTATATTTTAGTGTATAAGTCGACCCCCAAAATGAGAGTAATTTTTTAATGATTTTTGCAAATATCTGAAGTATAAGTGGACCTCTAAAATACAGAACTCGACTAAATTATAGGCTAGCCTAAGCAGCAGTGTAAAAGTTACCATATATAAAACACCGGGCATTAATTAAAGACTGCCGGTCTGTTATTACAAATACTGTTCTACTTTCAATATGAAATAACATATAAGATAGTATTAACATAAATCTCTATACTTTACATACTCATATACTTTCCCTTCTTTTTCTCTCTAATTCAGTCTGTTCCTAATTCTTCTACTAATTAGGTAAAATTCTTTAAATATTTTTTTATACTTAAGCTAACCATGGAATATTTTGTTACTGTTTGATAAGTCGACTCTCAATTTTGGGTCTATTTTGGAAGGGGGGGGGGGGCTAAAAGGTCGACTTACACACCGAAATATACGGTAAATTTTAGAGGGTATATAATGAATATATAATGAGGTTGTCCCCCAATATGTTAAAATATGGGTTCAGTAGAAATTCACTGACAAATAATTTTTATTTGTTTTCACTATAATTTGGAAGTTTTAAACTTTATAACTTTTTAAACTATTTTTTATTTTATGTATTTTTTTCAAAATATTAACTTTATTATTTTTTTATTTTAAAAATAAATTTTAGTTTTTGCACACTAATTTTTTAAAAAATATTTGTGTGTGAAACTCCACCGTAAAACATGGAAAAGTAATATGGTTAGTCTACTCACAAATAAACCAAGTGTGACGCGAGAGCAAGGGACAGAGACCAGGTGGTCGCTACCTACTGTGGAGAGCGCAGTGGTTGTGCATTGGACGACCCCCGAGACTCTCGCAGTCGCACTGTCTAAAATTGGCGCCGCACTTTAAAGCTGCTCCGTACCTGGCGCTTGACTACCCGACCCTGCAATCATAAGACATGACTTATCATGAGCGGTCATTGGCGGCTATTTCAGATCTAATAGGATTTGGGATAGGAATGGCCAGGGAGGATCTCAATATGATCGTCGGCACGCTAATGGGCCCGGGCTAGGTTTGCGTCAGAGAGGACAGATGTTGTTTCAGTCAAGAAGAACCAACTCCAAATGCCCATTGATATTCTGAGCTGCAGTCTCGGATATCATCATGAACCCCACACCCTTCTTTCAAGACGCGTGGTAGATATATAGCTCAACCGACCGTATTTCATATATCGTGCCAGATCTGAGCATAGTTTGAGCTTTGCGCAAATGGCCAGAGATATGAGGTGTTGCGAAAAGGAGGTTGCATTCCGATAAGAAATAATTTTAAATGGCAACGCCTACAGTCAGATATTTTTAATATAGAATATTTTTCAGAGATGGAAAAAAGAAGACACCATGGCTATACGTGCCATATGGGGCCATGATGCTGAACGCCTAGTCACTTCTGGAACTGGCAGACTGGTTATCCACTGTAATATAAGCCTCGGATCATTTGCTCTTTCGAAAGGGAACTATTACACAGCCTATTAGTATTAATAGTCCTACCAGACGTGATCAAGGCATATTCTTGGAGCGAAGATGAGATGCCAACACCAGTTGTTACAGTAAGGCCTTCGCTGCGAGTAATTGGGCCATGGTGAGGCAGGATGCCCTCAAGCATTGGATAATGTGGGGCTGATACTGTCCAAGCTGCTGCCGTAGTGGGTGGAGACATGGAGTCCTTTGACTAAATGGACGTCTAACGGGCTCGCCTGCGGCAGGAACCGCGACCGGTAGTGAGCTATAAGACAAGGCTGTGGACTATTAGCTAGTGTCTAACTAATAATGGATAAGTGGCTATTATCATCTAATTGTCTGACCAAGAAAGATGACCTATTAAAGCAGGAGGAGATAGACAGAGAGCCCTTTCAGACGGGGCTATTTTGCGGGCACGCACTGGATATCTTCACCTAACTTGGAGGTTAGTACTCCCAGAAAATGGATATATAAATGTAGGACACATCAGGTCCTCCATTGCCGAGTGCTAAGATCACATCTCGGGATCAGTGGAAGCCTTTGAACCACCGAGTTATATGATAAACAGAAACCAAATCTTGATCTAGCCTCTCTAGTTTACTGAGCAATGAGGGCTGGCAAAGCAAATGAATTAATTATTTGAATCTTTAAATTAACAATAAACTTTTTAAAAAAATTATTTTTTTCACACTCTTTTGAATTGAATTTATGCGAAAATGTTTTACTTTTGTCTGTCATTACTGATCATCACTAAATCGCGCGAAGCTTCTATAAAGGGGAATGAGTTTAAGGCGGTCACAGAAAATGTGTGTTTTAATTTTCATTTCATTTATTTATATGGAT
The DNA here is from genome assembly GCA_030549495.1 of Nectonema munidae. Taxonomy (NCBI): domain Eukaryota; kingdom Metazoa; phylum Nematomorpha; class Nectonematoida; family Nectonematidae; genus Nectonema; species Nectonema munidae. Next base: position 1,106,125 of record JAUIRK010000883.1, read on the forward strand.
TTTGGTACAGAGCCGAAATTAAGTATATCCGGCCCAATTTTTTGTAAAACAAATTTGATATTCACTGCTATTATCATGTGTCAGGAGCAACACGTGGGTAAAACTACGTTAAAATGAAGGTGAGGAAATATTACATTCATGTGTAGCGTCTGCTTGACTTCCACTTTCAGAAAAGGAAGCATTTTGAAGGGAATTGACCTGGTTTGCGGATATCATGTTTGACGAAAAAGACAAAATCTAGAATAGATAGGAAAGCATTATTGCACAAAAAATGAAAGATATCTTGAAAATAGAACGATTACCATAAGATTCTCTAGTATTTAATAACATGGCATGAAAGCATTCATAGGAAAATTCGTATCAAGACAAATTTAATATGAAGATATGTGCGGCCTTTCACAAAGTGATTGGATAAGTTATAAATATTTTCAATCGGTTCATTCAAAATTTGATACTGAGAAGCATTATGATGATGGAACAGGCCGAAAAACAAAATTCTCTCTCCAAAAAAGCAAAAAATTTGTTCATTTTATGAAAATAATTTGTTGTTTATGTAATTTAATTAAGAAAAATTTTTTTTTTCTCCACTAACATTTTATAGACATAATAACTGAAAAATGTATTAAAGTGGTGAACACAAAAAAATTTGGCAAATGTTTTAATTTCCTTCCAAACTAAACTTTTTCTAATGAAGATAATGTTTTCAACCTAAGTTCCAAAGAGTTGGAAATCAGACGAAAAATTCCTCCGAAGCAAGTTCCCCAAGATGAATGTGTAAAGTGAAGAAGAGGTAAACTCTAAATTGCAATGGTCATTTAAAGGCTCGTTTGTGTTCAATTGCTTCCTCTTTTACGAGACAGTTGATAGAAAGGAGAAATCGTTGGCTAAAAATGATTGAATTCATTTAACAAAGTTCGACAAACGAATGAATAAAATTAAGTACAAAGAAAAAAATTAAAAATAAAATTAAGAAAACTTATTTTTACACTCGTGTTGCTATGAGAAGGGTGATATTGGCAAAATAAGTAAAAAGGAGGCCTCTAATTATTTATCAAAGTTATAGATTTTTAATTTAAATTTATTTTCCTAGTTATAAACGGAGTTGAAGAATGTTCAAAAAGGCGTTTCTGTAATCAATCAGTAAGGATGAGTAAAAAAGAGGGGATGTACCTTTTCTTTGGCCACAATGCACAACTCTTCAACTTGTTGGAGCGAAGCGAGGGTGGAGTCGATATTCGAAATCAAGTTGCTTTTGGTCAAGATGTCCAGCTTGAAAGTAGGGAATAGAAGTTTTAGTAAAAAAAATTCATTTGGTAAAGCCAAAGTCTTCCCAAAATCTTATTTTTTTTCAACAAAGTTTTTGAATCAGTTAGAATGAAAAATAAAAAAAACTCTTTTTGTTAAGCTATTATATAAGTTGGAAAAAATCAAAATAATCCGAAATCTTTTTAAAATTTTTTTTTTAAACAAAGTAAAAGTAAAGAGATGTATTTGCAATGTTGGAAATTATTTTAAATGAAACATTTATTTTTTTGACTTGAAATAGTTAAAAACATTGAAAAACAATGCCGCACTATTTCTAGCTTGTTTCAAATTGGATAAAAAATGGTGCACCTGTTCAAAGCACAAATACAAAATATGTTTTGCATTTGAATGAGAATTTAAGCGTTAGGAGTAGATAAAAGAGGAATCTTTGTTTACACGTTGTGGGAATTGGGGCGTGAGTAAAGTTGGGTTAGACACTGGTTTTCGATAACTCAAGGTCTTGGGTTCGATCCCAGCACCAAGCCTTCCTTCCTCATAGTTCGATAGAAGCAGCAGCGCAAGTGTGCCTTCTCAATGAAAACACCCTTCCTTACCTTTACTTTTTAACTTTCTACAATCTTGTAGGAAGGAGGTAGAAAAAAACATTTTAATGCAAAATTTTAAAAGAGGGAGAAACATTTTTTCCCAACTTGTTATAAACAGTTTTGAAAAGATTTGGGAACAGTTGGGTGATGTAGTTAACGCGAGTCTTAATAAATCCGATTTAGTAGATTTCTACTGTAGACTAACATTTGGTGACTTATCTTTTTAGGTAGAGATGGTTCTCACAAATTCGAAAATGCGCGGAACTACCTATTTCCAGAGTAGTGATTTTTTCGGTCTTTTTGGTCATTAAATGCATTATATTAATACGTTTTTTCTTTGTGATTTTATGTATTAAAAAGTTTATAAAGGTTAATAATTAATCCAACTTCACTGTAGTAGTCTTATTTAGCTGCCATAGTCCCTCACGTCGTACACGGTGTGACCATGTGTGGTCCCGTGCCGTACGTAAAACGTAGGTTCTAGTGATTCCTATGTATGTTCAAGCTTTAACTTTCAGGTGAAAAGTTTTAGCTTATTATTATTATTTCTCCAGGCATTTTTGCTAAGCTAATCTCATTATTTGTCTTTTAATCAACAATCAATTATTGATTATAATCCTAATCAATAATGTCATGATGGTTTTCGGTTTAGCGATAAGCCAGAAAATGACCTCTCATTCTCAATCATTTCTCACAAAATTTGGAGAGTAAGTCGTGGTGGCTCTAACAATTTTTGCTGGTACCATTATACCTTTTTATGAATAAAAATTGTTTCGTGGACAGGAGCTCGCTTACTCAATTGCCAAAAGCTATAACTAGTGTTTGTTAGTAGGAAAAGTACCCGGCGTCGACTCCTAGCACTTACTCCCACTCAAACTTTAAAAAATTAATGGATTTAAAGTTAACTTCTAGCTTCCGATGCCAGCCTTAGTTGATTAGGTCGGTCGGTTTGACTTGAATAATTTTGCTACAAAAGTGCATGATTTGCTGTATGAAATATGAATGCATTGATAGGAAATGTTTACTTTACTTGGAGTGAGTGGGGAAAAAATGTCGCTTCCTCCCTCAATAATCGCATTCAAGTTGTTCAAACATTTTTGACAAAAATTAAAAACATGAGAAATATATATAAAAAAAATTTAGAATTATTCAACCGGTTTCGACTAAGCCCCAGTCATCTTAGAAATGGTAAACAAGGAACATAAAAAAACAAAAAAGATTTCTAGAATCTAGATTTGTTTCTTCCTGGGGGGGGGGGGGGGGGGTGTTTGCAGGCAATCGATTTATTTCAGCTAAACAGTCAGTTTTTTGAATTACGTGATAAAGGATTACGAGCACTAACCATGTTCATAACTCAATTTTGTGCTCCACTACATTCAAATATTTGTACACATTTAAGAAATATTTAACAAATGCAAGGATTTAAATTAAAATGATCTAATTGATTGAACAATTTAAAAATATGAAAACGACCTCTTAAATTATTACAGGATCTGGTAAGCGGCATGTCTTTTAAAATTCTTGTAGTGAAATTATAAAGTACAGCATCTTGCAACCAAACACCTCCCACTTCCAACAAGAAAACATATGTATAAGAAGAACGAACCATAGAGATGTCCGGATTCACGCGAAGATAATTGATGAAAGCAACGAGGTAAGTCTGAGCATCCGTGTTACTCTTTGACAGCATACCCAGACACGTGGAAATCGGCACATTGGGTGTGAGGAGGGTGAGGTAGGCGGGATTCGAAGAAATCAAGGAAAGAGTGTCTTTTGCTCGATTTGTGCCAGATGGAGAAAAGGAAGAACTTTGGCTAGTAGCAGTTTCGATTCCGGTAAGAGACTTGATGACATCGTTGATTCGCGATCTGACGCCGCCTGCCCCAGCGTAGAGAGAAGCGTTCGTTTCAGGCCCTTGTTGAGAACTGGTAGCGACATGGAGAGCTTGCAGAGATGTGTTCAAAGCCTTCATGCCCCCAAGGATCTCAAAAGTCTGTCAATCAAAACCAATCATTATGCGTAAGTTCAGCTATTTTATTCGGTCATTATAATCCCGGAATCATATGAACAATTTTCACCAAGAAATTGCTTCAAACCCATTTTATCTAAAATCTAAAAAAAAACCTTATACTTTGTTTCTAAGCAATTTTTTCACCCCAAAATATTATTAATGTTGAGCATTTCTAACCAATAAATTATGTGGAACATACATGTATAAGATAGTTTTTATAGAATATACAAAATAGAAATTTTCAATAAAATTTCGTAGCTGATTTAAAAATATTGATTAAAAAAATTCTCTCAAAAAATTGTGGCGACATGTAAATGTAAAACTTTTTATTCTATAATTTTTTTTTTCGTATCTATCAACGGCTCCATTTCCATCAGTCTGGGTAACCTGTACTTCTTTTTCCCTTCACTATCTTGTTCTCTTGACGTCAATGAATTGGATAAGTTCTTATTCTCCAAGAAATGTCTCAAAAACTAAATGATCTAGAGGTATAAAGCGTAAATATCTTCGGATAGAGGAAGCTTGCAGCTTTGGACAGCAGTTGTTCTAGGAAAAAATAATTCGATTTGCAAAGCATCGTTGCCTGTAGCTTGTAGGAAGCGCACGGCCTAAAGGTTTACAAACCTGCAAACAAAATGACTATCAATGTGTTTGTACGCATCTAAAGCAATTTCTTAGGAATCGGGTGTCATACCGATGCTAATTACGTTTGCAGTATAAATGAATTTCGATAATTTTTCAGCCGTAAAAAATACTGATGAAAAATGGGCTATTATTTTATATTACAAGGGCTGTTAGTTCTATTTACAAAAGCAAATTGTAAGATTCTGGGTTTCCTAGCGCGTTATGTTCTTAGATTAAGTGATATATCAGATCCTAATATGTTAATTAAAAAGTCTCAAAAAAATATTTATTAAAATTTGTTGATTCAATTAATAGCACGCGTAACTGATCATTTAAATATTGCAATAAAGTCCGCCTTTCATATTAAATAAATTCTAAAATTAACAAAATGACACCAAAGGCAGTCGAGGGACTGACCATTGGACAATTTTTTAGGCCGTCCGACCATCGTCTTTGTCAGCTGACATCCCCACACCCGTCACCAAAATAGCGATATAAGTTCAATCTTTATTTAAAAATACATCACAACTTAACATCTCCTTTGGAGTCTTGACCTCCCCGATAAAAGTCATCTTCTACAGGGTACTCTTCATAGCCAGCTCCAAGCCCATGATACGCTTGCAGAGAGCTAAGCTGCTGACCACCTCCAATTCCTCCTTGGGAAAGTTGGTCCTGTCCATAGCCGCCACCAAAGGAACAACCACGGAAACTCAGGACAAAGACGACGGCCAAAAAGCAAAATGAGAAAGGAGACATGGCAAGTAAAAAGTGAAACTCTCAACGAAGATCGCACAGCCTTTTATAGTGCGCAGGACATCCAAGAATAATGGATGTATGCGAGATTTGAATACGATGAAACAGCACCCATATTCACACACATAACGCGCTGCTTACACCCAGCGTGAATGGAAAAAGTGAGAGAAGAGATGGCATTCAAATTTGAAGTTTGCTGTTTATCCAATAAGATAAGTCCCCGGTATTTTGAATGCTTCCCTATACTTCTGTGTCTGTTCGCATTTTTACATACTATCAAGTGAGAGAGCATCATACAAATTCAAGGCTCAATATGAATAGCTACAATGTGTTAGTCTTGACCAGTGTTTCTCAACGTGGTCCGTGTGCGGCGCCAAGGGATCCACAATATGTTAGGGGGGTCCATGCAAGTCCATCAAAAAATGGAAAAGGTCCATATTAATGATAGAATTTAAAGAGTTGTGAAATTGAAAAAAATATATGTATATTATAGCAAAAATCTCAGTTAAAAATCGTTGATATAAAACAAGCCCACGTTTGTTTGTAGTATTCGCCCAAGTAAGAAGCATGACAAAAATTACGCGAATAAAACACCTGAAATTTTTAATGAAGAAAAATAACTTCCGAATAAACAATTATCCAGCACATACGCTGCACGAGTATAGGTGGGATGTAACTTTCGTTGAATTTGTGTGGACTAATGTTTATTCTGTAAAGATTTGGACAAAAGTGACGAAGATATTATATATGATAGTTAAGAGGACACCCTGACAACTATATTTATAAAGCGCTTTCGAAACGAGGTTTCCTTATCGAGATAAAAAATAGGAAGTGGTGAAAAGACAATACACATAAAATAAATAAACATATTAACACATACCTTTACTGCAGCTTTTAACTTTCCACTGTTTATTTGGCCTTTAATTGAAAAAATAATTCTGATTACCCCCATTCTAGGAATTTTCGCAATTCTGGTTGAAATCAGAATCGACCCCAACTCCAGTTGCAAGACAATGCTTATTTATAAGGTGTGTTATTGGTATTTTTAAATCTCAGGCATTTTTTTATCTGAATTTTTGGAATATTTTAAAAAAACCATGTCATGTGCGTAAATAATAATCGAATGCAATAAAATAATGATATATCATGATGAATTTGAAATATACTGCAAACCATGAAATGTAATTCGAAACGGCTGCAGAGAAAAATAAGTAAAACATATCAAGATAATTTTGAAAATATGTGATTGCTCGCGAAAGTTAATCTCGACGAATTTTTTTGCAAGGAAACTACATTTAATAATCTATCATCCTTCAATATAGATAATGTGTATCAGGTTTGGATCACATACAAACGTGTCTGTATTTTAATCGTATTTGAATAGAGATTCTTATATTCAGAAATAAAAGTATACTTTTAGATCAAAAGATGCTAGAAAGCCGTTTGAATAAAAAACACTATAAATAAAATCAATATATTAGGAGCAGCAAATAGAGAATAAAGAGGTGTTGTGCCGTTTTTTAACTTGAGCAAATCGATGTTCTTATTCTTGACTTGATTATAAATTTAAAAAGAAATCAAACTGAATTAAAAATTTAAGGTCTTACATTTTGCCTTTCTGCTAATTATTTTTGGCGAAATGTCGCAAAATCGTTTGTAATCTTCCTTTGATAAAAAAAAACGAAAATATATTTTTTCTTAAAAAATTTTTTTTTAATTTTTAACTCAATACAATTTTAAGCGTGAGCTTAAGACATATACAAAACGAAAAGAATAAAACATGGAATGGCTTTGAAGTACGCATTGAAGACGACTATAACACCAGTGCTCAAAGAAATAAAATGATTAGTTGACCGGCAAGGGAGGGCAACTTAAAAACGTCAAATCAAAATGATATAATCTAATATATAATATAATCGGAGTATTTTTTGCCTTAAACGACTTTGTAGATATACCATTTTTAGTTATTCTTCCTCTTTTTGCAATTCAATTTTGTCTTCACAATGAAGCAACTGGCTCGTCATTCAGCGTTACTAACGAGATAAAAGATTATATATTTCCATCACTATTTAGTGGTATCTTTTCTCAATGTTGTAAACTAAATAGCTACAACCACTATCAATATTATAAATAGTGATAAATAAAAAATTTATCATAACTTGTAATAATTTTTTTATCATTTTATATATTTATAAAAAATTAGTCTATAAGTAACATTATGTCTCTAACCTATCTAATACTCATGGAATTTTTTTTAAAACTTGACAAAAGTGGTTGTATATATAAGGTATATGTTTGTGGGTTTAATTGCAAGCAGTTAGCAAATTAGATTAGCGTTAGCATATATGCTTAACAAATCCAAGACTGATTTCGACCTTTTGGGTCTCATCAGTTGGATGCAGTTAGAAACTCCCATTACTGGGAATCGAACACAGCCTGATAGTTGAAGGCACGGAAGAGTATCTGAAGATCTAGACTGGTGAGCCAAAAGGTCGACACCAGTCTTGGATTTGTTAGGCATGTATGATAGCGCTAATCGAATTTGCTAACTGCTTGCAATTCAACCCATAAACATATACCTTATACTATATATAACTCAATGCAAGCATCGAATCATTCAATCATGTATCAAAAGTGGTTGCCCCCATTTAAAAAGAAAATGCGTTTTTTTGGAACGAGATGGCAAAGTATACGAATTATTTGATCTGATTGGATATCTTTATTATCAATCAATCAAATTGCGCTAGAATTGAACCAATTAGGTTTGAACATTTTTTGAATAAATTTTGACTATTCCCAATGAACTGCCCAAAAATATCGAATTTGATTCGTTAAAATTGAATCATTTTCAGCCATTCGCACATATACATATGTATATACATTATACAAGCAACGTGAGTTAGTCAGAGAAAAGGATGTAAAAAGAGAGATACTTGGTCATTTCCATTGGAGTACGCGATAGAAATAGCGGTCTCTCCTGTCTTCGTTTTGGCCCCGGAGTCCGCTCCTTGGCTTAGGAGAACTCGGATCGTGGTGACGTTGTTGCGCGAGGAAGCGTGACAGAGTGCCTAAAATGCATCAAATGAGTTTGTGCAGTGAAACTACTTAATTTATAGGATTATTTATCATGATTGATCTTTTGGCCTGAAGTGCCAATAGTTAATCAGTGCTTTCTTGAATAAAGACACCCCTTCTAATAAGAAGGACATTGATGTGAGTGCCAAGTAGGCGGGTAGTGGTTAAGTTTTGTTTCGTTTTTAATTTCTACACTCAGTTTCAAATTATAGACACGCTAGTCTTACCTGAATATGGATATTATGAGGACCGGACAGACTCGGAGTGGACTTTGAACAAGCCTAGTCCCCAATTTCTTGAATAATGTTTCTTTTGACAAATTTAAACTAACGGAAAACGCAAAATAGTATTATCATACACGATTATTATATCTATGGTGTAAAAATCATACCAAAATAAAATAATCCAGTTCAAAAAAATTAACCGCAGGGAAACTTTTTAAAGTGTCTTCTTTTAACCTTGATCTTTGAATTGGAATTTTTTTTTCATGTGAAAAATAAGTGAACGACCATTTGGCCGAAAGACCTTTAGACATTTTGTACTGAAATTTTGAAATTTGTTTTAAAAAATAATTAAAAAAAAATTTATTAAAAAAAAATTATTAGGCCCAATTTTAATTTTTAAAACTCCATAACTCAACATAAGACAGCGAATTGGAAAAGGGAGAACTTAAACTAAAAATGGTATATACCGACATTCTTCTTCAAATTAACAGAGAAAAGTAATGTATTTATGAAGTAATCAAAATTTAATAAAATTATATTTTTATTTTAATTAAATATACAAATATAATTTAATTTATGCTCGTTTATTTTTAATCATATGTCTTTTTGCTAATAGAGTGTTTTTTAAAGCAATTTTAAAGCAATGAAGATCTCAAAATTTTATTTTCTTTTTTTAACCTAAAATCTAACAAACATCACTTAATCTTCACACACGGTATTTTAGTATAGGTACAATTCATAAATTTGTGTCAAATTTTTTATAATTAAATTTTTTTAAATCAAATCTATTAAAAAAAACTTTTTTCTAGTCAAATATTTATATATAGTAATGTAATAGGTAACTAACACACAAATGTCAACGCATCACTATATATATATATAATACATAAAACTAAATACACACAACACATTCTTTTTCTTCTTCTACACCTTGTCCCCACGTTGGGGGTCGGTGGCCATGATCTTAAGCCTCCATTTTCCTCTATCCTCAGCATCATCTTGTTCTAACACAAGAGTGTGTATTTTTACCAAGAACCCATTTTTCCATCTCTTGCAAGGTCTTTTCCCCTTTTTCTTTTGCCGACTAGTTCCGTCAAAAGCTTTTCGAACGATGTTCTCTTCTTTCATTCTTAGTACATGGCCATACCACCTTAGTTTGCTTCTTTCTATAATACTTAAAACACTAAAGTTTAGTAGGCTACGTCTCCCGACTTCTTCATTTTTTATGTGATCTTTCAAGGATATTCCTAGTATTTTCCTCAACACTTTCTTTCATCTTTCTTTTTTAAAGTTAGACATTCTGTTCTATAAGTCATAACCGGTCTGATGATTGTTGTATATATTTTTGCCTTTAATTTCAGTGGAATTCTTTTATCGTACAGCACAGATTTCATTTCTTTCCACTTCATCCAGCTCGCATTTATTCTTGCTTGCACTTCTTTCTCACAAGTCACATTCTCTGCTATTTGAGAACCCAAATACTTGAAACTACTTACTTGGTTCAATCTTTTTCCATTCCGGTCTACAACTTTAACTGATACATTTCCACTTCTACTACATACCATGGTTTCAGTTTTGTTAAGATTTACCTATAAGCGTACATTTTCTAGACACGTTTGACACAGAACAATTCTATTTTGTAGCTTTTCTTTACTGTCGGCCAGAATCACCAAATTATCAGCAAACAGCAACTCCAAAATTTCTTCTGCCTTGAGCTCTCCAGAAACTACATCTAAAATGATGGTAAACAAAAATGGGCTCAGAGCTGATCTTCGATGTAGATCTTACTGTTTTAGTACATTTCCATTACTAACCTTACTAATTTTTCTGGTACTTCTTTCTTCCTTAAACAAGCATAAAGTGGATCTCTAAGTACCCTGTCATAAGCCTTATCCATATCAATAAATCCAGAATAAATAGACATATCTCCTTCCAGACTTTTTTCTATCAGTTGTCTCGCCACGAATCCTGCATCGACTGTGCTTTTACCTGGCATACAACCAAATTGTTTTCGATCAATTACTATTTTTCGTAGTTTTTTTTCCAAAATTCTTTCAAAAAGTTTGAAAGGGTGTTCCAATAACTTAATTCCACGATAACTGCTGCAGTCTAAAACATTTCCTTTCTTTTTGTATATCGGCACGGTCATACTCTTCCTCGATTCACACGGTCATTTTTCCTCAGTCCATATTATGTTGAACATATCCGTCAACCATTTAATGCACAATTCACCACCAGCATTAAACATATCTATACTGAATTCACTTAAACCTGTGGCTTAATTCGGTTTAATCACCTTCAAAGTATTCTCGATTTCCTTTGGATCAATTTCTTCCACTTTCACTACTTCTGGAACAGCGTCTCTTTCTTTCTCCACATTTAACAATTCCTCAAAATAGTGCGCCCACCTTTCACCAAGCTCTTTGTTACCAAAAAGTATCTTTCCATTAGCGTCCTTTATCAAATCAATATTTCCTGTTTCTTCTTTTTCCCTTTGTTTTATTTTCGCAATTTTATAAATTTTGTTTTGCCCTTCCTTTCTGCTAAGTTCATCGTACATCGTCTGTCTTCCTTTCTTCCTAGCTGCAGATATCATCATTTTGGCTTCTTTTTTTTAACCGTATACTTCACTTTGTCTTCATCTAACTTTGTTTATAAACAAACACTTATATGCACACTTCTTTTCACTTAGGGCTTGCTTCACATCCTCATTCCACCACCAGGTTTCTCTATCTTCAACTTTACGAACTTTTGACCTTCCTAGAACCTTTTTGCATTAATGTTTTCTTAACTTTCCCCCACAATTCATCCAATTATCTTTTTACCAAGACTTAATTGGCACTTTGATATCATGTCTTTAAATTCCTTCATCACTTTAGGCTCTTGTAGTTTCCATACTTTTATTTTGTCCATCTTCTTCATTTTTTGCTCTTTATTTTTTCTTTTCCACAAATCCTCCACCAACAATTGATGCTGGTTCACAATATCGCTGTTAGGTATCGCTTTACGGTCTTTAACATATTTGATTTCTTTTTCATCGACCATGAAATAATCCATTTGACTCATTTTACCTCCACTTTACTATATGTAACAAGATGTTATTTCTTTTTCTTAAACTTGGTATTACAAATATAAAGTTCTTTCCTCTGGCCCATATCTAATATTCTCTCACCTTCCTCGTTTCTTTTACCGTAACCATGTCCTCCATGCACCAAAGAATACCCGTTTCGGTCATCACCCACATGTCCATTCAAGTCAGATCCGATTATCACACTTTGTTGTTGTTGTTGTTAGCCCCTAGATTATACTATCTCTATATGAGTATAATCTATCAGTTCTGAACAAAGCTTTGTTTGAACTGAGAGAGTATTTTATAAAAGCAAATACTCTCAGGGAAAAGTGTAGAATTTTGTTACTTTCGCAGCAGCAGCGATAAACCAGTGTAATTTCAGACAACCTGCAAAAATCCACCATAAGCTACTGCTGGCTTTTTTCAGGATTATCACTTTCATTCCCCATTCTAAATTTTGCACAAAAGCCAACTTCTCTTCTTCCTTACAACCTGCTTGAGGTGCATATGCTGACATTACCCAAACAATTCAATTTTTTTCCGTTTAGTCTTACTCCTATCATTCTATCCGGGATTCTTTTTATTTCAATAACATTATTCTTGTAGTTTTGCGACGAAATCACTCCCACTCCATTTCTCCTGTTTGACTCACTAGCGGCCTTGGGGATATAGCTTTTGAGTGAGCAAAGGCTAAGGCTTTCCAGCCCCTAAAACAAAATGGTTGGCGTCAGGAAGAGCATCCGTCTATAAAACTACGCTTCAATTAAAATGCAACACACAACACATTCTGTGTTCCCACAACTATAAATATTTATAGTTCAATTTTATTAATAGATTTTCATTTCGTTTTAAGTTTTAAAAATTTATATTAAATTTGGCAAATTATCAAAATTTAAAAATAAATTTCTAAATAAAGATAAACTCCAAGAATGGATTTTTTTTCTTTTTTTCACTCAACGCTAGATTTTTTATTTTCCAAATAAATCATATCTTATTCATTCTCAGATGATCTAAATATGTTTTTTCCTAGAAATTTTGCGCGGTTGATAAATTTGCGGAAGAACAGCAATGACTGCATTAGTATTTCAGCAAAGCAAGCAAATGAATAGACTACCGTTACTTTCTATAAGTAACCAAATTATTGAGATATCACGTGTGCTCACATTTCCACGTAAAAATAACCTTTTTCCGTTGGATATTTTATGCTAGAAGCAAAAATGGAACTTCAAAGAAAAGGGCATTACAGTCCATCTTTCAGCATCACGCAAATTGACATCAGCTCCCAAAGAGAGCAATTTGTTGCAGACCAGAGTTTTGCCTTGCAAAGCAGCGTGCATCAAAGGAGTCATTCCAGTTCTAATAAATAAAAAAAATTTTTTTTAATGTGACACTCATTGAAAGTCTTTCATGAGGAAAAATTTTTACGCCCCTCCCCCTCCTAATGTCTTTTAGCACAGATTTTAAGGATTTTTTTTATCAGATTAGGTGATAAAGCTATGTTAAGCATTCACGAAAACCATTTTATCGTAAATATTTTTAACTGTTATGAAAACCTTCATTTTTCCTACTTCCAATCATTTTACTTTTTAAAGAATTACAAAAAGTCATTACGATTCTCTAAAAAAACTTATTAAAAACTTCTTCAATTAAGATTTAAAAACTTTAATTTCTCTCACTAGCTTCAAAAAAATCAAAATCATTTACTTCAATTATATTATTGGAGAAGGATTTTATTTGAGAATCAAATCAATCCAAAGATATTTAACTATTGTACGCGTGGTAATAATACACCATGTTTCTCTTCAATGTCCTTTTAAATTTCTGATTCCCAAGCTACGCGCAAACGTTTTGCAATTGCAGGTTTATTGCTTTCTTACAACCGATGCTCTTTAGATAGACAATAAGTCTGTGTATATAAAAAAAATAAAAAAAGTATATAAAAATTTAAATAAAAAAAAAGACAATGTTGCATCCTATATATTAAATAGCTTTAAAAAAGTTGTTTTCAACAATCGCACACCATAACCTAGTAATACGCTTTGATTTTTAAACAGTGGGTGAAAGAGGTGGCAAAACTTTTCAGTTATAGTTCCATCATTCCAGGAAATCATGTTATCAAAGAGTGACGTAGCAAAAGGACCACATGGCACAAGAGTGACAAAAAAACGGAAATTCTAGGAAGCGACAAATCAAAGGAGGTACACGACAAAAGAATGACAAAAAACACCTGAAAAATTTAATACAAGACTTCAACAAAAACTCCACTAACTAACCCACTAATCGATGAACAGTAACTAAGCTTTGATTTGTCAAACTAATTAAGAAGTGGCCAATTGTGTCACTTCTTTGAACGCATCCCGTGAAATTATTCATACACGCATTTGATATTTGTTCCTGCAAGCGGACGGTTTTCGTCAAGTAATTTTCAAACTAAATTTCGTCGACTTCTTATATAAAACCTATGTTAAAATTATAATTAAATTTTCAAAAACAACAAATTTTTCAAAAATAAAACTGATAGTGAATAACGTTTTTTTTCTTCTGTAGTCTTTAACCCCTAAAGAAAGTAACTAAATTTCTTTTCACATTATGAACTTTATTCATGAATAAAAAGCAATAATAAAAATTAATTGAGCAAAAAACTTAAAAATATTTAATTTTGATTAGTTAGCAAAAAAAGAGCAAAATTAAATTCCACAACTTTGACAAAGTCTTTGTGTGTGCTTTCATATAGCCTTTTGCTGTTGCCCTTTCTTGTTCCTCTCTTTTGGTCTACAAGTAGAAACAAAGCAATATCCACGAGAAGAGGAAGCAATCTCAGGTTATCTTGTTGGATCCCGTAAAATGAAATAAGTTCCTTTGTGATTCTGTGGGTGAGAGGATCATTACATCTGTTCATCATTGAAAGGTGACTAAGTCTTAGACACAGTCTCTTATGAAGTACTTTCTCCCACCTTTTTGTACCGATGGAAATTTTCTGGGCGTTGCTCTGATGATGACCCAACTGTTATAAGCTGATATGTCTAAATAATTACAAAACAAAAGAAAGGCCTCTCCTTGAAGCTTTGTAAGAAGTAAAGTCTCTTAGCATTCGATTACAACTATCAACCCCGATTTAAATTTATTGTAATCGACAACAGTCTCCGGTTTACGTCTTGGACCTAACAAGTTGATGCTTCCCAAATGTTGAGACGACTTATATAAACTACTTTGAAGTCTCTTTGTGAATGCTTGTGAGGAATGTAAGCAGTCAAGGATGCAAATTCGTGTAAAGGAATTTACTCTCACAATCTTGTAAGGCGAGCTTTTAGATGATCGGTCTGAAAAGGTTAGGTATAAAGCGGCGATTAGCTCTTGCAGTGCCACAGACTGTGAGGTTTTGTTCTCGTGCCCTTTAAGTTTAGAGGTAAAAACTCCTGAATAAACTTTTGACTCAACTTAATTTTTTACATTTCTTAGAAGAAAATAAGTTTTATCTAGGGAGGTAAATTTGGTTTGGTATAAGTTCTTGGTCTTGAGTGTAGTTTTTGTATGTTGTGATCTAGATTTAAAGCGTTTTCTCTAAATTTTATCAATGTTATAACTTAGAATCTTGGGAGTATAGTACCTGTGAATATTTTATAAAAATTCGTTAATTCTCTTATTGTCAATTTATCTTCTGATTTCTTTCCTTTTTTGTCAAGCGTATAAAAGATGTAAGAAAAAAATATCTCGATTTATAGAAGTTTTAAAAATTTATGTTTTGAAAAGAGTATTTTATTAATTTTTGATTTTTTGTGTAATGTGTAGTAAATAAATAAGATAGTTTCAATACTGAATTTTAAAAAAATTTATCTTTGGAAAGTTTCAGGTATTTTAAAAAAAAGATATAAAATTAGAAAATATTTTTAAATAAATACTTTTCTCGGAGAGTTCTTTTTAAAAATAAATATATAGTTTTATATTTTGGTTTACATAAAGTATTTATTTAAATGTTTCTAAAATATAGATAAAATTTTTGAATGTCCAAGTAGTGTCTAGAAAAATTAAAATATGAGAATTTAGAAAGTTTTAAAGATTAAAAAATTTAAAATAAATTGTTTTAAAATAAATTTTTTCATAGTTGGGTTAGTGAAAAAAGTAGTCTATTTGAAAAGTTTAATAGAAAATATTAATTGTTCAATGTCAAAACTATTTAAAATTAAATTTGCACGATATGCTCATCTTTTAATTTGGTGTAAATATGGGTATTGTTTGTAAAAAAAGTTGAAAATTTTCAAAGGATCAACTAAAGATTTAGCATCTCCTTTAGGATATGTTCGGGCAGTATCTCTAATATTAAAGTTAGTTCAACATTGAGAAAGGCCATTGATAAGTGTAGTTGGGCAAGTAAGAAATTGAAACGTTTAGAAATATCTGATCCTCAGATGAAGAAAGTAAAACTTTAGAAGAAGAAGTTATAGTGTTATAGAAGAAACATTGAAGAGAGATGGGAGATAATAATCACAATTAAAAACTGGAAAATAAAATGAAATTTTTGATTTGAGTGAAAATGTATTTTATAAAATATTAGTGTTATTTAAAAAATTCTCTGTGTGACATCACAACATTTAATTTTGTTTATATTTACTTATATTGTAAAAATTAATATGAAGATTATCCTACATTATATCAAGGTTAAAAAGAATCTCATGAAACAGAATATATTGATCATTATCCTTCTTGTAAATTTTTTCATTTCTCAATAATTGTAGAATAAAATGCTAATATAGTACAAATTAATGTAAAATTAGAAAATGAGAAAATAGAATAAAAGTTTTCGTTTTGAGTGAAAGTGTATTTTATAAAATATTAGTGATATATTTGAAAAAATTCTGTGTGACATAAAACAACTTTAATTTTGTTTATACTCTACCTTCAATGTGTGGATTGAAAATTACTCATGAAGATAAAGCTATCTAATTATATCAAGGTTGAAAAGAATCTCATGATAAACAGACATATATCGATCATTATCCTTCTGTAAATTCTTCTCATTTGTTAATAATAGTATAATATAATGCCTAATAAACGTAACATAAGCATTATCATTCATCCTTTATGAAATAAAATTTGTTTTGTTTCTATGTCTAACACAATGTATATAAGATATTGAAAAATATTTCAGTAATGAGATGGGTTAACTTTTTATTAGACACATGAATAAATTTTTTCATTTACTAGTTTTTGTGCTTTAAAATGCTATTTTTTGTGATTTTAATAAAATTTATGAGGAAATGCAATATATGGCATAAACAATCTTTTTTTGATGTATGGGAGTTTTACGGCATATATCCGTCCTTCGTGTATGGTATAAAATGGACCGTCTTGCGAAGGTTAACACGCAACCAACGCTTCTCGCAAAATCTTAAACGTGGGTACCCTAAAATGTCGGTATCAATATTGGCTTATGCACTTCTTCCACGATTCTAGTACACGAGGAGTAGCGAAATTTGATACAAAAATAGACGCCCACCAATAAATATAGCAAAACTTTCTAATACGCCCAGTGAAGGGACTGTCTATTTTCGACCATATGAGACAGGTGACCGTATTAAAATAACATTTTTTTTAAATATTCAGAATCAAATTGATTTTCTAATTCATGGAACATAGAATCTGTAACAAGAACATCAGCGTCTATTTATAATCTACTTAATTAAATCAGTTATATGCTCTAGAATTTTCTTTTAGTTGTAAACATAGCACCCAAGGGAGCATAATCTTCCATAGCTGGATAGGTGGTAGGGATAGTCACTTTCAAGAATCGAACCCAGACCAATTGAATCAAGACCCTATGCGACCACTACTAGACCGACTATCTGTCGTCTACTATTATTATCTATATAGATATTATATGTATATTAGCAATTATATTCACTAGCATTATAATCTACAGTAAGCTTCCGATAACTAGAAGTCCTGGACACACATCAAAATCGGAAGTGTCCGGCAGTACGATGTACCTAATTTTGTTAAATGATACTTTTTTGATCATGACTATTTGGTAACGAGAACGAATATATACAAAACAGGATAAATTTTCCTCTCGAAAAGTACTCAAAGGGTTTGCGTAGAAGTTTCATTTTCATTTTCACAGCAACAACGATAAGTTAGTCAGCCAATAGACTTCACCACACCTTTATGCTACGTATGACTGAATGAATAGACGAACACGGCATTTAAAGTAACTTTATAGAGGGAACTTTATGAATATAGGCGATATCCATAAATGAAGGCGGTTGCTTTATCGATCAATCATAATTTTAATAGCCAGAAGACCCCTCTATCGCATTTATCCAAGAAGTTGACTACTGGACAGAGGCAGTTAAGCAGATTTATTTTCATTCCTACTTTGCCCATGGAAAAGTGTGAATGCTCCTTACTTAGTTTCCTTTGCTTCGATGTTTGCAGCGCCTTTGAGTAGCATCTCCAAAATTTCCAAGTCAGCCAAGTCGTGTGTGTTTCCAGTTGACATACACGTCGCTAAAACAGGTGTGACACCGGAATGAGGCGCCAGGTAGTTTACATTCGCTTTCTTCTCTAAAATGAAAAACAAAACATGTTGGATTCGTAGAGATAACGTATACTTTAACCCTTTCGTGACCGTATCATATATAATACATACACAATTTTACCTTCGTCTGCTTTTTCAAATAGTTTTGTATATGAATCTTCTGCTTTTTAAAAAATATCGTCTGTTTTTCTGGTCACGAAAGGGTTAGTATCTAACAAATTAACCAAGTATATAACTAGTAGTAGTTATTTCTAATGTTAAACAGATTTAAAAAGCAATAATAAACACAGACGATTATATTTTTATAAAATGGAGAATAGCGCACTCTGGTCGTTAACCGATTGAGCAACTAATTAAAGATCAAGTAGATAACAAAAAGCGATTCTGCTTCAAATATGTTAAATTACAAATTAAAAAAAAAGCACAGAATTAGGCGTAAAAATTATAAAGAAATCGTCTGCCTTCTTAGAAGAAAACAATTAGCAATTTCTGTTTTCAATGTTGACCTTGACTTCTTGATTAGCTTATTCGCATTTGAAGATAATACATATATCAAGTGCTTATATCACTATTTTTTGATAAAGCGTGTGTAAAAGTGAAAATGATTAAAGTTGTTTTATTGATTTCATCTTATTTTATAAATATTTCAAATGAGAACAATTTCATTCTTGACAATATTTAATGAATTACTGCTAAAAATGATTTGAAATATTAAATTTAGAATATTAACTCAAAATAAGCTATCCAGAAAATAAATAGAAAGCTTTTGCAGTTTCCATTCTTTTTAACTATGTGTTATCCACATACAAAATAAAATTATGTTCTATTCATATAGGATTTTGAATTGTTCTACCAAACAGATGAAATTCATGTCGGAAAAAAATCTTTTCTCAGAAGATAACAAACTCATTATGGGAAGCTATGAAAACCTTGGAAAATAAGCTCAAAATTTTGCAAGGAATTTTTGAATCAGTCAACCCTGACAAATATGGGCTTGAAAAAAGTCTTGAACATTTTTTATTACTTACAAAAATAATTAATTACTAAGAAAAATAGATAATAAACAAATAGATTTCAAGAAGTAAATTTTTAAAAATTTACCTGTTGCAAGTATAAATAAGTGAATTAAAAATATCTTTCATATATACAACTTTTTTAAAATAAAAATCTAGATAATTTTGAAAATCTAGATAATAACGCTATATAGTTAGTATTTTTCGTTTAATTTGTTAGATAGATGAAATCTGCTCTGTGCATCATCACACAACATCAAAAATACTTCAACTTCAATAAAAAATTTTTTTTTTTTGCTTTTTCATTCTCCATTTCTTTATTTGGGGCATCCTTAGCTAGCTCAATTTGTAAATGTGCCGCCATGCGTCAGTTTCGATATCAATTCGCTTTATTTTTGAAAATTTGCCAATATATGCTAATGTAGAAATATAAATACGTTAACTTAATTAGGTATTCCGCTAACTAGTTAGTTTCGTAGTCCCAAGCTGGATGATATGCGTAATATACTTGTGTCAATGAATACAATCGTGTTAGTCAAGCACTAATGTATTTATATACGATTAAAATTAACTGTAAAATGATAAATATAAAAAACTTTACCTTCAATCAAAAATTCGCATATTTTGGGATGCGTATAATGGCAGGCGTAGATTAAAGGCGTCCATTTGTTTGGGCCAATCGGTTTATCAATGCCCTCAACTAAAATACGCAAGATAAGGAAGTTAAATAGAGAGGAAATAGTTTTTTAGTGAAAAAAGCAACTCACGCTTGTCAATACAACTTTTCAAATTGTCAAACTGACCCAAGATGAGAGAGCTTATGATGGTTTCCGAATCCATTTCAAAGATCTCTTACAAGCTAAAGTAAAAAATAAAAATCGTTAAAAAACATAAGATAATTTTTTTTGCATTTTTAATGCTAACAACAATTTCAATTCATCTTTATTTTGGGCAAAAAATTCTAATGTCAAAATTCTTTCATTTTACACATTTTCATCTATGCGGTATTTCAAAAAAGTTTAATAATTTTCATTTTGTAAATTTTAAAGGAGTAAATAACTTTCAATAAATTTCAAATGTAAAAATTTGGATTCAATTGTAAAATCATAACAAGAGGAAATAATATAATAGTAATTAGATTTTAGAAAACAGAGATTATGTATTTTCAAATTTATGAAATAAAAACAAGCAGATAAGTATTTTTACATGGTATTAATATCTCTTATAACTATGACAGTTAAAAGTCAATAAAGCTAAAAAATTTTATCTAACACGTTGATAGTTTTATTTTATAAAGTTTATGTATAGGAGGTTCAAACTTTAAATTAATGGATAAACTTATTTGTTAGTGTAATTTAAATTTTTTAAGACCACCCCCAAATTACTGAAAGAAGAGAAAGTTTTCTCAGTTAGGAATGGCTTTTATATATTGAAGAGTTCACAATCCAAATAAAAAATAGATTATGTTTTTATAATGATTTTGACATAACATTTCAAATTTATGTAAAAATTTTTGAATCCTCTAATTCGATACACAAATTGATTTTTTAATATACTTAAATATAAAAATCACACAATATAATTAGATGAAATAAAGAACGGATAAAAATGATTATTTTCTTTTATACAAAATAGTATTAAAAAAATAAAATAGATTCGATAACTATATCTAAAAGACAAATACAAGATATTTAATAGAAGATAAATTATATATAGAAAGGTGTACTATTTTGACCAGGGTTTATGTTAAAATTATTATTATATGATGTATAAGCCACCGCCCCTCTTCCCCAATAAATTTAAAAACAAAATGTTTGAATTGAATATATGCGTTGACTACATATGTCGATCGAAGTTTTAAAAAATACCTTACACTACAATTCATAAGGAAATAAATAAAATTGTATCCAATTAAACGGTGTATAGCTGGTTGACTTGAAACAACAAAAGACAAAATGAAAAAAAATTATTTACAAAAGATATATCCATATCTATAACGCATCGAGTTTTTTGATAGAAAAATTTATAAAATAAATGTATAATATAGAATTTATTAGAATTAATATTCATTTCTTCTATGTAAAGAACTTAAAAGAATCCCTGTATAAACTAAGATTACATTGAATAACAAAACAGCCCTTTTTACAAGTTTAAGAAAAAAACCTTTTAGAAAAACTAAATTTTTTGTAATTTATTGTCAGTAGATAAATTATTTGAAATATGTGTATAAAATTTTAACACCAAGATAAAAAGTACTCCAATTTTTATTATTATTAAAAATAAGATTATAGTTATAAAATGTTATGCAAATCTAAATTTTTTTACATCTTGGAGTCGATTATTAAGATGTATAAAAAGCTTGGGTTAACTGATTAAAATCTCGTCCTTTAGAATAATTAAAATAAAATTATTGATACAAAGAATGAAAAATAAACTATAAAGGAGATAGACACTCACCAAAGGAATCTTATAAAAATTGAACAAAATGAGAATATAAAAAATTATAAAAAATTTTGAGAAAATTAATAGTTATAAGAATTTGTAGAGGTCACTAGGTATTAAAAAATATTAATTTGATCGATAAAAATTTCTTTATTTATTTTTGAATTTATTTATTTGTAAAAAACATAAAAGTAGAAATGATAAACCAATAAAATCATTATTCAAATTAATATGGTTCAAAAATGAACAAGCATCTGTATAATGGATATATTGCCATATTTGCCAACTCTACCGATTTAGCTAGTAGTCATAACGGTTTTTAAGAGTTTCAAACGCTTACCGCTGAAATACAAATTCTACCATTTTTGTTTATCTGGTCGAAATTTTTATAGGATTATTATAGTAGAACGATCATAAAATGTTTCAGTTAATTTACTATAATGATAGTTATACTCATGCCCTTCTATAAATTTTGCCTCCCTGCTCTCCTCTCAACCTCTAATTTATTTTGCCCCTTGAAACTCCCTAGAAATATATAAGTGTATACACCTTCTTATAGTCACGGGCCCATTAAGATCAGTTTTACCCCTCCCTTTGTACATCTATTTGGTTTTTTATTCAAATCAAATTAATTTTTAACACAACTTTTAAATTTATATTCAGAATATATGTTTATCAGTAATTTTCACTAATGGAAACTTATTGCTATTGCTTTTTCCAGGATTGTAAATTATGTGATTATATTTTATATTTATATGCACTTTAAACTTCAATAATACCCTCCGTGAATTTTTTTTTGAATAAATTTTTTCTCTCTCTCTCAAAATACATTTATATATGTATATAGTATCTTGACAAAACGAGGTGGTGTGTAAAGATGCCTCAGGAGCTTTGTCAAGCTCTTAATATATATGATTATATAATTGCTTATTGAACATACAAACTATATTTTATAATTTCTTCTTCCTGTGGATATCTTCATAACGAAATTGAGGCTAAATAACTTAAAATATAATAATTATTTGTATATAATAATATAATTGTGTTATAATATTAAGTTTGATAAAACAAAATTATTTTTAACAACCAAATGTAAATATGTTGTTTTTAACAGGAACAAAAAAAGAATAAATCTTTCCTTAAAATTTGGTAATGAATCTCCCCATAAATCCACCAGTTATAAGTACCTAGGTTTTATTCAAGGTTGAACTTTTAAAACCATTATGATGATAACAAATTTCAATCCCAATGGGAAGACTGTTTAAAATAAAAAGATATGGAAACTAGATTGATTGTGTATTTTGTTTTAATACCATCTAAATTATTCTACTGTAATTTTATTTGGTTTTTAACCAACTTAACAAAACCTTCTACTTTCCAAAAAAACAAAAAAAGGCTTTGAAATATATTTTAAAATATCTCCTGATATAATAAGAAACATGTTTGTTATACCTAATATTGAGCAAATAAATCATCTTCAGTCAGCTATTTATGCATATGTAGGTAGGTGTAGAATATCAAAGCACTTTCCGAACTGAATCTATATGTTTGCAATGCTTGTTAGAAGAGATGAAAGAAAAATTTAGTTTCAAGGATAGTAGGTTTGGTAGAATTGGTGAAGGTGGACACGTTGAAGAGTTAAGAAGTAGGCAACTTGAGGAAATGTTTTAATGAGGCGATTAGTTTAAAAAAAGTGTTAGTGGTGAAAGGCTGATTTATAAAAAAGATAAATTTGAGATTAATATTTCAATTTGATTTGGGCATAAGGAAAATAGAAGATTTGAAAAGGTGAGGAGTGTGACCTAAAATGTTTAAATATTTATCGATGAAATTGTTGCGAAGTGAGTGAAGAGTTAGACATAAAAGTATCAAGCTCGATCAGCTTTGCATAATGCGCAAACCGAGTTATTTGATAAGCGGATACGACAGAAGTACTGTTTACAAGGGCAGTGGCCGGTAAACCATCTTATAAGAGGACGGGTGAGTACAAATTTATGTTAGAACAATGAAGTGTGAATATTATGAACATTGGGCATAGCGGAGAGAAATTCACTTGATTATAAAAATAAATCATTCTGCCATGTGCGATAAATATAATAGCCGAAAGCAGAATTAAATTTGGAAAAGTATACCTAGGATTTATGTAAGGAGGTTTTTAAAAGAGCTTGCCATCTACATATATTTTCAAGAATGTTGGAGTGGGGTGGACATCTGTGAATAAACAGATTAAACATTTTAGAGAGAAGTATAAATATAGAATCTAAAGTAAAAATAGGATAATGAATGTTGTGAGAGAGATTTAGATGGAATAGATTTCATAACGGAGTTATTATAAGCTTTGCCGGTAAATAGAGCCCAAATTCAAATAAACTTAATCTGCATAAAGAACAATGTCGCTAATTTGATTCATATAATGAATGATATCATTGATATATACATTGAAAAGCCAAGGGCCTTAAATAGAACCTTTGAGGTTTCGGAATTTTTTTTTAAATATTTAAACTGCAATAAATTTTATAGTGATCGTATTAGAATTTTGGGAACTTTATATATATATTTTTCTTGTTAACCAATTTTTATCACATACCAAGCCAATTGTGTATTAAATCAAAAATATTTTTATAATTCCATAATTTTCATTAAAATTTTTCAGCCAAAATGTAGCAAGGCTTTTCATGAAAAGCTGAAAAAATTTACTACTAATAAAGGATTGGGAGTTTAATTAACATTTATCAGTTTTCTCTTTATAATTAGAGAACATTTCATTTGAAAATTAACCAAATTAATTATTATCAATTCTTTACGTTTGTGATAATAAGACCTAACATTTTTGCTCGATTTTATTTTCAATGGCTCAGTGCTTCCTTGGTTTTCATTATATTCAATAAATATAAACTTCTCTTTAGAGTTTGGTTAATCTTTGGTTGTTATAAGATCGATTTGAGAAGATCTCTTAGATTTTGAATAATTTATGGATAAACCGTTTTTCCGCACCAAACGTAATCATGACTAACATTTTCTAATACTTCTTTATAATTATTTTCAAAAGATAAATGTTTGAAGGAATTAGCAATGTTATATCATAGTTTAGTCATAAGTTCTGATTTCTATTTCCTGAAATATGTTTCCTATTTTTCAGGATTTTCAACAAATTCACTTCAATTTATCTAAAAATTAAAAAATATAATAATTAAATAAAAACAAAAAAAAAATATTCCAATAACATTAATTTAAAACTATTCGTTTTCAACTTATATATTTACAGAACTTCTTTTTGTGTGTTTGTTTGTTTTGAGTATTATTATTA
Source organism: Nectonema munidae (assembly GCA_030549495.1). Lineage (NCBI taxonomy): Eukaryota > Metazoa > Nematomorpha > Nectonematoida > Nectonematidae > Nectonema > Nectonema munidae. The sequence goes on from JAUIRK010000883.1 coordinate 1,131,029, forward strand.
TTATTATTATTTATTAAAAGAAAAAGAAACATATAAGCAAAACAAATGATTAATGAGCAGAACTTCAATTAGTTAAGCGATGAGAATGATATTCAGGAGAGAGCACAGGAAAGTAGTTCCATCAAGATGTAGGACTCCACTTATGAAGAGAAAAAAAGAATATATTTACTAATATATGAATATATAAATATTTTCACTTTTACTAATAGAGTTTTTACTAATATGTTGTTACAATACTTAGTTTAGTACTTGATAACTCTTTCCTTAATTTTTTTTAAATTTAAAAACGGATTAATTGACTGCTGTAACCACTAAGCATTTTTTTTAAATAAATCTTATCGAAAAAAAAGATTTTTTTTTACACAAATATTTTTTTATTTATTTATATCAAAATCAAGCATAGCTATTTTTTTAAAAACGTTATCAATTCTTTTAAATGTTGTCTTTGCTTTTATGTATATTAAATCACATAGACAGATTTAGATATAACATAGTAATGTTTAAAAGGATTATGAGGGGTTGTCTCCAAGGGCGTAACAAAGCTGTGAGGGAAGGTCGTCTCCCCTCAGCTTTTCTGTCGTTGTATAAAAATGAATAAAATTTTTAACTAAAGGCTTAGTTTAGCTCTATATTACTAACCCTGAAATTTTAATTCAGTGTTTTTTTAGAAAAATTTTGTATTTGCGACATTTCATAGACTTTTGATCGATGTTTTATTTTTTGTCGATTATTTGAAGTGTTTTACATTTTTGAGTGTTGAATATCAAATCAAGCAAATTGCATTATTCCAAGTGTGTCAATATAGAGAGCTCATTAACAACGCTGTCTAAAATCCACGAGAAAGAACAAGAAAAACAATGGCCTTAAACGGGATTAACATTAAAATATTCACAAGTAAGCGCTGGTTTAGTTACCCGTATTATAAGTGCATTAGAGAGGATAATAAAAGCCGATATTTACAACACCGCTCCGAAAGTACTTTTCCAGGACAGAAAGAGGTTTGCTACTAAATTTGAGCAAGAGCATGTTTGAATTCATTTTCACATTGAAGTTTTTTTGCAATTTACGTTAAAAGCTGCATTCTGTTTGCCAATATTTTTAAAAGGAGGCTATTCACGTATACTAAAATGTAGTTAAGGATATTTAAGACATCCGCTCACATGAATATTTTGACCAAAAATTATCAGACGCCAAAAAACTCGCCGAACAATGTGATAAGTTGAACCAGTGTTTACAACAGAAAAACGTTGAAGAATAAAGAGGCGTTTTCATGTCGAAAATGTCATTGACGAACGTCATGTGATGATCAACATTTATTTCAATATCTTAGATAGAACTAATGAACGTTTTTTCTTCCTTGATACCAACGTAGTTCGAAACGATAATCTAGCGAAATTTTACGTCGGTCACATCAAAAATTACACTATCTTGGACGGGTATTTATTATTTAAAAATTTTTACAATTAAGTGTGTTTAGATAAATTCATATCGAGTTCTGAGATCGTTCCGTTTATGATTTCTATTGACCTAGATAGAACGTATCCTAGCGTCCTTCCCTTTTACAAACTATTGATAACCTTCATCAAGTTTCAACTGATAAAGGATTGCTGAAGTAGTACCATGACAGAATTGAGCTTAAAAATTAAATTTTAAAGCCATTGGGTGAAAAAGAATGGGACAAAACGATATATTTGACGCCTCGTGATAAGAATATCATTGATTTTTAATGGGCCTCAAATAAGAACGTTACTCAGAGATCCTGGCTTCCTTGCAAAAATAACGAAAGCGTAGGCAAAAGCTTGGAATACTTTCTCTAATTTGGTGAGCAGACTTTCTGATTTCTCGATAAAATAATTTTCTCGTGAAATGAGAACATATACTTTGAGAATTCTCGTGACTCGAGATTTATCGCGTAAAAGTGGAATAATTGCAATAAACACGATAATGGATATATAAAAATTAGGATTTATTTATATTTGAAAAAATAATTTCCAAAAATCGAAGGCATACTTTATTTGCTATAAAATCGTATATAGACCAGATTTGTTTGTAAAAATAGGAAAGTATTTTGTAATAGTTGCAAGCTTTTCTCATAACATCGAAAAATGTTCTCAATCGTGCACTTTTCGGATCAAATCATAAATCTGAGTTTGAAAGATTACACATTCTTCACAATTAAAGACTTAGTCTCAAAATTAAAGCATGGCTAATAAAATCCTTAGGGAATCTATGGAAGAAAATTTTGATGAAGTGTTTATTGCCCTTAAATGGAATGAAAAATACATTAAAATTTTAAATATAGTGAAAGATTTCCTCCATTTTTCATTTCATAAGTCAATCATATTTGAGATTTTATGATTTCTTTATTTTTGATTGAATAAAAATGGAAAAATAAAGGAAAACTTTGGAAGTCCCGACAAATCTTGAGACAGAAACTCTAGTGGTAATGGACTTCTTAGGTAAACAAGAAGTTGAAAACTATCCAAAAGATCTGAAGGATATCTTGAGCTTATGAGCACTTGATTGCAGAATGAAGACCAAGGTTCACTATGCACAGTCACTTTGGCGAGTTTTCAGAAAGCAATACTTTAAATTGGGGGGAAGAAAGTTATAAAAAGCATGAACATGATAGCGCTCTAAACTTCTCTATAGTGTTTGGTCAGAAGCATTTCCAAAGATGTATACACACAAGGGTTTCTCTTCAAAAGAAGGAAGTTTCTGTGAATTGTTTCTAGGCGTTATTCATTTACCGTCTCATTTTACCCACCTCTACTATATATTGTAACTTTATAGTTCTTGTGCAACTTTTTAGCCTCACAGAGCTCCTTCTTTGTGTTTAATTTGCTTTGTAATTTTTTCTTTATTCCGTCTTAAATCAATCGGTAAATTGCAAAAAAAAGGAGAGTAATGGAATACTGGTACCAATAATAGTAATTATTTGTTAAAATTATAATACTGAAAAAGTTTATCTATATACATGTTTAACAAATTATATTGATCGGTGCAATCATTATTGTCAAATGTTTTTTAAATGGTGAAGTTCAAATCACTCTTATCAAAATAAAATGAAGGAAGTTCTGAGAGTTCAAAGCCAGTATTATTGTTTAAATAACATATGTTTTAAAATTAAAATTTTTGTGATTGTAATATACTTAAAATATATATCCATGCTCTTTGAGATCTTTGTAAAAACAGAGATTGATTTTGATTTTATTTTTTAAATATGTAAATCCGAAACACATTGAAAACAAAGAACTATAATTTTAGTGAGATCCTTTGCTCCTTGATCAAAAGTTTTTGGTTTTTTTTAAATATGTAGAGTTAGAGCTCAATACACCGAACTCTGATAATTACAAAATCTCAGCGGGTTTCGGAACACATTTCTTGCCTTATAAATTCGTATACATTGGCGAATTCTCTCTTCGTGACGAATTTGAAATGCGAAGAATCAAAATTTTTCTAAAATATGTTCAAAATTAATTACTGTATATTCCGTTGTATATCATGGGATCTAGCGGATCATGTGACTCTCACATTTTTCATCCACAAAGAAGAATTTAGCATATATCGCTGGTATCATTCTATAATTTCTTTTTGTGGACACAGAATGCATACCACGATTCTTACATCTTTCCCATCTTCTAATTGATGTATTTTTTGGAAAAAAGATGTATCCAAATTTATTGCTTTGTTTTTTTGTAATAAAACATCCTTTTAAGATAATGCGAGGCAAATTTGCGACTAAATTTTAATTATAGAAATCTGTATATCTTTCCTATAATAATAGAACTCCAAAAAAACTGGACTAAAAATGATATCTTAACTATTTCTCTTCACTAATAAAGCAAATTTATTTTACCAAAATCATGGCTTCCTATTTAAAGAATTGAGTAAACTTTTATTAAAGCAATTTTTATATCATCCTACAACCTAATCCTCACTTCCGACAAAAACTGCTACTATTGCAGTCAAACTGATAAGAGAACCTTGGTTTCACTTATTTCAACATTGGTGGAATCAAATCAATTCAATCCTTTTTTAATTATATTTATTATCATATATATAAGTGTTGAACCGCCCTTAGGCTTCTGGGTCTTCACTGTAATATTCAAGTTATCTTTTAAATCATTTGAATTTTTTTATTAATGCTACTCTTAACATACAATATTTTTTTTTTTATTCTTTATGCCTCTCTGTTAACTTTAAAGGTAGTGTGATATGTCTTTTTTTGTACTTGCGTTTAATTTTTAATTCCAGCAAATGGGCTAGTGGTAGGAGCGTAGGATAATTATCCAGATGGTCTGGGTTCGATTTCAATCGTGACTATCATTACCATCTGTCCAGCGATGGAAGATTTTTCTTCCCTATGCATGCGATACATAAAAAAATTCGCTTCAACAAACTACTTTTGAAGACTTTAATTTTAAATATTAATTGTCGTTAATAACGGTTATAGCGTTTTTAAATATAAAAAATTTGTCTTTCCATACTTCATATTCAAGAAACATACTTCTAAATACATATTTTTAATTTTTGAATTACAAAAATTGTGTGCTTCTAGAATGTATTATGGCTTAAAACGGTGTTGCATTTTTGCAACACTGGCAAAATTCAGGGACATTTTTTTGTATAGGCGGTAACAAGAGGGTTAAGCGAATAGAAAGGCAACTTTGCCTGTAATGATCGCATCAATTTAAGGAAAAGAAAAAGAATAACTAAACTGATCGAAATAGTGTAAGTGAGAATTATGGAAAAAAGATTAATATAAGAAAACTAGGATATTCCGAGTTACTAAGCTAGGAAGGAGTATAGATCTTATCCTTCCAGAAGTGGTCAAGGCGTTGCTTGAAGGTGTTTAAATTAAGAGAGTTCACTACATACGCGGGAAGGCTGTTCCAGTCGTTGATAATTCTGTTAGAAAAGAAGTTTTTGCGGAAGTGCTTTTTGTGTCGGCTTTTTATAAATTTGTACTAATGAGTTCTTTGAAATCTTGAAGAAAATGGGGGTAGGATATCACAATTAACATGAATGTTTTTATTTATGATGTTAAATACTGTTATCATGTCGTTTCTTTTATGTATGACAGAAGTGGTAAGGACAGAGTCTGCATTCGTTCTTTATAGTGCAGTTCTTTGAGGCCTTTCATTCTTTTGGTTATATGTTGCTGTACTTTCTCCAAAGATTTCATATTTTTTATGCAGGTAGGTTGCGCTATAACATTACCGTACTCAAGGATGGGTCGAATCAAAGCTTTATACATAGGTTTAGCTATCTCGGGTTCAAAGGAAGATGAATATCGAAGAACTAAATGGAATATAGAGTAAGCTTTCGAGATGATTTTTGAAAATTGAGGTTTAAATTTGAGAGCGTCATCAATAATAATTCCTAAATCGTTAATTTGTGCGGTACACTTAATATTATAACCACCTATGTAGTAATTGACGCTATTATTTAAACCAATTTGTAAATGATAACATTTAGAAAAGTTTAAATCCATACCCCAAGTGTGACACCATTGGTATAAAGTAAAAAGATCGGCTTGAATTTGTAGTTTAGATTTAAACTTAATCTTTATAATTTTAATTTTAATCTTTATAATTTTAAAGGTGTGTACATCGTTATTCCATCAATTCAAGGTTATGTGCACAAGATTTACTCTGCCGGACATTTGGCCAACCCATACTTGATCGATAGAAATTAATAATTTATTTTTATAACTTTAAAATTTCATAACTTATTAAAATTTAATTTCTAAATAATTTTTTACTTATTTTAAAAAAAATTTTTTTTTTATAAAAAAATTGATTTAAAAAGTATGTGGTAAACTTTTCTTTGTTAAAAAACAAAAAAAAATTATTTTCAAAAATACATCTATAAAAATAAAAAAAAGATTTTAGGTAGAGCTATTCAATGAGTTTAGAAATGTCTTATTGGAAAATCAAAATTCAAAAAAATATTTATTTGTGATGAAAAAAATTTAATCCAAATTGCGAAACATTTTAAAGATGGAAGAACAATTTTTTTTATAACGAATAGATTTTAAAAAAAAACGATATAGAAATGATATACAGTAAATTAATATTAATACTCTGACATACATCAACTTCCTACACGACATTTTCGGCAAAATGTCCCTCTGCCGAATGTCCAGCTACCGCTTATTATGCGCCCATACGCCCACACGCCCACCCAAAATGCGTTATGCTTGATAGATTTCAACACCTTGACCCGCTCTAGTCAAAGAAAAAGGCGTTTTCTTTCGCCATGTTGTCTAAGATGAAAAGTATATAGCATCTTTCAGTGTTTACCCGCATTTTGCTAACGCATCTGCGTATCGTTTAACATCAATATTATAAGTTTTTATGTATTTGTCTGTGTGCGTGTTCTTGAATTTGACGCTTTAAACTCGAAATCCTCTTTCATTGGATGGAAATGGAAGCAAGGCTAAGCCATAATTCGCTATATCAAATGACCGAAGGGTTGGTGGGAGGATCCTGCTATATCACATTTTTGCGATTGAAGTAGGGTATATAAGGTGTAGTGCGATTTTCACCCTTATTCACAATTTCTTCTTTTCTTTGCTGTCCTCCGTCCGTAACAAATTTGCCATGCAAGGGAACACATTTTGGCTGAGCTCTCTCTCTATTCTTCTCTTCTCATTTTTGTTAAGATTTGTCCATCGTAAGTACTTTTGTAAATCTTTAGGAAGCATAATTTTTGATTTTTTCGGATTCTGTATTTGTTAAAAATGTCTTTGTCTTCTAAAGACTGTTCGGAAAGGATTGTATTAAAATACTCATTGCTCGCAGAGATGTAAAAAAACATACTAAAAATCAAAACTGGTTCTTAGAACCGATGTTTCTGTCAAAATCAGGTAAAAGAGGCAAAATGTTAAAATTTGTAATATAAAAAAACAAAATAGCTGGGGGCAAAAAATCGCTAACAAAGCATCCAACAATCCTATTTTTGGAAATATGGTGTTAAAAGAGAAAGAACTTATAAGCTTGATGCAGACAATCTAGAAGATGAAAAAACTCATTCAGATTTAATACCATTTGCTTTTAAGCCTAACATCAAGGAAACAAAGATTAATCTATAAATAATAGTCGATATACACAAATGATGTATCCACTTAATGTTTTACTTTCTTCCTCAAAATTAATAAGGAAATCATATTTTATACTCATACTAGAATTTTACTTTTATATGAAAATCTCAAAAAGTTCTTTAAATCTTACAAAAAGTGAATTGAGCTTTTGTTCAATTCACATTTTCGTTTATCCTATATGAAGTATACACTATTTTTCGTTATGTCATTAAATTTCTTTTTTTTTGACAAATGGGAAATCACTGTAAATTGACTGACAGATAAATCGATGAGAAAAGTGTTTACTGTAACTTATGACTTTAAAAATTTTTAAAGTAAAAAAAACATAGGCATTTTTTTTATTTGCAATTTTTTTATTTTTAAATTGAATTTTTATTTATGTTGTACTTTTTTGAAAAGTTAACTTTTTTTATGGTTAAAGTTTTATTTATTTTATAATATATTTTTTAGAAAAGTTTACTTTTTTCTGTTTTTTTTAAATATTATTATGCAAAATGTAACTTATTTCAATTTATTTTCAGTTTTAAATTTACATTACAATTTTTTTGTATATAATCGATTTTAAAAATACTTTTTCCTCACTTGTAAATTAATTTTAGTTTTGAAAAATTTTGTTAGGCTTTATCTTACTCTACATGCACAAATTCAAAAATTTAATTAAAAATGAGAAAAAATAGATTTGTAAAAAACTATGGTGGAAAACACATATGGTTGCACACTCGTCTAAACTCATCCCAACCTAATGGTAAATGACCATCTTCGACACTGGAATCACATCACTGGAATCACAATCACTGGAAACACTGGAGTTGTTTTTGAAGATCTTAATGAAAAAATTTCATTTTTTACATGCACTATTTTTAGTTTATTTTGTCTTTTTGCAATTCTATTTTACTTTTTTTTTTACATGAATTTTACTTTTTCATTTTGTAGTTTTTATGTTTTTTTTTGACATTTTTATTTTAACTTTTTTTGATATTTTAACATTATTTTCGGCATAAATTTGATATATTTTTCACAAGGAATTAGAAATTAATCAATAATTATCTTGCAATTTTTCAATTTTATTCCAATTTTTTTTATTTCTTTAAAATTAAAATTTTTTTTTATTTACTTTAATTAACTACAAAATTACCTAGAAATATCTTGTTAATTAACTTATAATATTATTTCAAAAAACACGTGTATTCATTTAGTAAAAAGAAGTGAAATTTTTTGTTAATAAAATAAATTATCTTTAATATAGTTATTCCTATTATTCAAAATATAATAAAAATTAGTAATAGTTTAATTGCTAATTTCTTGGAAAAAAATTAGAAACTTTAATCTTTAAATAATGCTATAATTTCAAAAAGAGTTTGACAAATGGTAAAATAATATATACCAATAAATTCAAATAAAATTGCAAAAAGACAAAATTAATTTTCAAAAAGGACAAAATATATGTCCAAAATGATAAAATTGAATTTGCAAAAAATGGAACTAATAAGGAATTAACTTTGTACTTTTGATTCTATATATCACTGTGTTCAATGCTCCCACAAACATAAATACATCCAGTCAGAAATCTGAAAGATATTTTGTAAACCTTGCAAAAATTTCTTTTTACTGGTTATGCGTAAACGTCACTCAAGTCCATACTTAAATACACTGTTTGATTGGATGTCAACAGACATCCTGTCTTTTAAACTGACAACGGGTAAAACTGTTGATCACGCACTGTTAATCTTTAACAAACTGTCAAAGAACTGCTCATCTTTTTTCTCGATAATTTTAAAATGGTTAAAATTGCTCCATTTTTAAAAATGTCTGAAGTTTTGGTGAGAATTGAACTTTAACTATAAAATTTGAATTGTTGCTTTCAAAATTGATTCTCTTATTCTGTTCTAGATGAATAAAATAATTTAAATTTGATGAATAAATTTTTTTCAAGAACTGAAAGAGCTTGAAATTAACACAAAAAAAAATGTTTTTTGAAAGATAAATCTAACAAATTTTCGAACTAAATGCAGAAGAATCTAATTAACACAAGATTAAAATTTCACACTGTTTATTGATAATAATCGTAATAAAGATACTAAATTTATGGAACACATGACAAGACAAGAATTTCTTTAATAATTTTTTGTTTAATTTTTCCCATTAAAAAAGTGCAGAAAGCATTTGAATTTTGTTAATTTTTGTTTATAAAAATTCAGTATATAATAATGATAATTTCCTCTCACTTGAACATTTTTTAAAAAGAAAAAGCTTCCAAAACATTTGACTTTTACACTATATACACATATGGTATAGAAAGAAAGAAAGAACTTTATTGAGCAAACAAAAGAAACGAGATGTGTTTGCAAGGTAAATTACAGAAGGTTATACAACCGCTTATATGCAATACCAGTATATATAGAGTTAAAATAACTATAATAAAAGTAAATATAGTATATACAACTTATATTATTTAAAGTATACAAGGATAAAATATGCATCAAAGGAAAACAAAGTTGAGACATTGTAAATTTTTACATCCATAATTGTAAAAAGATATGAAGTAAAATAACTTAAGTAACTTCAAGGACTTTTTTGATGAAATGAGATTTAATCGTGGAAGAAGTAACTTGTGAGAGTTTCTTAAGGTGTATTGATTGATAGCTTCATTTTAAATACAAACCGTGTTCTTGTGCAATTTGGAAGTCATTTTTTGAAAGACTTTATAAAAAACAGAGAAATTCGAACACTATAGATATCCTGGAACTTCAATAGATTATATTGGTATAGAACAATTGAGTGTTGTGAGAAAGATAGAATTTTTGGAAAACTAAACGAATAGCTTTTTCTGTAGGGTGAATATCTCATTATTATCAGAAAAACCCCAATTCCCAATACTATATGTTATGTGTCGTAGAAACAAGGATTTGTACAGTAAAATTTTTATATTCATAGGAAACTTATTTTTACAAACTCTGAACAAGGAAATTATACGAGATAGTTTATTAGTAACAAATTTAATCCTGATACATACTCAAAACCAAAATCAGACAAAGTTTCGGAAATTGTATTAGTGAAACAAGGGGATTTCGATTTATCAAAGTTTACCCTCAATGAATTGAATTCAAACCGATCCAACAAGAGATTAAAATCAGATGAACAGAAGGATGAATTATAAGGAATGAGACCTGTTAAATCATCAGCATATATTAGAAAATCATAAGAAGAATTAGAAAAAAAAGTCTGAAAAGCTATAACAAAAAGTTGAAAATAAAAATTCTAAAATTTTGAAATAAAGAAAGTAAAGAGTATATGGCTGGTACTTTCTATCAAGGACATTTTAATTGAAAGCATATTCTTTAAAAACCTTTAAATTAAGAAAAACAAAAGCATATAAAAATTTGACGTAAAGAAAAATCTATCGTATATTTAGCATATTTTGTTTAAAAACATTTTTTTCCCAACATTTCCTTCTTTATAATCCATTTTTGGTATAAAGTTTCGCAAATTTTTTTTTCATTTTTGAGGTGTTCTATATTCAAAAGTTTTTTCATTCCAGAGTCTTGCGTTGTTGATGGAAGCAGAACTGTAAAATTGATGAGCTTCAAGGGAGAAAATTCTTCCATTGTGCTAACGTTCAGGAATTGTTCTTCGAATCGCCAAGTACCTTATTTTCAGGTAAATCGCAGAGTTTACACAGAAGAGCGCTTTCCGGGCAGCGTGGAAACCTCATACAGTGAAAGTGACAACAAAATGGGCCAAACAAATATCACTTACAACGCGAAATTGGGCAAAACCGTCATCAACATTTTGTATGATAGAGAAAATGAGGACACACACAATTTCCTTCACCCTGATAAAACAATTGAAATCATGAAAATACGTAATCTTATCACCATATTTTATATACTTTTTTTATAGGATTTTTTTAAAAAAAAAGAGTTTTTTATTTTTCATTTTACCTGGGATCTTGGAAATTTGAAGAATATTCTCCGATTATTATCACGGAATTCATGAGCATGGCAGCTGAGAAGGTCTAATCATTGAAATTTATTGGTTATTATTATTCAAGTAGGAAATATTAATCTGTATCAAATTCCAACTCTTACATATAAAATGGCTATCTGTAAAATTTTTTCATAATTGATTGACATTTTAAAGTAGTTCAAAAGATAAGTTTTTGGACAAGAGAATCAGCGTTTTTTGCGTCTAGAGTTTAAGTTAAATGATTCAATTTTATTTTGGATATTTGATTTTATTAATTTTTTTTTTACCGAATAAAAATTAATTTTCGTTAATCAAAAAAAAAAATTTTGTGAAATTTTTCTTGCTTTAAACAAATTTTGTTACTTCCACATTTTTCTACATATCCTACATTGTACAATTTTAATGCTATTCTCGGTTTCTACTATACCTTCCTGCCCATCATTTCTCATGAACGGACGTGGGTTTCTGCTGCTTTATCAAGGTCAAGGTTGGGAGTGGATGGAATTTTGACTATGACCAGTGAAATACCGAACATTGCTATAAAATATTTTCAATATTAACTTCTACCGGTGTTGATAAACTTTTAGAATCTAAGTGTTTGGAAGTCAAATAAAACGGAATTTATTATTATTTTTTAAATCTTTGATATATTTATATGCATAATAATCATTGATAAAATAAGTCTTGTCTTGTCTTATTCATCATTTTATCAATAATTTTTGACTATTTAATTTTGATTGGTAATTCCAAACTTACCTTTTGAAGTTATTTAGCAAAATCTAAATCTATCCTGACTATCGCATCAATATTCTAAATTTTCACATTAAGAAGACTTTCTTGGAATCTTACGCTGTACAATACTATATAACAAATATATGGGATTGTTATGTTTGTAATGAGTATATTTTTTTATCTATAATTGTTGTATAAAATTGTCTTTTTTTGTATTTTATAATCTTTTATGATTTACTTGATTATATCTATCAAATATATAATATTTTGAAATAAGCTAATTTGTATATCTTTAACAATACTTACAGGAAAACGCTGATTTCAATATTTCATTAACTCCTGTTTTCAAAGTTTACTATTCTTTTGCTGTGAAGAATTATCGGTATTTAAGATTCCGTTTATTTACGGCTCAACTATCCCAAAACTTTTCTCTGCCCACGCCCCCCCTCTCCCCGATTTTCATTGCGCGGTAGGAAATGTTTAAACGTTTGTACAGTTTTTTTAGTTTCTGCTGAAACATGAAGATTAGAATTTTTTTACTATTGTGTATAATAAAGTTATGATGGGGAATTATCCATCTTTTTTTAGAATAGCTAGCCAATTAAATTTTACGCATAACTGTCAAAATAATTTACTAATTTGAATAATATAATTAATAAATACACCATTGCTTCTTTTTGCAATTTCGGCGCACCATTTTGCAATTCAAGCAATCAACCAATCAATCAAAGACTCAATCAATCAATCAATCAATCAATTATATGACTAATACTAAAAAATCTTTTTAAAGACGTAAAAACACGGGATATAAAATTAAAAAAAGTGAGTTTTTCTATAAATCAATCAATAATAAAATTTTCAAAATAAACATTTTTTTTACATCCTTGTATGTTTCATTTTACTTTACTACTTTTTTTTTAGAATTTACAAGAAGAGGTAAGAATGCACAGATTCCGCAACTCAAATATCGATAATTTTTTGCATCAAACTGATTGATTTAAATATTTTAGAAGTTGACATCATAGCGGGTAAAATTCTGTTCTAATGTTCTAACATACATAAGGGTACCACTCACGGTGTTAGCTATCGGGCACTTAAGCAAACAAATCAAGGATTCACAAATATTCTAAAAAATGGAGTGGTCACTTAATCACCTGTGCAATCTTTTTAATCTAGCTTCAAAAATTTGAACAAGAAATAAATTAAGAAATGAAAAAGTACACTTCCAATCGATTTCAAAGTATCTAAATAAGATAAAAATTTTAAAGTTAGCGTAGAAGTCATTAAAAAAATGTTGGTAGCTTATATGAGGAAACAGAAATTTTGATTGACAGTCAAAAATTAATTTTGATTAAATCTAATTTTTAGGAATATATATATAATCTTTGATCGAGAGGATGTTAATTAAGGTAACTGCCATTAAAGTGTGTTCAATGCTATACTGATTTCTTATAGATGGTGTGAGTATAGGGAAAGAAAGTATTAAAGCAGAATGTTTTCATTAAAAATCATTGATAAACACAGATGTAATTCATATTTTGGTAAAGTTCTAAGATATCTTCGGTCACGATGAACAAGAAAGAGCTCAATTCTGAACGTTGGTGATGGCTAACATCCATTGAAAGATGGTTAGTCTATAACTTGCACCGATACAATTGCTCCTTCTCTCGTAGAACTTCATGGTGTGGCTCATCAATTTTTCTCCACTCTTTTTGCCTTGAGTAAAGGTTTTTTTAAGTATAGATTCCATAGAATATCTACTCCTTCCCTTTACAAGACTTTTCTTACATCTCAACTGGAAGCTTATCAAGACCTTTGTCCTTTCCATTTTTCATCTTTAGTGCTAGCTCTCCTTCTTCCCTTGTTAATTCTGGTGTAAGTGTTTGATTAAGGATAAAATGGAAAAAAAAATTAAAACAATTTTGCTCACAAATTTAATGAAAGGTAATCAGTGTTTGAAGCTTGAATCCTATTATATTTGATAAAATTAATTTTGTTTAACTTGAAATTAAAATTTTGTTTTTGACGCATTAAAATGACATTTATCGGGCATTTATCCATTGTGTAGTTGTTTTACTCTGGATGTTATCCGTTAGGTAGATATCTATCTGGCAATTGTCCTGTTAACCCACAATCTCGCATCTCCACACTTTAAAACACAAAGCCAACTAGAATATTTCAACTTATTTTTTCCATTTTCTTGAACAAAATACATTCTCTTCTACTTGAAAAAGAAATTAAACTCACGATTCCAAATTACACAGTGGTGACCAAATTACTACATTTTCCCTTCCAGAAAACTCATTGTCGACAAAAAGAAAGGGGTCATCAACCTCTATTCAAGTCCCCACGACTGAATATGAATTAAATGTCTTAAAAATTATTACACCAATGGAAAATGCCCTATCCTCTTTTGACAGCACAACAAAAGAAGAGATTCGCTTAAACGCTGTCAGCATTTTGAAATACACTCCTTCCTCTAAAAAAGATAATCTCACTTCGCATCAATGTTCAATCCAAAACAAGCTTAAAAAGGCAATCCAAGTAGCATAACAACCACTGACAAAGGTTGTTCTTCTTGACAACAAAAACAAACTAACAAAGTTGTTCTTGACACACAAGTTTGCTTATAAAAAGAGCTCTCATTTCTACACAAGATGCTTTCACATATGAACAAATAACCAGATCCAACGCTAATCCCCTACACACCACAAAGCCTAAAAATCAATTCACTTAAGTTCAAATTATTTACCTCAAAAAAAACTCAACTGAAAAGAATGTAAAAACTCCATTCCTCACAATCCTTTTATACACTTTTCTATATAATTTTTACAAAAGGCACAAAGACAACACACCTCTATACGTCCAATTCTAAGCTTTTATCTTTTTTGTTTTGCGAAGATCTTCCCGGAATTTACGTTAAAAATTATTAGTCCGAGTTTTACCCGGAAAAACATTTTTTTAACTTTGCTTCAAAAATTTGAGGAAGAAGAAATTTGATAAAATTGGGAAATTGTTGACTGCTACGTATATCAGTTTTCCCAGCCAATCATCAGATCAGAAATGATTGTAGAGTTCATTGGAATAGTCAACATTTATTCAAGAAATAATCAATCGTAATTGGCTTCTTTCTAGCGAAATTTTGATTGGTTAAGACTAAAAAAGTTTTAAAAATATTTTATCCAATCCTATCAAAGTGTTTGCATACGGCTACTCATAAAGTGAAAGCTCGGTATAATTTATGAAAGGAAGAAGATTAAGATTTTACATAAACAAATTGAAGGAACATATGTTTATTGTAATAGAAAAAATATTTATAGGATTTAAGATGGTTCATTTTTCAAGATGAATTACTGAAAGAGTTAATTTTGTCAAGATATTTGTCAAGATAAATGAATTCCAATATAAAATTCAAGTCTATTTGCGTTAAATAACTGTTTTCAGTTTATCAAACAAAGCGATTTAGATGGGAAAAATAAAAATTTTCTAATTGGAAAATATATCAAGCTTTATCATTACTATTTTTGAAAGGAGGTAAATGACTTTGTAATAAAAGGGAATGTTTTTTTTATTAATAAACCAATTCTTTGCTTTTTTAAAGTTCGTAAGTTATAACTACATTTCGAAAAACCAAAAAAATAAATATTTATTGAACACTTATTAAAATGTATTGTCTTTTACTTTTTTTTTTATTAGAAAAACGTGACAGAGGTAATTGAAAATACTTTGCTCTTTACGAATTCCTCAACTAAACTATAATACCTCTATTTTTTACAGATTTAGGTAATGTGATATTTGTAAAATGTCAAGGCATCATACATGAATCAAAATTTTGTGTTTAGAGAAAGTGGAAAATAGTATTTTTATCATATATTTACTTTTTATCCTTTATGCTTTTAACAACCCCACTCTTTGAAACCTCATTTCTAATATCCGCCATCTTTAAATGGCATCAAATAATTTGATAGACCGTACAAAGAGCAGTGAACAATAAATGATGCAAGTATAGACGCAAACGATGTTCTCATTTCATTTAAATTCCTTTCCCAATCACTAAAATGGATTTAAAATTGATCATTCGTTTAATTATAACGAGACTGACTAATAGCCTGCTTCCATTTTCAATCAAACTTCAAAGATTTGAATCAAATGATTTACATAACTTTGAACACTATAGTTGCACATTGGTTCTAAAAAGGCTTTATGTTTAGTTTGAATTTTCACTTGAACGAAAAAAAAATTGTTAAGTAAGTGATATTTGAACTCATAAATGTT
This sequence comes from Nectonema munidae, assembly GCA_030549495.1. Lineage (NCBI taxonomy): Eukaryota > Metazoa > Nematomorpha > Nectonematoida > Nectonematidae > Nectonema > Nectonema munidae. The sequence goes on from JAUIRK010000883.1 coordinate 1,147,110, forward strand.
ATCAATTTTTTTAATTTTCAAAAATAGTATGCAGAAAATGTAGGTTAACTTTTTAACTGATAACTGAAAGTATAACTTTAATAAAATAATCTCAATAATTTGTCAAACACCATTTCTATTGATTAATTCAAACGAAAACGATTTAATCAAGATAACTTTCTTTTTTTTCTTTGAAATAATGCAGATTTACTTCGATTGACTGCAGCTGTGGACGTAAAATCATTTTTAAAAAAAAAGAAAAAATTTGAAAAAAGTTTTCGTTTTGTCTTTCATCTGTTAGCGCACTCTTTTATAAATTCCAAACTAAAATACACTTTAGTTCAATAAAATTAGATCAACATATGTTGACTTAACAAAAATACAATTTTTCATAAAAAAAAACTTTCTAATAAAAAAAAAAATCGTCCGCTTTTAAAATTTTTAAATCTTCTCTTTTTTAAACCATAAATTTTTTAGGATTGTTTTTCCGAGGTGATTCATGTTATCTTTGAAATTATATTCCACTTTTTGGGAAAGAATGAAAATCATATATATAATTATTTTTATTTTTTTAACAGGTATTTTTCAGAAATGAAAATTGGACAAATTGGACAAATAAACAAAATTTTGTTTGATCTAATCAATTTATATTTTTTGCTTTTCATAAAATAAAATAATTTTATTCCACTTTCAATGCCTTTTTTAATGACGAAAACGAAATCGAAATGTTAACGGAAACATTGATAAGTTCTTCATCAATAATATTATTATCACATTTCATCACACAAAGATATAAGTAAAATTTTTGATGTTTTATTTGATTGGAAGAATCGATTATTATTATTAAATGAAATGATCACTACTATTAAATACACAATTGATCACTTTCAATTGATTTTAAAATTTGAAGAAAAATAGCATACCTACAAACTATTATATTTGAAGGAAAATAAATGTGAGTATTTTTTTACTTTTCTAGGCTTCTTTCTTTTGCGCCATCTTCCTTCCTATTTAGCGAAAGAAAGAAAGCTAGGTTTATCAGTGAAAGTCAAATTCAAAAGTACAACAGAGGAATCGAAATCTTGTCAACACTTCCGAATTATTGATTTTTTTTAGAATAAAATAAAATTTTTATGAGGTTTTGCAATGTTTTTAACTTTTTGGAATAAAAAAAATATTTTCGAAGACCACCTCAAACGTTTCTGTGGAACATATATTTCGAGAAAAGTTGATTATTATTCAAAATTTTTAGATGAAATGATGCTGAGAATTCACATATGAATAAAAACAAATTATAATGAGAAAGGAAAATGAAAATTATTTTAATGGAACGGGAAAATTATTTTCTTTTTTTATAAAAATAAAATTTTACCTTTCCTCTATCAATATAACCTCATTTATGACGTCACAAACGTAATTTCATCCTGAAAAATTTCAAGTTCAAAGTTCCGAACGTAAGCCAGACGACTTTCCGCCATTTTTTTTAATTGTTTGAAATGAAGGCATTAAATCACGATAGTTATAAAGAAGATTTATAGAAAATGTTGATGAGGAGTCATGAGCAGAAGTTAAAGAAGGTAAATAAGTAAAATTCAGGAAATAATTTAACTTAATAGAAAAAATTTATTGAACAAATTCCTGTTTTTTGTTTCCGTTTCTCGTAGCGGTAGACTGCATCTGAAGAAAATTGGAGTTGTTTTTTTATTTTTATAAAATCTCTTTGCTTATTTAAAATTGAGTTTACCATTCTATCCCATATGGGTTCCATTGACAATGGACGCTGTATAGCTTAATGGTCGTTAATCAGTGAAGCGTAAAATATTTTTAAAAGAATTATTTCATTATGTTGAAAATCGTTTGTAAAACTCTTATCAAAATGCTGCCTCAACTTCATAACTACATATGGCCGACATATTCTGTAAATTCAAGTCCACATTCTTCTTTACTCATGTTAATCTTTTTCCGAACATTTCAAAGACATTAAAGTAGAGACATTAGAAAATTCTCACAGAAAGTGTCAATTTTAAAAAAAATATTTTTTATTTTTATCTTCACATCAAAAAAGGAATGTTTTGCATTCAATTCTGTTTTCATTAGAACAATATAAAATTTTTATACAGGAGACAAATTTTTATCAGCAGTTAAATACATTCAGAATATTTAATATATTAAATGTATATAAAAAGAAAATTGTTTGTTGAATTTGTAATCATTTTTAATCGCTAAACTTGTTCAACTCTACGTCAATCAAACTCAAAATCAATGGAACGCGAGATATAATTTTTTTTAATGCTACAAGGTTTTATCATTTCTAGCTTCTATGGATGTATAGCATCTGTCTGCAATATAGGAATCACAGAAACACATGATATAGAAGACAAAGTTGCAAAGTTTTAGGAGTATCTAAAACTATGCCTTTTCAAATACCCAACTTACCATAAATAAAAAAAAATAAAAAAATAAAAAAATTTAAGTCAAGTTTTTTAAATAAAGAATATCGTAAGCAAAATGTGAAAAAGAATATTTCATTTAGTTATGAATGAGTGAAAACATTGGGAGAATGCAGATTTCTTTAAAACGATGTATTTTCAACATTGTGAAAGTTTTTACCCTTCAAAAATCATGTACTAATTCTAAATGACGTCACCGGTCATTACTCCAAACAGAATATTTAAGAAAACTTTTGAGATAATGAAAAAAGGGAACAAACTGACATAATTTATGAATATATCGAGGATTATTGATGAAGGCCGGAATTTATAATGGCATTTCAACTTTAACAAATGCTTAATCAATCACAGTATACTCTGGACATAATTTTATTCATAAATAGTTGTATAAAAATTATAGCATTACAAGTTTAAGTGAAATGTTTTCAAGTTCAAGTGAGATTTTTTCAAGTTTAAGAGAAACGTTTTCAAGTTCAAGTGAGACGTTTAAGTGAAATTGTTTCTTACAACAAAATCCTAAAAAACACAACTTTTTTTTTTGTTTCACAACTTTTCTAGGAGCTCACGCAAACCCAGGCTGAAGCGTTCTTGGGGGTATATGCTAAAAAAAAAAGAGAGAAAAGTTATACTAAGCGACTACCCATATACAATAGCCCCTGAGCAATAGGGAATGCTGCGTTCTGCGATATAGTTCTGTTTTTTTTCTGAGTTCTAGATCCGCCGACTTAAATTTAGGATTGGCACAAGGTATAATCCCCAAAACAGTTTCATGGAACGAGCGTGGTTAGACATAGTCGGTAATCTGGTGTAAAATATATATCCTAGGGAGAACATATATGCTCATATCATGTATATATGGGATGGAGTCAAAATCCAGGGGTAGGTTGTTCCCAACCTAGCATGCCCTACTAACTCGTTCACTTTTGTAGCATATGTTCTTTATAATCATATTCTTTTATTTCGGGACAAGGTCCATTCCGTGGTGCCGATTTTTTATCCTGCTTTTCTTCCTCTGAAGAATTCAAAGGTTTTTACGGTTAGGTGGTAGTGCTCTGGCGACACGATTCTAACCTTGTTAGTAATCAAGCTAACACTAGACAATAAGTTTGTTTCCCAAATTGGGAGCGTTCGCTTTAGGATTGTATCGTCCACTCAGCTGTATTTTTATATTTGTAACATACATTCTTGTAAAATAATATATATAACACAAGGGCCGGTAGGCTTATAGTGGGAAGGAAAGTCCAGGTAGACCTGGACTCAGCATTCTGAGTGGCCTACGATATCCAAAAGGATGGGTGCGAACATCTCAAACAATACTTATACTTACTTACTTACTAGAGCCTTTATTAGATTGAAAACATAAAAAAAGTTTTTTAGAAAGTTTTTTACCATTAAAGCTTATTTAGCAAAAGAGAAAAATTATAATAATTAATAAGTTGGATTACTTTGTGCTGGTAGTTTAAAGCTACACAACTTAAATTGACAAACCTCCGTAATTCATTAGTAAAAATTTGGAAAAGAGCGAATTACTTCTTTTGAAAAAGGTCTAATTATACAATTTATCTAAGCTGGAAAAGATCTTAAATATAAAATTACACAAAAATTACCCCCCCCCCCCACCTCATCCCTTCACCCTTCTCACATTTACAAAGCAAATGAGGTCCCACTAACAAACTTAAACTAATTATCTAGCTGTTTGACTTTAGATGGTTTCCAAAAAGAGAAACATCTCTTATATCGGATCTTCAAGCGCCTCTACCATTTGATCAATGTAGCTTTCTTCTTTCAATTGCTAATCAGTGTGTAGCTTCTATCTGCCTTGAATCTTCTACTTAAAATGTTGTCGTTTTATCTACAATAAATCCAAAACATCTCCGATATTACATTTTTCACTTGGAAATGAACTTCTAAATCTCAAAAAAAAAGAAAAAGATTTATACATTTGAGCCGAAATCTTTGAAATCACATACACATCGGCGCAAGCTTTCTGACTTTCCTTTGTGCCAAACTCCTTATTTTTGGATCATTTATTTCAAGCAACCTTTTTTCAGAATAATCGTATAGAAGCTGTAAACGGTAAACTAATCCTAATTTGCTTAAACATTCTTTTTTTGTGGGGTGTTTTCATCGAGAAGGCACAATTTGCGCCGCGAGAAAGTAGGCTTGATGCGGGATCGAACCCAAGACCTTGAGTTATCGAAACCCAGTGCCTAACCACCCGTACTCACGCCCCTTATCCCAACTTCTTCCACCAACTCCATATGGTGGAAGAAAATCGAGAGAAAAATTCGAAATTATTTTTGCATCCTTTGAGGTCCTTAATTCCAAATAGGATTTCATTTGCTATCTTATTGAAAGAAATTCTCTTTTTTTCAAGCACACGATTTTCATTTCTTGGAACACAGCAGCCCTACTGGTCCTACAAGTTGTAGGAAGAACACAAATATAATATCTTCACGACTTTTATCAACATATTTTGTATTAACAACAAAAAAGCAAATTACATATTAGATGTGTTTCGTTTGGATTTTCACATTTGGCTATACTACATTACCAATACTATACACATATATAAATATTTTTTTAATTAAAAAAAATTATGTATATATAATTTTCCCATTTTTTTCGGCTAAAAGTGAGTAAACAATAGATTTCTCGGTAAATGTCTTCTATAATTTTTTGGTTCAACAAATAAACAAAATATTCCCAAAGTTTTCCAGAATATTGAAGTTTTTAAAATAAATTTAAAAAATGAAAGTTTTGAGAAAATTCAATTACATTGCAAATATTTTTAACTTCTCTTCAAAACTTCACAATTTTGAAAAGCTTAAGAAGCTTTCTATTTATGCAGAAGCATTGCTTTTTGTTTTCGTAAAAAATAGACCACAATTTTTGCATCAAATTTTACCTGGAAGATTTCAGAAAGATCATTGGAAGTCTGATAAAAAATTGAAAATGTTTACTTTTATGATTTGAAAATATATATGAGAACTTCTCCATAAACTAATTCCATCGCAATAAACAACATATTTGGTGCATGTTTTTTATAACTCTCTCTCTTCTCTTACATCTTCTTATATTCTACGGCTCGCAAAGTAAGTGTACCCGCCTTCCAAAACGATTTTATTGATTTATCCGTGCTCAATAAAATGGATCCATTTCTTGAAATACTTTTAAACATATATTTCTTACATTTTTCTTGCTTGCAGTAACACAATTTGACTTTTTTTATCTCCTTTATCCATATAGTAACATTTTTTTTAAAAATATATATTCGCGGAGTTTAATCAAGGTTTATTTATTTATTTATTTCAAATCATCTTAATAAATTTTCTAAATTTTATCTCTTTATCAATTGGCTGGTGATAATATCAAAAATCTTCAAAATTATGCTTCCGTCAAAATGTTTTTTCTTTTCTCTTTATTATGTGATTTATTAATGGGAATAATTAATTTTCAAATTATACCACATGTGAAATATCTCAGCCTTATATACGTAAACAATTTGTAAAAGTGTTCGACCTTGATTTCGGAGTTTAAGTCTTCAACTTTTTGACTTATGATACGCAAAACATAACAATCAAAATAGGTTATTTTCTTCGAAACTAACTCCTAGATATTGGAAATTCTTTCTCTCTTTCTTTTTTTTACTTAGAACTGCGTATTTGTATGTTGAAATTTTCTTTGTTACCTCTTTGGAGATAAATTCTTCTTCTCCTTCTTGTTCAATTGTTAAAAATTTGGAAAAATGGTATTGAACAAAGTGTACCTTATTTTTGATAAAATATGTGTTAAGCTTAAAAATTTCAGTCATAAATAATACTATCCGTTTTTTTTCAAACTGTAGTAGTCTGACTTGAAGGGGAGTTTTGTTCAGCAGTGCGAATATAGCAAACTTAATCATGTTAAAGTTTTTAGCTCGGTAGCATGCATTTCTGTTTGCACAAAAACATGATATATATATATATATACAAATAATAATAATGCGACAACCTGATATAACGAAACTCCGTTTGCACTTCCTTGTGCACGTGTATATAGCACAAAGTTTACACGAACAAAAAACTAAATACATTTACCCTAAAGATGAGGCAAATATAACATCTAATATCTCTGAGATATATCATCCTTGCTACACCCTTCAGCACCTTTTCATCCTAGTCGCCTACAAATAAGATACATCAAGTAGAAAAGTCCATATACAAGGCGCAAAAGGTATTTGTGTCAGTGATCATAAAATCTCTCACTTAACCCCCACACACATACACACACACACAGAGACTTTAAGTTCAGAAGTACATGGATAAATTTCAGCTTTTTCTTCTCCTAGCCATCATTAGTTATAGTGAAGGTAAAAAATTCCTCTTCCAAATGCCATATGTTGATGCTTTTAGATAAAATTGTTTTTGCCACTGTTAGAATTGTGTAAAGTAAGCGGAAAACGCAATGTTGACATGAATATTCATCGAAATAAAGTAGCTCGCATCCGAATCCGCTTTCACGATTGTCTAGTAGAAAAGGAAGTTCCGTTCTTTCAGATAGACGGGGTAATGTATGCGGAATCAAACTTTCCGGGTTCTTCTATAACAACATATGATTGGAATAATGCCAAAAGTGGCCAAACACGCATTATCTTCACTCCAAAAAAGTCCGTGAGGATCAAAGTTGTCTACGATAAAGATGATGCACGAATGGAAAGAGTTGTGAGACCAGACAAAAGTTTCAATATTTACAAAATTGGTAATTTTTTTCTTTTTTTCATTAGTCATATTTGTAGTTGCCGTATCGAGAATTAAAGCCTTAATCATAATGAATCGTTTGCGGCAATCAAAAATGCATGTTTCCTCATAGAAAGCTTTTGGAATTTCTTTCAACACTTCTACGTTTACTTTTATTCGGATAAAGTATCAAGATCAATTAAAAAATTTTTAGATTGAAAATTTATTTTTTTAAATGCTTTAAAATTTCACCTCAATAGGCATAACTGTGAGAAATATTGTTTTAAAATTTTTTTATTGAAAATTTACTTTTCTATTTCTTAAACTCAAAATATTTGAGATTACTCAAATTTTTGGATGATGTTTTAAAAATCATTGATGCCAGAGAAACCGAGAACTGATCATTTTTCACTTAAATTCACTTGCATTCTCTGGAAAACAATAGAACAAAACTTGAGAAATCCTATTAATACACAATATCTATTTTTCAATCCTATCTTTTTAAATTTTTTTAGAAAAAAATTTTATAATTGAAAAAAGACAAAATTTGATGGAAAATGATGTTAAAAATTTGATATAATAAAACCTTGTTTGAGACATTGAATTTTTATTCCAACCCAAACAAAATGAAGATTAATATACTTTCAAAAGAATTTGAAAGCAACATATAACATATAGAATTGGTTGTTTTAAACTAAAATTGGAAAACTTGCTGACACAGAAAAAGAAATTAGTCGTAGTATACACAAATTCCTGTTTAACTAGACAAAAATTCTGAATATCGCGACCTACCAACAAACCCGTTTACAATATAATTTTTGTCAACGAATTTTGACTCAGCTCAAGAAAGCCTTCTTCGGATCAATCACTCAATCACTTTGCCCTTGGCATATCATAATAAGGCTTGTTTGTTCATTTTATGGCTTTAAAATTCTAGCTAGCTTACATTAGCATTTTATATTTACTGGGGGTGAGTTACATTAAAATCAATTCCCGACTGATACACTTTTGTATTTCTTTCATATGATTTTTAATAAATCTATATTTTATTAAAATATACCTTAAAAGATGATAAATTTATTAACTTTATAGATGGCGTTAAATAAATGTAACATTTTTAAAAAAAATCTCACGTTTTCTAACTCATAAATGGCCTTTTATTATTATTTTATTAAGATGTCAACTTTATTTATTTATCTTGAATGTAAAAATTAAATAAAGAAAACTTAAAGTATTTAAATAGCATCAAGAGGTCCCTCATAAAACTTAGAAAAAGGAGAGCGAATGTTAATATTTTGCTTTTTTGTAAAGCTTTTCTCTTTATCTCATTGGATAAACAATTATTCAAATTTTTTTATTTTTAACCAATCAAATAACAACAGGATTTTAACCAATTATTTCAAAAATTTCTTCAATATGATTGGGCAAAAAATTTAACATTTTCAATCATTTCCATGTATTATTATCTTTAATAAATTACTAGAGTTACGGCTGTTTTTATATTTTATTTATTTAGAATTTAGCAAGGAGGGTAAGAAGATATGATTATATTTGTTCTTTTCTCTTCTTGATTCCCCTTCTTTTGCTTCTTGATTACAAAATGGAAAATTATATCGGGAGACTCTGGCAACAATTACCAGAAGAAGAAGAAGAAGAAGAAGAAGTAATGGTTTCCCCCAAAAATATAGAACACAAATTGCAATTTTAATCATATGAGACATTTACAAAAATAAAATGAAATATACTGAAGTCTTCTTAAAATCTAACGGAATAAGAAAAAATTTCAACATATGGTATTTCAAGGTCTTGAATTATTTAGGGTGAAAATTTATTTTTGTACTTTTCCACTTTTTTATGCAAAAATTTTTCCAAAATAATTTAATTTTTTCTGTGTTTTTTATTATTCATTCTAAAGGTCTTGAGAACATCAAAATTCATCCCAATATTTTATGGATATTTAAAAAGATGAAGATTTCCAAACGTTTTGAAAGGATTTTACTTTATTTTCCTTTTTTGAACTAATAAAATTAATTAATAAGTAAAAGTATTTTTTTTTAAAAGTTTAAATTTCCATTTTTTAGCAAATTTTAGCGTTTTCCCTAAATAGCGGATAGTTAAAGGCAAACTCACTACGTCTCCTTACATTTTGTTGATCTTTATTAAGTAAACTTTGAGTCCACCCGTCACATAATTCAGCAAGTTCTTCTTGTAAGTCAATTGAAACATGAGCAGCTTTCACCTCAAATGGATTGGATACCCAATCAGAAATTTTCAGCTCTAACAAGTAAAAAAATTTCCTAAAAGATTTCTAAAAGAAATTACTGCTAACTGAAGCAAGTGCAGGAAATTGATCAAGCTTACGACGTGAGATGTTGGTAATGTACAGTGTGAGTTTTCAATAATTCAATGAAAGAAGTCTTATATTTCAAGGCGGAAATAGAGGGATATAGGATAATGACTTTCGAATAAAATCCGATATACATTCAGGCCTCGATATAATCAAAGCGCCAAGTAGCTAGAGATTACTGTAATCAACTTCATTCAAACTAAACATGGAATCATAGATGCTATTCGATAATAATTGCATTGTACAATGAACTTGTAACTCTTATTTATCCGTGGTTCAGTCATAAGTCATTTGACATTTTAGGAATTTGTTATCGTTACTTTCATGGTGATTGGGTAAAAATGAGTAACCTGGGCATTAGATGTCCAAACCATGGAAAATATGCCTACATCCTATTTTTATTGTACTATTATACACTTTTTGCTATAAACATTTTAGAAGATATTGCATAAATAGCTTGTCAATTAAACGCTCAAAGCAGTGGATGCTGATAACCCCCCATTTGTTATTTGTTTACATATTATTTATTTTTGGCAAAGACTTCATGGACCCCTTACTTTGTTAAAATGACCCCCAATATTCATATTTTTGTCCGGGTACCCCCTTAAATTCCCTATGGACCTTTAACGGTCCATGTGGACCCCGTTGGGAAAACTTGGTATATATATATAGAGAGAGATTTTTTTAAGCTTTCTTTCATTCCAAAAATTTTAACAATGACTGTGACATAATGGCACATCTGGTAAATATTAAAAGCCATATACTTATCTCACTTTGCTTGATTTTCCCTACTTCTATTTTATTGATTCCACTTTCCCCTTTGCAATTACTGTAAATCGTGAAATTTTCGCGATATTCTTTTTTTCCGCGAAAGTATAACTTAAATCAAATATTTTTCATAAAATTATATAGGGAATTTAGGAGGTACTTGCAAAAAAACACTACGAAAACTTTTTTTGACTTTTTTTTTAATTGGTATTTTTTTAGAATTTGACATGCTGCATAGTAAGATTCTCATATTTAACACATAATTCTTTAACTTTTATAAAAACTGGTGACATTGTTTTTTTAAGTCAACATTGTAAATGGTATTTTTGGCCGGGGACGGACATCTAATAAAAAAATGTGGACTTTGGGTCATATTTTGCTTTTTTACTAATTTACGTTTATTATATTGATTACCAAACAAATCAACGAGCAAAAAACAACAAAAAAACGAGGTTAAAATGGGTCAAGAAATGTGTTTTTTGAATATCTAATATCCGTTGAATTTGATGGGTGAAATTTCTCTAATTCCCATAGGTGCAAAATAGTGCAATATTTCAAAAGAAGGCGTATATGCCGCTTTTAACAATGCTAAGAGCCATATGTGCCTCTCAATTTGGACAGCACTTCTTCAAGTGAAGGAAAGATTTGATTGGCATTTCGTTTTATCGCAACGGTGGATTTGTTCTCAATAAGATCAGAGTGCTCGAAAATATTTTTTCAATACAAAATTTTATTCTACTTTATCTACTGATTAAAACAATGCTTCATCCCTTCTCACTAACATTTAATGCAAAATATTAATATTGCTACATTTTTCAAAAAAGTTGTTTGTGCATGGTATGACGGTCTTCAATCTATGGGCTTTTGATTTTGATTCCCGATAGCGCATCTATAAATATTTAAAGAGTTTGACATTTGATTTAAGAAATTCTTTATTCTAAATCTTCCAACATTCAGAGTTTTAGAAGCATGCTAGCTAAATTTTGGATTCATACAATTTTCCCTGTCCTTTGTAAGTAAGTAAGTAATTTATTTTCAAACGATCAACAAAATCAATATTACAAAGTGAATTTATAGAAAAGCAAGAAAATCAGTATTGCCAATAAAAAGTAAGATGAAAATGGGTTTGAAGCTCCATATCAAAGCCTGAAAGGCCGCTCTAGGATACCGACCAGTAGTGTAGGATTTTGGAAATTCTATCAAAACAACCTGAGAATGCTTTATAGAAGTTTATGGGATAAGTTCAACAAGGCAGAAGATAAATAAAAAAATGTTTAGGTATGAAAAAAACCATCGATTGTCCAAAACACTTTAAAATTTTGAAAAAACTTTACACAAAATTATCCAGTATATAAAAGTTCATAATGTCTAAGATACAAAAATGAGATGAACAAAACTGATAAGGAACAAGAAAAATCAAATAATTTTTTTACAAATTATATTTTACAAAAATCAATTATTTTTCTTTTCTTAAATTTTATAAGTGTTTGCGCTAGAACAATTCTGTAAAATGTAGAATAAAAAAAAAGCTTATTAATGTATTTCTGGTTCTGGCATAAGTTAAAGCTATTTACCACATCTGCAACACAATATTTTTGCTCTAATTCAAAATTTTAACATTTTTCTTTTCTAGAATGGAAGATATGACCATTTAATTTATTAAAGCATAAGCGAACATAGTTTGTGGACACACCGCGTGCATAGAAAAGAAAGTTAACAAATGAAGAGAATCATCGTTAGCTCAGAATTGATAGATTTAAAAATATGTTCACTTTTAACATCATGGAAGGTCGGAGCTAGAAAAGTTAGAGTTAAGAGGTCGTTAACCTTTACAATCTCGCAGACCGCTGATCATAGGATTAGAACGAAACACAAAATCCAAAAATAAAGACCTCTTTATACTTTAGTGAATATGCTTCTTGATAAAAGGATACCCTTGCATTTTTAAACATTTGCAAACTTAAAGTGGGACTAAAATATAGAAATCCTATAAATATATCAAATTCCAATCTTAATCCTAATCCTAATCCTAAAAAGATCCATCTTTGTAGCCACATCTCCTTAGTCATTCAAGTGTAGGGTCTTGATATGGTCAAACGGATCGCTTTGCGAACATGCCATCGCTATCATATGTTTAGCATTTTGGTCTTCCTTTAAGTGAAATACTAAAGACAAAAAAAACACATACCATATGTGCTATTTGATAACCCTCCCCTTCCCCTCCCAAGTAAGAATCCAATGAGGTCTCTCCCTCTTCTACTTACCTTCGCCCATATGTGTGCACTTATACTTGTTAAAATAGAAGGGCTAATTGTTATTAAAATATAGGATCCACGATTGAAGTACCAAAGGATACTTTTGTTTCAAAAATTCGTTCCAAAAAATATAGGAAAGGAAATATTAATGTAAAAGCTTCAAAGGTAAAGTTAGCGTGGGGTGGTTTTATCTATAAGACACAATTGCGTCCCTTGTATCGAAAAATGAGGAAAGTAGGCTTGATGAGGAATCGAACCCAAGACCTTGAGTTATCGAAACAGAGTATCTAACCAACTTTACTCACATAGTAAATTTTTTTAACTAAAATAACCCCTTTTTATGGAGGAAATGTTTGCTCATGAAGTTTGAACGTGAAAAATAATATCTTTTGAATATTTTTCAAGCGAGTAAGCTTTTAGAAAATTTATTACAATACCACGCAAAAGTTTTGGACATAATTCTATTATCTTTTCCTTGTCATGAGGAAAAGATTCATAAATTTTAATTGATTGAAAAAGAATTTAAAAAAAAAGGAATTTTTTATTTGAAATAAATCTTTAATATTTGGTACTTCTAAAAAATTTCCTTCTTTTCTTTGATAAACTTTTAAAGGAAGTCATTAAATTCTATTCATGTCCAAGACTTTTGCACAATTATATATAGTTGGTAGGCATACTATTAAATGTTCATTTTTTACTTTTCAAGTGCGTAAGTTTATTTATATTCATTCATATTTACTTTAAAAAAAATGCGCTTTCTTATTGGCTAGTTGATGTTTATTGACACATTAGGATGCGAATCAAATGAGTTGCGCAAAAAAGAAAACTACGACAGTTTGCCTTTCCTTGATTCAATGGATAATGATTTTAGGGATAGCATTCACTCATTCGCTCTGCTAGTGAAAGGCTAGTGGGTCAAGTGTCCCTCTCCAAGTTCTTCCATATGTAATCATGTAGATTCCGATAAAAAGAATTTTTTATAATTTTTTTTTTATAAAAAAGCTTCATGATGAGTTGAGAACTTGCGTATAAAGAATGTGAGAAAAATATTAACGTAATTTTTCTAAAGTTTGTAATTATGGTATTATGAGGGTGATCAAAGTATAATCTCGATTATTATAAAAAAAGTCTTTTCTAGTTTTCCAAAACTTAGCATTATTAAAACACAAAAAATTGAAATTTAATAATATGCACAAATTTTTGAATTATAATAAAAAATTCCATTTTAAAAATGTTGTCTTTTCCCATTATTTTTCCTCAGTTTTAAAAGCCAAAATTTATTGGTAGAGAAAAACTGAACAGAAAAAAATGAGCTAAGCTAAGCATTTTTGAAGAAATTGTTCAGCATTATTGATCTAATTTTGATAAATTATATTATTCAAGTCTGCAAAATCTTATTTTTCATTTTTCTATTACAATTTTCATTTCCCTAAACTATGAAAATGGTAGAGTTGAGTTGAGGGAAGGCAATTATTGCTTCATGGTGGAGCCAACATATGTGCAAACGAAAATATGAAAGATTATCTTTATATGAAAGAGGATTTATCATTATCTTCTCTATATAATAATAGGACGTCTTTGTGTCTGTCTGTCGCTGTAAGCATTCTGATTGGTTAAAATTATTTATAAATATTTTTAGCATAGTTATAAAGATAGCACTATGCTAAAAACAAATAACTCACCACTACACCATATAACACCATTAGCAACTCATTAGACCACATAAAAAACACACACTACCAAAAATCCTATGTTTCGAGCGAAGCAAGAAACGACCATGGGACCCAGTGGTGGATCCAGAAATTTCTAATAGGCGGGGGGGGGGGGCGAAATCTATTTAGATTTTTTGCAATTTTGCTAAAAGTCTTCAACAGCTGTATTATGTCATTTAGAATCACTAATTACCTATGTTTTCATATTTTTAACATTATTTTGCCATGAATAAATTGCAAAAATTTATTTTTTTATACAATTAAGTGTAATTTTCGAAGGCATTTTTCATAGGGGGGCTAAGCCCATGAGCTCCCCCCCCCCCCCTCTGGATCCGCCACTGACGGGACCGGCTATTGATTATTATATTATAGAAGTTTACTTTAGTCTACAATATCTTTTAAAATTATTATACCGTTTCTCCAAAATTAATTAAGCAAATTTATCAAAGCGGAATCTTTTTAATTTAGAAATTTTGGATAAAAGTAACATTTAAAATGTCGTTTATGAAACAGTTTGAACAAATTTTTTTTATTTATTTCAGAGAACGGTAAGAATGAACACTATATTCTTATTTTCAGTATAAATGAGGAAATTTTTAACTAAATTTTTCGCTAAATGTCTCATCAAAGAAGTTTTAAATTTAGTAGAAGACATTTTCAAAAAATTACGTTTTTTACACTTTGGCTTGTTGGGTTTGGGTGTCCAACACGCGGCCAGCAAAAAATTGAAATTTTTTCTTAAATTATATAAATATCAATTTTTATCAACAATTACATTATAAAAATTTTAAAGTTTGATCAATATATTATTATTATTACCTAAAATTGTTTATTTCATTTTTTAAAATTGTCATTTGAATTTGATCATTTTTTTGACGAATTACTATCCCTCTTTGAATATTAAAAATCAATCATATATTGACATTTCTTTCATTTTTTTACCCTTTGATTTTTCTTACGATATATTTACTTCATTTTTTAGATTTTCAATTGAATTTTTGTGTCTATCGTTGTTTATAAATTAATTTTTCAAATTCTTAAAGGTGCATTTTTTTAAATCAAATTTTATTTCATTAATGTCAATTTCGAAAAAAAAGGAAAATAGAGGAAGAAAAGAGAATTTTTTATGTGAAATTTCATTGATATCAATATTTTTTTATTTGATATTTTATTGAATAAAAGTTAAACCTTTTCTGATGTCTTTGAAAATTGAGTTCAAAACACTAAAAGCAAATCAAAAATGAGATGGTTTGAAATATTACCCTATGAAGATGTTTTAAATTTATGAGGCTCAAAAAGACCAAATTATTCTTGAGTTTTTGTCTGATTTTTTTTGAGAAATCAGATGATCTTTTAATTATTCAAATCATAAATGGAATCAATAATAAATTATTCAAATCATAAATGGACTCAATGGGCAAACATGTTAAATGAATCTTTAATTTCTGCTATTTAACCCTTATATGCCTTTTTGAGAGATCAATTTTTATTTTTCGAACATTTTTTATAGATTTTTGTTAAATAATTCAACTCTTGTATTCAATCACATTAGACAAGTTTAAATTTATCTACGTTAAATATTCACCTCTATTACTTATAAAAAAATTAAAAAAAATTTTTTTTTTAGCTTTCATTATATTTTATAGATCATTTAACATGTGTAGAGGTACTTTAACTATACACGTCATTCAAAATTCTTTCTGCCTCTACAAATAAATCAAAAATCAAATTATGATTAATTCTTTTTTACTATATTGGCACATTTTAACAATGTAGTCAAAATCCTTTGAAAATTTTTTTCTTTCCTTAGGACTAAATTTTAAAAAAAACTAATCTAATCATAAATCAAAATGGCTTCCAAATATTTAAAATATTTGTTTTGCAGCCAACTCTCAATAATAGACCTACGTCCTACAAGTTTCACTTATTTTCCTGCTTCCATTTTCAAATAGAGAATAAAGATGATCTAAGTAGGGAATAGGGGAGAAAGAGGAATATATGGATGGATAGGAATGATAAGTTATATATAAAAATATACTTACAAGCCTTTTTCCAAATTTTCAGAAGAAAAAGGAAATAGTAAGAATTTACTTTCTTTTCCCAACATTTCATTTCAAAAGACGTCCTTGATATTTGTTTTTCGCATTTTTATTCTTCACATATTTTAGGACTCTACTTCAGAAGTAATTTTATACAAACTAATAATATTCTCCTCTAAAAAACTAAAATTGTGTTAAAGAAACAGACCATTTTTTTTTCAATATTTCTATTCAATTGTATAAATTGCTTAATCTTACATTTGTCTGCTGAATCACAAAATTTTGTTTAGTAGGGTAAATGATAGTACAAGAAGAGTTTAAGTGCAAATTTATGCTTTTAAAAAATCGCAAGATATTTTTTGAATTTTTCAAGTAAAAATTTTAAAGACCTTTTCTCCCTATTGGTCTTACCAGTCTACTGATATATTGATTATCAGCAAAAGTCGGATATTAAATATTTATTCGGTTATATTTTAGTTAACAAAAATAAATGAGCTGTGATGAGGAGAGATATCCTGCCTATATATTGAAAATGTGGGAAAAAGGATTTTTAGTTTTTGTTTTATACACAAGTTTGAAATGTTCGCTTTTTTCACATCATGAAAGAGAAAGCTTAGAAATTTGCGAAATCCACCCAAATCTCATAGTACTTTTAAAATTGTCACTAACAATGACCTTTTCATTGCTAGATTTAAGAATTGAAAATATAAAAAATAAAATAAATTTATTCATATTTTTTTCCTTGAATTTCCACGTAATCATCGAAAAGTGGTCATTGTAATTTTAATTTTTTTTTTACCAAATTGATTAAAATTTCTTTTTTTTTTTATATTTTTTTCTAAATTGATTAAAATTTCTTTCTTTTTTTTTTATATTTTTTTCTAAATTAATTAAAATTTTCCTTCTTTTTTTTTAATATTTTTTTCCAATTTTTTATCCTTTTAAAAATTTTTATCACAGTTTTCTAGTTTGATAAAAACTTTTTTAGAAAATATCTACTTTTTTTTGTCTATAAAAAATTTAAAGAAAATTTCAATTTTTCAATTAGATTAAAATTTCGTTGAAATTTATTTTGATTTCTGTTTTTATGAGGAAGACAGTTGTTTATAAAACACACAAAAATATAAAGTTCTAAAATTTATTTACAATATTTTTTACCTTCATTTCTCTACTCATAAAAAAATTGGCTTTGATTGAGGATTGAACCAACGCAGTCTGAATATCGCGTTAAGATGCAAAGCGGAGTTTCACTTATTTCATTATTATCTTTTATCTTATAGGTTTACGTGGTTGATCATTTCTCATTGGTTCAGAAACATCCTTCAAATATTCATTGATTTTTCAATAAATAATGTTACATTTTGCTTTAAAATCAACCAATAAAATTTTTGTTCAATGATTTCTTTCTTTCAACATTTTATCAAACTCAATTGGCATCTCTACGTACATACATAAGATACATTAGAATTGTAAAATTTTGAATAAAGAACTATTGTAGTGGTGTGACTTTATATTCAGAGAACCAGAAATAAAGCAAAATCTTCTAAAACTCTGAAATCTTGGAGATTTTAAAGTAAATTAAAAAATGATACAATGATATTTCACTATTTTTAATTATATTTGGAATAAAAAATAAAAAATTAATTAAAAAAAATAAAAAAATTAAAAATTAATCGTTTGAATTCAAAATAATTTCCAAATATATCCCATAACTTTTAATTATGTTTGAAAAAATCGTGATTTTAAGAAAGTTTTGAAAAAATGTTGCTTTATTTCGGATTTTTCAACATATAATAGGTGAAGAAAGGGCATATCTTATTTTTAACACGTACAAATCATACTTGTCAATTTTATTTAACACAATAAGTCAATTGAGGTTTTTTTTGGGTACAACGCACCCTAAAATCCCACTAGATTGAATTCCGAGCCTTGAAGCTTTTATTAGTTCCGTGTTTAAGTGCAGATCTTTATGGAGATTATTTTAAACAATTTGGCATATTTGGAGCGCCTCGAAAAATAGTCTTTCAGCACAAAAATACGGCAGAACTGGTGAAAATTCAACAGTTGGGAGGATCTAATTGAATTTTTAACGTGCTTTTAACTCCTTGAAGTTGGCTGTCCGCAGTTGCTTTTTTTGTGTTAGTTTTTTGTCAATCATTACAAATACCATGGTGAAGCAGATACAGCGTTGAATTCGCACGTAAATACCATTCCTTGTCAATCAAAGTCGAATAGAGCTGTTCACATATGTGCCTATCATTTGTATCGCAGGTCCTCTTGGTTTATTTAGAATTAATGCATGAAATTCAATAATAATAATAATTCGTGTTTATGCCGATCCTTACATATCAATTGAAACATTTGAAGTGATTAATTCCTTCTTAAAAATCCAACATGAATTCATCTTCCCGCTCACTCTTCAGATTTTCTTTCACAAACTTGTCTAATCCTTGAAATAACAAAAGTGATATATTTATTTTGCTTGGATTTAAAGTTATTAGCAGTATATGCCGTGCACACAAGCTGATGGCTTTTTGAGTCAACTTGATCACACTTAAAAATGGTCCAAGTTAATAACGATAACAATAACAAAATAAAATACTCAATAATACAAACAACGCCTATCGAAGACGCTCCTCACGCTAACACTTTCTCCTTACACACTCAATGAACGCAAACGTGGGATGCAGAAGAACATTTTTTATAGCATAGAAAAGCTATTGCACCAAGGTGAAGATGGTGGCATCAATCATTTTGTCAATGAAGAAAAGTGTGGGAGCGCGAAAGTAGGGGGTAAGCATCCTTAAATACTATACTTAATATATAGATAGATAGATACATTTACCAGTTGTGAAGCTGGAGTTTTTTTGATGTAGCGGAATAAGAATGCCTATAGCTCATTTAAATGTGTTCATTAGTGAGTTTTATGTAAAGTAAATAGCTTACTTGATTCCATTGTCTTTCTTAAGAAGAACTTAAGTGAATTTAAAAATTTTCAAAATACATAATGTCATCAGCTTTTTGGGTTATTAACCCATTGAGTCCCAATGTTCCCATTTGGGAACATAAGTAATTTCATCTTCGTCTGCTTTTTTCAATGACTTTGAATACAAGTCCTCTGCGTTTTTTTAAATATCTTCTGATTTCTATGGTACTTAATGGGTTAAATGGTCCAATTCGTTTAAAATCGATAATCCAAAAATAGACAGCAAACGATGTTCAGTTTTTATATGAACTGAAAACAATGGAAAATCAATAAGTTATTATTATTAGTTATTATAAGTTTAAGTATACTTAACTTTAGTAATTTGTTGATAGTTAATTGCTTATTTCGACGTTTTTCTACGTATGTTTCCATGGCGAACTCAAAAGACTTCCGTAATCTCTATTTACTTCTATTTGCGTTTCCTTTGGGAGCGCCGAAAATGGGTTAATTAGACGCACATTTTGATTGATAAAAAGTTCGTATAAAAGCGTGTATGTAGTAGCAAATTTCCTTTATAAAATTTTTATTCATTTTGTGTTATATCAAACGTTCGTTCTTTTTTTATGCTGCCTTCCATTTTGCATCTGAAAGCTTTTTACATTTACGCGTTTTTTGTCCACATTTTCTTGTGACATCTTAATCATTTTTAATAAATCTGATAAATAATCTCGATAGTAAGATAGATTTTCGCCAATAAGATCGACGCATTAGCAAGATTAACATGTTTAACAAAATAAAATAAAAAAATCCAAAAAATTAAAAAAAAAAAAACTCATGGTTGCATTATAATTTCTAAGAAAAGCAAATCATATTTTTTTAAAAAAATTCCTACGATGAATGATCTTGTTTTAAATGAAGTTGAAACTTTTATAGGGTCGACGTCATCGAAGACTTTGGATTTGAGATTTTTCAAAGAATATATTTGCCGTTCCTAGGTCATTGAACTGATTAAAAAACTTTATAATTTTCGTTTTAACAGTTTATGTTGTTAAGGCAAGTAAATGCGTGTTATTAGAAGTAACCAAAAGGACAGATTGATTGGGTAAAAAAGAAGAGCAATTAGGATCATCTTTTATTGAAAATTATTGAGATCTTTCCAAATATTAAATATTTTTGCTGAATAAAACATAATGAACTAAAATCAATAATGTTTCTTAATGAAAGGATTTAATGCAAATCTTTCGATTTTGCAGGGGAATTTTTTTCCATTTATTAATTTGTTACTTTTGAAGGATATTCAAGGGTTTTAAACAGAATATTAAGAAAGAAAATTTGTGATCTTGTCAACCAACTATAAATGTAACATCAAATACTCAGAGAGATATGTGGGCAAGAAGTGCATATATTCTGACTATAATTAGTAAAACATTCATAGGCATTGTTCACATTCTTGAAGTTAGGTTGTATACGATATATAAATTTTATACTGGTATCACTCACTTACTGCATCATTGAAAAAATACTTTTTTTCAAAAAGGTTCTACTTCCAAGTTCTTGAAGTCTAAAAAAAATTTCAAGAAGGAACAGGTTATGGTTTTGGAGGAAGCTTTTCGAACATTTCGCTACGTAAACTTTCTGCAGAGAAGTTGGATTTCAAGACTATGCAACATCTCAGACAAACAAATAAAAGTTTGGTAAGATTTTTCAGCAGTTAAACTTACTTAAGCAAACAATATAGGTAAATTAAAGAATAAAAGTATTGACTAAATTTAAGAAAGTCTACTCAATAAGAATTACTACTAACTTGTTAATATTTCTTGCAAAGGCTTTGGAAGCACTAAAAGCGAGGCAAACAAGTCCGGCATAGCTATAAATGTGTATTCTAATATATTACCATATGTTCTTTTAGAATAGGATTTGGCAAAGGCTTTAACTGAGTCTTGCATGAAAGATTTTTTAAAGAATTGCATTTCAAACATCATTTTATACACAAGTTTTATATACTAAGTTAAAAAATGAATATAAATTATTTGTATTTCAAATACCCTATTAGTTAGACTTTCAGATGGGAATTCAGCCATCTAAGTACTCCCCCCCCCCCTTTAAAATATGTGTATTTCTGTGTCCCGTATCTCCTATGAGTATAAATATGAAGCATTAAAGTTACTAAAGACAAATGACTCTTTTTGCTTCCTTTTTTCAAATTATATTTGGACAAAATAAAAAAACTACATTGAGGCGTGAAAATAAAGTAAAAAATTTAAAATATAGGAAAAAAATTTAGTAAAAAGTAAAAAATATACTTTCAGAACTAAGAAGAAACTATTGTATTACGCAAGAAGTTACTCACTCCTATCCTCTTTTCTTGATTCCTCCATACTGAAATAAAAAATGTCTTTTTTTTCTTTCAAATTAAAAAAAACATATTTGATCATTTTTAAGAAGTATTTTTAACTTGTTTTTTTTTATAAAAAAAATTCATTTTAACTCAGATATATATAACAGTGAATTTGTTATTTTTAAAAGAATTTTAAAGCAAAGCTGATGAATTGTGTATATTGGAAATGGTTCAAGTGATATTTTACCAAAATCTTTTAAAGATTTTCAGCCCATCATCACACCCAATGAACAATTAATTTTATGAGGAATTATCTCTGAGAATACAAGAATTTTTTAAATCTAGGATGGCAATTTTCTTAGACTGGGAACTGGAATGATACTTTTTTTAGAATTAAAAGACAAAAAAATGATAACTATTTATAATAATATACTGAAGAAAAATATTGACATAGAAAGAAAAGTTTTACCTCCAATGGCATCACGTATTTCTCGATGCAATTCCTTAAAACTTAAACTACAGCCTCTCATTATGGCACTTTTAGAAAAACTTATTTCACTGAATCTCCAATTAAAGATTGGAACAATCTACCTCAAAGTATTGTGGATGCACCAACATTAAATGCATTTAAAAATAGATTAGACTTCTTCCATTGAGGTCATCTCAAGTTTTTACACTTGAGGTGATATTTCGTCTTATGAAAACTCAAATAATATCTCATTATTTGAAGTTATTATTTTTAGATGCAATTTTCATAGGTTATAACTTTTTTTATTGAGTTGTTCTTGAGTTTTTGCTTGACTTTTTAGGTTTCAGAACAGAAGATACAAAGAAAAGAAGTTGAGAAGTTGTCGTGGAGCCTCGCAAGTAATGAATTTGGTTGAAGAAGCGAATGACGAAACTTTTGAAGAGGGTGCGCAAGCCTCATTGAACATTGATTCGAGTATTTCTTTTCTGATTCACAAGTCCCTTTCCCAAAATCTGCAAGTAGTGGTGATGAGTGCCACCAATTGCAACGCCTTTAACACATACACCATCTTCACATGAGCATTCTCAATTGCACAATAAATCGTCTTTTTAAACTTTTGAAAGTAATTTGAAACTTTTTGAGATGTGTAATATAAAAATAAAATAAGGAGGATATATTTACGTATTCCTATTTTGGATAAAGATTATTTAGTAATTATTTTGGAGACTTTTTTGACATTTTAGGGGGTGAGTAAGGTCGGTCAGATTCCTGCCTTCGATACCACAAGGTCAAACTTACTCAAAAAACTCAGAACTTACGGATTTGATCCGGGTTACGCCTTATGATGAAAACACTGAACTCAGGATGTTTTAACAAAAATAGATTTTCAGTAGAAAAAACTTCATATACAGTTGAACGCGGAGTGAAACAGGGACTTAAATATTTTGGACGAAATTTGAAAAATGTGAACCTGTTGTTTTAAAAAAAATGTAAACGTTATTCAAAAAGTTATTTCTTCCACATATTTTTAAAGGCAGAAGTAGAATGCTTGTGTAGTCAACTCAGAATTGTAAAAATCTACAGCAAGAAATCAAACGGAATAAAGTATGTTGATTCCATTATTATTTTAGTGTGGCTTGAAAAACAGCACTAAATTTCCTTGAGTCTCAATGGTTGTTAGGGTGTACCTCTCAGCTTAACAGTTGAAGGTTCGGGGTTCGATTCCTAAGACTCCCAACTCTTAAAAACAAAATTACAAAACTGTGATTAACCATCTTCAAGCATAATGCGAGGAGCATTTAGCTTTACGGCAGAAAGTGCTTTATTATGAATATTAATGAACTTTTAAGTTTATTAACAAAATTAGGAAGTGTAACAGCTAAAGAAAGTTTTAATTTACAAGCAGGGTCTTCTAGTAACATTTTTGAAGATTTGTATTCTTTCATAAATTTTAGATTAACAATATTTTTTAATTTTAACTTTACTTTTTAGCGAAATTTTTATTCAAAATAATAAAGTAAACTTAACTGTTAACTAGTTGGTGAGTTAAGTATTTTTCATTTTTATGTTTCACCATTGTCAAAAATTCTTATGATTTCAGTTTCAAATCATGTTTTCATGTTTGCTTGAATTCAAAAAACTCTGTTTTTCTTTGTGATCACTTTTTCACCAAATAAACGGAAAAAAGTTTTGATGAAAGAAACGAACGGAAATAAATCAAAATTTCTGCAAAAAATATTTTTTGAAAAATAAAAGCAAAGCAATCTACTTATTAAGGCTGAGATAAGATTTGGAAAAAGGTTGTTTTTGTTTTTGCTGAATGATTGGGATTTATTTGTGTATATATGAAAGATTAACTTCCCGTAGGATTTTCATTTGTTGGATATGAGCTTGGACATTTGTTGCATGTGAAAAAATAGCGCTTCTCATTTTGGAAGTCGTAGGAACACGTTGTGTACTTTTGCATCTTACAATTCGTTTTCTCCACTCGATTCACTTCCTCCCGCTCCATAAACCGTTTAACACTCAACGGATTCCGCATCCACGCTCGCATTTCTTGAAAGGTGAGGACGTAGACGTCAGAAAGTTTGTGAACCAAATCCAGGAACTCTTTCAAAGCTTCCAAATTTTGGCGGGAATCGAGCCAGTTTTCGTCCAAGTTGATTTGAAACGGTGCCTTATTTTTCTCATAGTGCGCCAAAAAATTTCCCATCAGGAGATCAAGGGATTCACTCTTTGAAAGCGGATCCGCACAGTTCTCCAAAAAGGAACATAATTCGCCATTTTTGTCGATGTACTTGACGAGCGGAAATTCCATGATCGTTAAATTTCCTTTGGCTGACAGCAACGTTTTTGCTTCCTTACACGTGTACTTTTTGTTTAGTTCTAGGGAGTACGGAAATTCAGGGGGGTTGATGTTTGTGGATTCGATACTTGCATCATACACAAAGTCATTTTTTATCATCATCCTGAAAGATAAGAAAACGAAAAATGAGGATAAACATTCGAATCGCGTGGTAAATGGATTTTATGAAATAGGATTTGGGTGTATTACAGAATCAATGAAGAATTAAACGAAATATTAAAAAAACAATTATTTATAAAAAAAATGAAAAAAACTAATTATTTATTTTTAAAATAAAAAAAAAATACATTGAAATACATCGTATTGATTTTAATCTGTCTACAAAATTCTATATTTTAGAAAGTTTTAAAAAGATTTCCGTTTCTTTGCATATACGTTCAATCCTTTTATGCCTGAGAGAGACATTGCAAAGTGAAGAAAATATGCATTGGAATACTTTAGGATGCAAAAAGTTCTACCTCTCAACAAAAGATAACTTTTTAAGCTATGTGAGTAAAAGCGATGGCAAATGTCATTTGTCTACATGAATACTATTATAAGTCCAATTTTTGTATCTCACATATGTTATGTTTTCTTTTTTTTAGATGATATTTATGCGGAACATTAGCTTTTATAAAAAAAATTCTCATTTTGCAACGCCTTTTCCAATGTTCTCTGTCGTAATATAATGTGTTGCATACGATTAGAATTCGTTTTAATAAATTGTGATTTTTTAAAAGCTAAAATCAAAATGATCTATGTTTGACTTTAAAAAAGGCTATTCCTAAATTCAAGCAAACCTAATGAAGTAAACTTTTCCTTACTATATCTTCGCTAGCACAAGATATAAACGCGGACTCCAAAAATGTTTACATACTTTGAATAAAAAAAATAATGGAACTTTTTTTTTACTTTTTTTTTTGATTTTAATTTTTTTTAATTTAATTTTTTTTCAATGTCTTATTTAGATTTTTTTTGTTTTCAAACATTTATAAATTTTTCAGGACATCAGACATTTCTTAAATTTTTTCTATATCCGCTGTACATCTCACTAAAACACAAAATGCATCGTTGAGCATTAAATTAAAATTAAAAAAAATTCCACTAAACTCTAACATATGTGAGTATAATTTCTTCTCTTTATATTGTTTTTATAGTTCTTATTCAGAAATAATTTTGATCACTAAGGGGTTTAATTAAATAATTACTTTAACTTTTGAAAACCTTCATGCAATTAGATTTAGGATTAGAGTTAGAGTCAAGGTCAAGTTCAAAATAAAAAAAGTTCGAAAAATTGTTTCCTAAAATTAATGGCAAAATTTTGTGAAAACTTTGTTTTAGTGGAAAATGTGGGGAAAGGAATAATTTCTCATGATTTGTTCCGAAAATCTTTCTCGCAATTATTCACATTCCATAAATTTTTCAAGGTTAGCATATCACTTTATAAAAAAAATTTTTATTTTTTATTTCGAGAAATTTTTTCTATCAAGTCAATCAATTTTACTTTTAGCCTTTAAGCAAAGATAGATTAAAAACTATGGGGTGTGATGCCTAGTGAAAGCCCCCTCTGAAATGAGAGCCTTTGTTCGCTAGCAGAGTTGCGTTATTCTCAATGTGAAGGTCAAGGTCATAATAAAATTTAGCAAATTTAAATTCATTTCCTTCACAAACCTTTTTTTATATCGGCAATAGATATATGTTGTTAAAGACTTACTTTAGTTGGTTGCAACCACCATGCAGTAGATAGGGTGTGCGCATACCCTTAATTTTGGAGGGATCGATATTGGAAAATTTGGAAAACATGCTCTTCTGCTGCTCAAATTCTTTGATCCAATCATCTTCATCTGCCGTTGCAATCCACTTTTTTCCCGGAAAACTAAGATAAAAGGAACGCGTCAAAAGAGAATATCGGCGAAAAAAGTCCAAGCCCTTCCGGCATCCAAACAATAGTGCATATGCTTCCCTCATTTTTGATTGTTAAAAAGGCTTTTACAAAAAATTGTTCTGGATAAAAAAATGTTTCACAGACTTGTTCTTATTTACTTGAAAATTTTATGTGAATACATTTGTCATGCTTGTTATGCAACTGGGTCAATTGACTTTAAATGTCAATTTTTCAAAAACAAAATATTTTTTGTCAATTTTTAATTAGCGTACTCATTAATTTTGTAAATTAAAAAAGCATTTTTTATTGTATCACTCTTTGCCTCAGCCTACATCTTTTTACTTTTTTAAAAATTACAGAACATTTACTTTTTTAAAAATTTGTTCTCTATAAATTATTTTTTTTAGTGTGCACCTCTCTATTTTATCACTAATTTAATGGGCCACCTTCAGCGCCAGATTTTTATCTTTTATTGTATAGTTAGAATATTCTCTCATAATCATATTTAGGAGAAAGGTAAAAGAAAAGAGAATCCTTTTTCGAGCGTGCCACCCTTTTCAAAATGATCTTTGCCAAACTTCTTCCGAAAATTTCAGCTTCCAAGTTATTTTAACAATATTGCATATTCTATAGCAGAGAAAAGCGGCATTTAACAAATTCTGATCTCATTGATATTTTAATAAACTTTTCTATCTTATAATTAGCTTTCTTATCACACAGAGGTTGAAGGCCCATCTTAACAAAATTAAAGAATGATTTAATTATTTTTATCCTTCATTTTTCTGTATTTTCATTTTATTTGCTTTATATTTATATTTAGTATAAGCATGATAAATTCATTATTTAAATTTAATTTGTAAATTTCAATTTTTTGATCATATAGCGCCCATAGCTTAGATTGATGGGCCCGGTCCCAAGTGCCCCATAGCTCTGGCTACGTGCCTGCTTACAAATGAAATAAATACACTGATAACTATGTTAAAATGTGCAAGTTGCTTTATTAACACACTTTGTTAATGGAACTAAGATTTCTACTAAAATTCCCACAGACAAAATTGGACTTATATCAATTCAAATTAAATGAACTAAAAGCAAAAAAATCAATTATTAAAATCAAAATGGTTAAAAAGATTTTAGATACATACCTAATATTTTTAATTTTTTTTCAGGGAAAAAGCAAGATATTCGTAAAGATTCGGGAAATTACGCTAATTCGTTAAAAGTCTCACCTAATCGGCAAAAAAGAGTGCTAAATTTTATAATTGCTTTTCTTGTAATTTTGAAGTTCTGCTAAATTTTCGGCTAAAATTTAAATTTCTAAAATAACTATATTCGCTATATAGCATGCTTAAATTCACAAAAATACACGAAATATTTTTTTTCGAACATAAAAATTAGTTTAAAATGATTATAATGTAAAAGTTGACCATGGCAATTTCCATATTACTTTTTATAACAGAAGTTCTAGATCATTGAATAATTTTTTCTTTAAACAATTAAATTTATACCGTGCGAAACTTTAAACATATGGCATTAATAAATTCAAGTCATTTTTATCCATTTTTGGTATTGCTGACAAGATTTCTTCAATCCGCGTCTTTTATTTATTTTCATGAAATATTATCTCAACCATATTTTTTAAAAAATAAAATCGAACGAAGAGACAGAGCTAAAACCGGGGTTACAAAGATAAACTTGGCGAAGTTTGAGCGGAAGTTAGCGCCGTATCCCAAATTGGGAGTATGCTCAAAATGGATGAAGATAATAGATGTGAAGTTTACTATAAAATCACATATGGGCCGAACCGGAAAGGTGGCGGTGTCGCGTTGGGACAGTGAGTGATACCTGATGGAGTGAGCCGCTATTTCGTGGCCTTCATCATGCATGTCTGCTACCATTTGATAATTTGTCCATTCGTGTGAAATGAAAAGTGTCATTTTAGCGGATTCGCCATTTGGATTTTTCCTATAAAAAAATTTTCTTATAGACATAAGTTCAATTAAATTTACATTAGTAGTAATAAACACATTTTAAGGAAGGCCATAAGCTATGAGAGATTAGAATGACGTTATTAAAATAGTCCAGGAAAAACTATATTCGATATATAAGCTTATGAAATAGTTTGTGAGTCTCTTAAAGGAGTTTTTTGAGTTTAAGACCCTACTCATAAAAGATCCTTTTCACCCTGTCTCACTACTTAGACAAGCGCCGCCATTCTTTCAATTTGGCTGTTAACATTCTTTCCGCTTGAATTATTTACACTTCCTTCCCTTCCTGTCAAATGGAAGAAGCCAATCAATACACAAGATATCCCATATCTTGCATGCTCCATGATTGTAATCCTGTTAATAAGGATTTTTCCACGGCTTTGGTGCTGTGGATAGTTTTCAGTTAGTTAATAACAACCTAACACAACGTATTTATTTAAGCAAAATGGAAGTCGATGTCTGTAAAATTTGCTTCTTAACGCCATTAAATAACAAAATATGATATTCTAGACGGCCAAAATGAATCATCTTTGTTTTTGAAATCGTTGACTGTTAGAAGAATTAACAACTTCACCCATCAAGGAATTCAAATCATCATCAAAAGCTCTTTGTGTTAAATAAGTTTGACGATGGTGGTTTTGAAAACCTTCGGCCTTAAACGTGTTCCAATGCGATCGACAAATTCTTGCAGAAAACTCAGGCAAAACATCTTTTCCATCACCATATTCTTCTTTGTAATCCTGAAAATGGCGATCATTTCATTTCTTTTTATTCGGTAGTGAAGTGAAGGGAATGTAAGTTTCAAATTTTCATTCTTTCAGAGTAGCATAAACATTTCTCATACCATGTAAACTTTTAGTAAAGTTTTTTTTTGAACTGTTTCAATCTTCTTAACATTACTAGCAAAATAAGTGCCATAAATCACGTTTGCGCTTTCGAGGATTGGTCTTACCAAGGACTTGGAAAGGTAGATAGCAACGCCATTATTTGAAATCACGTAGGTCTTTTTCACCATATGAACTTTTAACGTTTTTATTCCACTCTTTGAAAGCCGTTGAAAACTGTTTTACTAATCGGAATATTATCAGTTGGAAAACAAGTGATAAAGGATATTGTACAACGCTTTTAATGAAATCACAAATTCTTATTACAATCGATCATTTCAAAATATGCTCTGTTATTTCATTGGTTGGATTATAATTGGGGTTAGCGTAAACTTACGGTTAGGTTACGTATTTTTACGAATAGGACCTTAACGCAAATATATTTCCCCCTAACCCCAAACCCTTAGCCCTAAGTCTAACCTTATATGTAAATTAATCTCCATTCAATGCAACAACGTTTTAAACGAAAGCAATAGCGATGTAATATTCTGTAAAGTAATCAATATTAATGATATCTGTAGTTTTTCGTCATGTAAAATGTGTTCTATTCATAAAAAAATAGCAAAATTGACAATTTTTTGGCTACTTCAAGTCATTAATTCTACCATTAAAATGTTTAAACCGAGTTTTCTTTTTCTAAGAAACATAACAATTCGTTCCTTGACTTCGTGAAGCCCGTACTTCTTCGGTGTTTGACTCAAAGTTCATGAATGTCATTTTGATTTCAATTTTTCTTTGGAAAAAAAATCCACCTTCTCTTTTAAAAAAAATTTTATTCTAGTACATTTACTTTTTTTTTATACACGGACCATATGACTCATTTCATATACAAAGTATACGATATCTTTAGGGTTGAAAGGAATATTAATAATATTTGAGAAAAAAGAATTGCTAAAAATGCAAAAAAATATATACATATCTTACAAATATTTGCATTATTGTAAATTTTATATACATGACTTGACTATATGTGCGTATATACCTATTTTTGAGGATGCCCTTAAGCTTCTTGAAGACCAATTCGTTGAGGGCGCCGGAAAAGGAAATTGCCACCAACTGGGGTGTTTCTTCGCGATTTAAAGTTCGGATTTTGTAGGTTCCGGGGGAGATGCAGTGTTTGAAGCGGCATCTGTTGATGCTCTCTTTATTCTGTCGCCCGGCCTTATTTTGGATGTCTTTACGCTTTTGCGAGTATGGATTGCTGCCGGACCACTTCTTCAACTGAAACGTCAACATATGTTTAAAAGTATGGTTCCCAACTACCCTGGCTGCCCCAACACATAACGCTAGGCGTCTAACAATATAATACTGAGATTATATTTACTTGGCTCTGGAATTAATAATAATAATAATAATAATAATTTTATTTTCAAAAGTATATATTTTAAAAGAAATTTGCGAACAAAAATAAATATGGATAGTCGCATCGAACCAAAAGATAAGGAGATTAAAGGAAAATTTACTTTTGAAGGTTGGTATCAAAGCCTTAAAACCCTGAAAGAGACACAACCTGCTTTTAAAATCTTGATGTTAACAGGGAATATATGTTGGAAATGCCATAAAAAGAATCGTAATAAAAGTGAAGATATGAGGAAGTGAAAGAAAAAGAGAAACATAATCTATAATTAAGAATAGATTACATTCCTAAATAGGTATAGAATCCATTAGAGAGAAGTGGTTATGTTTTTGCAAACAAAACAATTTGATGATACGCATTGAGTGATTGAAGCATAGGAACTATTAAAATTTGCTAAGACCATCTTTTGAAATGCTTTAATATTTGTAAAAAACTGATTGAAAAAAAGTTCATTGGTATTGTAGAGTGTAGAAATTTTGTATGTAAAGCATTCTCTTGATTTGAAATAATTATAAAAAGGTATAGACATTTTACCAGCAAAACGAGGAGACCTTCTGTTTTTCTCAAAGTTAAAAGAGATAAATATGTTGAAAATTGGGGGCAACATATTGTGCAAAAATTTGTACAACGTATTATTTACATTGAAATTATATATATCTTCAAGTTTGAGCAAGTGGTGTTCGTGAAATATTCTGTTTGTATGAGAAATTGGATGAAGGTTGAAGACAACTCTTAGTGTTTTTTTTTGTAATGAAAAGAGAGTTGTGTCTTTTGTATGTCCCCAGTTGAATATGCTGTATCTAAGATGAGGTAGAAAAAGGGTTTTATAAAGAAGTAGCATTGTTTTAGTAGGGAGGAATCTTTTGGCTTGTCTTAGAATACCAGAGATATAAGCCAATTTGTGAGAGATATGAGATAAATGGCTTTGCCAAGAGAGATTACTCTTGACAATCAAACCCAAGTAATTAAATTCGTTAACCTTTTCATAACCAAGCTTTTCTAAGTAGTTTGCATATTGAGTATCGCCAAATCTGTACGAAAAGGAAATATATTTAGACTTTTTTTGTTCAAAGACAAGCCATTTTGCATAAACCAATTTTGTAACATCCTAACATTTCTCTCGAGAAAGTGATCATTTAAATTTTCATGTTCCAAAAGTACTGTTATGTCATCCGCATACATTAGAACTCTTGCATCTGATGTGACACTAGCAATGTCGTTCATAAAGATGTTGAAAAGAACTGGGGCTAAAATTGTACCTTGAGGCACTCCAGAAATCACTTTCTTTTTATCAGATATGCAATCATTGACATAGACCCTTTGAGATCTGTTTTCAAGATACGATTTGAAGAATTCAATAGTGGCATCAGTAAAACCATATAGTCTTAATTTGGACAAAAGTAAGGAATGGGGTAGGGAGTCGAATGCGCGGCTTGTATCTAGAAACAGAGAACAAACTTGGTTTCTTCTGTCAAGGGAAGAGATTACGCAGTTCAAGAAGTAAGTATGCAAAATTT
The DNA here is from genome assembly GCA_030549495.1 of Nectonema munidae. Lineage (NCBI taxonomy): Eukaryota > Metazoa > Nematomorpha > Nectonematoida > Nectonematidae > Nectonema > Nectonema munidae. The sequence goes on from JAUIRK010000883.1 coordinate 1,179,086, forward strand.
CTGTAGAATAGTGCTTTCTAAATCCAAATTGAAATGGAGATAAGAGGTTGTGAGTTGTAAGGTAGTTATCGAGCTGTTTGTGAATAATTTTTTCAAATACTTTTGAGACAGAACTTACGATTGATATAGGTCGGTAGTTTACAACATCACTTTTGTCACCCTTTTTGTGGACAGGAATTATTTTGGTACTTTTCAAAATTTCAGGAAAGGTGTTATTCTGGATGCATAAGTTGAATGATTTCATCAGGGGATGTGCAATGTAGTTTTGAACTTTTTTCAAATCATAAACTGATAGGCCATACACATCTTCAGAGCGACTACTTTTTAAAGAATTGAAGGACAAAAGAATATCATTCATAGAGATATCTTTGAGAAAAAATGTTGAAGATTTAGATTCAAGGGTAAGTGTACTATCTTTGTGTACGTAAGTACTATTAAAGCTTTCAGCGAAGTAATCACTAAATAGTTTACAGATAGAAACATCCCTTGATACTTCGACATCATTAACAACCATATGGGAGATTTTAGACTTGGCTCTAGGCTTTACAAAAGAATTAATAATTCTCCAGGTAAACTTTGTATCCTTATTATTACTTAGTATTTTTTCAAAATAATTTCTTTTTAAATTTTTGGCTGTATATTTAACTTGATTTCTCAGAAAGACAAAGATATCTCTTAATTCGTAAGTCTTTGATTTTTTCCATTTAGAGTAGGCCTTATTTCTTTTATTAATTAATTCTATAAGGTTTTCATTGACCCAACTATTTTTTATTTTCCTAGTATGAGGGTTAGAAAAAAAACATTTCATTGATAAATTTTTTAATTCTGAGATTTTTGAAATAAGAGAGCTTAACAAATAAGAGGGATCTATAGCTTGGAATTGAGAGTTGTTTAAGAACGCTTAAAATAAAATGTGGTAATTTTACCATTATAGAAGTCAATAATTATGTTTTACCATTTTTATACTAATATTATTTCACAATATATATAATTTAAGTTCTTGGATAAATACCTATTTACAATATCAATATTTGAATCTTTATTTTAAGATGATTTCTCAGCCAGAGCTTTTAACCTCATTGAAAGTTGACCTACTACTAAAAATAGTAAATTTACCATGACTCTATAGTATTTTACTTGTGCCAAGAATAGTAAAGGTATGCATTGCTAGATTTTAAGCATTTAAAGTATAGGTACTATAACCACTTTCTGTTTTCAGTCAACATTCTCTTTGAGAAGTCTTATTCTTCCTAGTTTAGCACACAATCCTTAAATTTCTGAATGCAAATGCCCACCAGCATCTTTAAACTCTGTATCTTATTTACTTTTAGACTTATTTTATTCATTGCGCGCATAAATGTATAATTATATCATCATTAATCGTGTTTTCCATTGTAAAACTGTTAAATAAACTACTTAAGTACTTTACTTATTCTATTCTAAAAAATCTCCAGATAAAATTAATTTTAGATTAAAAGTTAAAAAAAAAATAAAAAAACTAAAAAAAAATTTTCGTTTTTACCAATACACAAATGTTTTGGCATACACATATAAATATATTGTAAATAATATATAAATATATTTGTATATTATGTATGTATTATATATAATATATTTTTTTAGGTATTTTAATTTCAACTTGCGTTTTAATATGTATCTCATAATGGAATTTATAACATATATACTTGTGTATATATACATAGTTTACTATATAATAACTTTTGTATGATTTCATATAAGCGGTCTAAAGGCCTTTGAAAACTTTTTTTAAGTCAAATTTAATGTTTAAGTATAATAAAGTTTGTATGATTATTATGATTATGAATTATTATGATTATGAATAAATAAATCTTCTTCTTCTTCTATTCAATCTTTGAACGTGAGTAAGAGCTTAATTTTTCTTCAGCAAATGGCATAACATATGGAGCGATCAAGTCTTCCAAAGCTCTATATCGGATAGCAAAAGCACCATTTGTGTAATATATATGGAAAATTATGTTTCGCTGGGATGCAATATCAAAAATAAAAAACATTTAGACACACGCACCACACTTGTTTACAAATGCCCACACCAAAAGACAATAGGACTGATAGAAACAGACTTGACTTCGGCACCGGACAGTTCTTCAAACAGACATATAGTTACCGGACGATTCGTAGAATGGATATAATTTGGTTGAACAGCCCTTTCTTCAAAACAGTGTTAAACAAAGCAAAAGCTAAAGTTTTTTTAAAGCTAATTTTTAATGATAAGCTATTAAAGAAAGAAACATATAAATGGGATTACTTTTTAACTAATTTATTGGTGTTAGATAGGTTAGGTTGCTTTCTTCATTTTTCGAAATTTGAACAAGAACATTTTTAGTTTAATAATTTAAGTTAATTTCAGTTTAACTCATATTTTTCACTTATCTAGTTAGCAAGTCGAACTATTTTTTTTCTCCCACTGAAAAAAAGTGTAGTAGCTGCTACTAAATAAAATAAAGTGTCACGTTTATCACTTCTTTCTTAGTTCTAGTCTAATTATAATGTTTAATGGCTCTTTTAATAAAAAGTTTGCAATAAAACGAGTGCTAATCCGCGTATAAAAATGTTCGATGCGTCGAAGGGAGAGAGAGAAATTGGGTGTTTGCTTTCAACAATACACTATTCAAGAAAAATTGCCACAACGCCTGTTCGTAATCATTCGGCGAATCGTTCGGAGAAGATATGCCCGGACAAGTACAAAATGTCCGCAAAATTGATATTGGATTTCTTATTAATTTTTTTGGCTCATTCGGCCCATATTCAAGGAGATACGCTGACTTTCTCTGGTGAGAGAATTTTTGAAAAAGCTAAATCAAAGTGCGCGTAAGGAAATACTCACAACATCTCTTGCGTTCCAGCTCTTCGCACCTTTGTGGTTGGAAAATTTCTTCCTCTCTTTCATGTCATCCAATTGGATGAACTTTTCCACGTCATCGGTCCAAGGATATTTTTTCGGGCATTCTCCACACGTGGATAGAAAGCGAATGGCTTTGCTCTTCAGGATGTACTGGCAGTTTGCGTACTTTGTGCTGTTGCACTTGGATTTGATTTGAGCAAACTTTTTGCCTGGCCTATCACAAGTCTTCTTTTTCATTTGAGACAAGGGAGTGGCGTTTTGCAGCCAATCATATGCTTTAGAAATTGTTACCACGTAAACATCATCTAAACTAAAATTTGAATGCATCTTGAAATATAAAATAGTTTTAATTTTTTTTTAATTTTATTTGGGGGGGGGGTCTAAAAAAATATTCAATAAAAATGTCTTTTGAGTTTCATAAAGTATGAAGTAATTGATTTCAAATATTGGGCAAACGTTTCGCCTGTTTCACAAATGGGGTGTATGTATATATATATATATAATATCGTAACTTCGAAAAGATTGAAGAAAACGGGTTCAAAAGAACTTACTTAGAGAGGACATCCAAGAATTCGATGAAGGCATTCAACTTGCTATCGCTTGAAGTGAGCCAATGGGCGTGCATGTACAACGGAAATGGGGACTTATTGGTACTGTAATAGAGGATGAAGTTTTTGCCCAAGAAGTCAAAAGTTTCTTCAGAAGTATTTCCGGCAAAGCATCTGTCTACCATGGAACAGCGTTGATTGTTTAAATCCATTAGTTGATTCAGAGGAAATTCCAAAATATCTTGAAAGTAAAAAATCGATCTTAATTAAAGGAAATCCTGAGGGGATCAATATGATCATGAAATCATCATCATCATCATCCACCATCTTGGTTCCTCCATTTTTGGGCAAAAATTGAACTCAGGTAAACAATTTTTTAGCAAATATTCCCACACTGTTATAAACAAATATCCCAATACTTATGAAAAAGAAATTAATGTGGTCAACATTTCAATCAAACTCAAATATTTTTAAATCGTAGAAATCTCAGTCTCTAAAATTTTTGAATTTGTAGAAAAATCTTTAAAAGAGAGTTCATTGAACTTAAATCGAATGAAGAATTCCAATTTTTACTTCTACGATTTTTAATTTTTTGGGAAAACCTAAATCGTCATCATGATCTTCTTTGTCACCATCATCATATTTTATTTACATAGAACTTCTCTTTTTCATAATATTTTTTATCAAACCTCCTTTATAAACATAGGAGCAAGCAATTTTTTCTATTTACAAAAAGTACAAACTACAAAGCAAGAATAATAATATCAAAGATGGAAAAGCTGTATAGAGAGCGCGACACACGCATTTCTTAACTTTTTTCAACTTAACCGCCATTATCATCATCATCATCATCATCATCATCATCATTCATAATCACACATCATGGATTTATTGATAAATTGATAATGAAATAATTTCGAATTGTTATTTGTTTCATCAATTAAAACTAACAAAGAAGATTCCCATCCAATCTATATAAATGATTCCTTCCCTTCCTCACGAAAAGACACTTAAACTACGCTAAAATATTAAGTCTAGCTTTAAAAAGCCATTATGCAGAATATGCATTAACACATTTGCTTCCCAACGCAACGTTGCCATTCACCAACCTTCTTAGCACTCATCATCCCTCATTGCAGCGGATTTCAGAGGAGCAAAATGCACTTTCTTCCACTTCGACACTTTCAAAGATAAAGACTGGAGCTTTTTAAATGCAGAAATTTGAAAAAAATTTATAGCAATAATAAGAATAATAATGATAAATTCTTAAACCATCATCCTACTCATGTTTCCTCTTCGCGTCTAGTGCATCTTCCTTTTTTCTCTCTCTTTTTTTTTTGCTTCCCATAAGTATTATCTATGTCAGCGTTTTTCAAACTTTTTTACTGGGACACATAACAAGAACAAGGGTTTGAATCGCGACCCATAATACTCAGGTGTAATAAGACAAACTCTGTTCCGATAAACGTTCACTTATTCAGCTTCTTTTTGGTCACGACCCATTTTATCTTTCATGCGACCCACTTCTGTGGTCCGGGCCCAAACGCTGATCTATGTGATCATGTAATGCTCTGTTATAGCATTTAAAAAAAAAATTTTTTGTCTTGTAATATTAGCATTTGTGTATGTCAAATGTTCGATTTTATCGCTTTAAAATTTTTGATGGAAACTGATAAATATCATTTAAATCTCTTCTGTTCTACTTATAAAACCTTTTTTAACCAATAAATTATGTGATTTATTGTAATGAAAAGAATAACTAAGTTTTTTACATTTTCGAAAAACTTATTTCAATTTTAAAATTCAATTGTTTACCATCAATTAATCATTTATATGCTGATTTCACTCAATTTTTTACCTTAAAAATTTGGAAGAATGGCTAAATTTTATTTTTTTTATTTTTTTTTATTGTAAAAAAGAAATGAAAAGACTTTTATTCTTAGCAGAAAAGACAAAATTAACAATTTTTAGTCAAAAAAAAATTTAATCACGTGAGATGAAAAGAACCACTGTCAGAATATCAGCATTACTAATTTGTATTATAAGATTTATTTTTTTTACCAATTGACAGAATTTATATGCGAGTTTTTCACTTATAATAGTCAGTTAAACAAGAATTAACTTGTCGATTTTGGCCGTAAAAGTTTTGATAAAGACTTTCTTCATAGGCAGTGAATTTAGACCTTTTTATTTTTATATTCTCTTAACAATTTTGAATCAAAATAAATGTTAAACATGGGAGACAATAAGAACTAAAATCAGAAAAAAAATTTGAAAATTAATTTTGTACAAAAAATATAAAAACTAATTAAAAAAGTTCAATTTTAAAAACCATTTTTTCTAAAGAAGAAAGAAAGAAGAAGAAATTTATTTATAAGAAGTCATTATGATTTATAGGTAGCGTAATTCAAAAGAAAAAAAGAAAAAAAAATCTTTAGCAAAAAAGTTATAATGATGTTATGTAGAATAATATTAGGAGAACAATATTAAAAATTGAGTGAAGACATGAAAGCGCATGTATTTCCAAAGGTTTATGAAAAGCGCTTCAGGAAACATACACCATCAAAGAGACAAGGAGATTAAAAAGCAAATAGGGCATCAGGATGAAATGAGTACAAGAAATATCATTAGTTAATTATTTTGACAAATATAGCATTTAACAACATTACAAGATGTTTTTTCTCTATATGAAGAAATGAACGAATCTTTCATGATGAGTTTCATTTTCTTTACTGAAGAGCAACTTTCTGCTATGAAGCTTCTCTATTTTTCGCAAAAACAAACAATTTTGTATCTTATAGAAAGCTTACAAGCTTCAAGTCTGAAACGCGGTTTATCTAGATTCATAACATTTCTGAAAAAATAGAAAGGTTTTGAAGTGAAAAGTATAATATTTTTTAAATGATTATGCGAAGAGTTCAAATTTTCCAATTTTTTGAGTATAAATCTCTTCCAACTTTAACAAGTCAAGTTTGACAAAGAGTTCAGTTGTGTGAGACATTTTTTTTGAATGGGTAACGATTCTGACAGCTTTTTTATACAAAACAATTAAGCGATGTAAATTACAGTGCCCAAAGTTGACCAAGCTGTAATAAAGATGAGGAAGAAAGAGAGTTTTTAGTAATATCAGAAGAACTTTAGTTGGAAAGAGCTTTCTGGTATGAGCTAATATACCATTTATTTTGGCGAGCTTTATAGAAAGATAAGTAATGTGCTGATGAAAACTGAGATTATTTTCAATTATTATTAAACCAAGCAAATTCACTTCAGAAAAGATTTTCAAGTTCAGCTTGTCAAACAAAAAGTTTCCACGATGTTTTTTTCGAGAAAATCATTGATTTCGTTTTCGACTGATTTATGGCAAGGTAATTTCGTTCACACCAATTTAACACACTGGAATAAGCGGTTCAAAATTATCAGAGCAGCATGGAAAAATTAATGTTACATCATCTGCGTATATTAAAACATAAAAAAAGTCAGTGCTGTTGATAAAATTTATACATTTTCTACTTTTCTACATAAAAATTATACTCGTGAAAAAAAATTTAATTGAAAAAGTTTTAAAGCATAAAAAAAAATTTGGAAATAAACAAAAAATTTGGATATTATTATAGTCGATGTGTCTAAGTGATCCCACAGAAAAAATATTTTTTTAATAATGACTAAAGATTTGATTAAGACAAATGTTTTAAAGAAATGTTTTTGTTAATATTTATAAAAATAATTTAACATAAATTTCATTGAAAATTTATTGATTAAGTCCTTTTTTCTTCATAAAAAGCTTAATTTTTAAGGTTTTTAATTTATTTAAACATCTGCAGGAAAACATTATGTATATATTCATGAAAAAATATTGTTAATTATAAAACTTTTTTAAAAAAAAAACTTTTAAAAAAGTCCTTTTTTTCTTCATAAAAAGCTTAAATTTTAAAGTTTTTAATTTATTTAAACATCTACAGGAAAGCATTATGTATATATTCATGTATTATTAATGGAAAAAATATTGTTAATTATAAAACTTTTTTTAAAAAAAATTACCATATTCCAAGTATTTATTCATGAAAAAAATATTGTTAATTATAAAACTTTTTTAAAAAAAAAGTCCTTTTTTTCTTTATAAAAAGCTTAATTTTTAAGGTTTTTAATTTATTTAAACATCTGCAGGAAAACATTATGTATATATTAATGAAAAAATATTTTTAATTATAAAACTTTTTTAAAAAAAGTCCTTTTTTCTTAATAAAAAGCTTAATTTTTAAAGTTTTTAATTTATTTAAACATCTGCAGGAAAGGATTATGTATATATTCAGGTACTATTAATGGAAAAAATAATGTTAATTATAAAACTTTTTTTAAAAAAAATTACCACATTCCAAGTATTATTCATAAAAAAATATTGTTAATTATAAAACTTTTTTAAAAAAAAATGACCACATTCCAATTTATATACACTTGAATGAAACAATAAATATAAATCAAAAGTAACTCCATTCTTCAAAATTTAAAATACTAATTCAATTGTGAAAATTATAAATAGGAGAAAGAAAAAATTCAGCCATTTTTTGGTGAAAATAGTTTCAAATGGTACTATGATCGTGTACTTTGAAATTCCAAAATTTTGCCGTCAATCTAAATTTTGGCAAATAAATTAACTGCGTAAAGAGCTTAGATATAATTTTATCTAAAAATGTTTGACCCGCCACATACGGTCCAGAGAGCGTATTTTCTCTCCCTCTGATATATGAGCGTTCGTGGGCATTGCAAAAAGGTCATTTGCCCAACATACTCCCCTTATGCGTATTTATTTTTTTTGTGAAAGCATGGCATTCTTTTTTTTCAATTTTGGATATACGTTAATGATTTTAGTTAGCTTTTAAAAATTGATTTTCCACCTTCACTTGTATTGATACATCCATAAATGTCTTTAAAATGCAGATAAGCAAGCATGCGTCAAAAATTCCCATTTTCCTATTTTGTTTTTCACATTTTTATTAACATATGTATTAACCAATTTTTCTGTAGAATTTTTGACTTTTTATCACATCATACTAAACTTACAGAGGCCGTTAATGATAGTGAATTTTGTTTAAAAAAAAATACAAATTTTACCAGAAAAATTTGACTTTGGACACGGATATATGACACAGTTTTTCACCGCATTCTTCCGTAATTTATACGGCCATATGGGAGGCTTGGAGTAGGGAGCGACGATGGAAGAATCCCATTGAAAGCCAGTGTTTCTGAGCGCCGTGAATTGACTGTCTCCCCCCACTTGGAGGAATGGAGCTCGGAATCCTTTGATCTCCGATTTGGGAACAAGACCAAACTTGGAAAGAAATAGGCGCTGTCCATTTGTTTCCGTTTCCCAGTCCATTGTGCTTGCGTACTTCCACCAAGAGATGGGAGTTTTGTGACTAGATGAAAAAAGAGAAATCTTGGATGACGCACCGGGTTTGGAAAAATTCATTTTAAAAATGTTGAATTTTTTAATATAAAATATTTTGTTATTTCTGATTTAGGTCAATATTTTTCTTTTGCTCTGCTTTTGGTAAAAAATTTTTATGATAATTTTTGCTGTTCTAATTTTTTAATTGAAAAAATTGCCTAAATAAGGAACTTAAAAGAACAAGCTTTATTGATATACAATATATAAAACCCTTTATCAACGAAAATGTAGTATATTTTTACCTATATGTATTTGTGGTTTATCATATGTTCTAAGAAACACAAGCTTCAATATCTCACATAACATTGACCAATCTTAATATATATCAAAGAGACTACATCTGCGGTTTACCCTGCTCAACTTGAGATTATCTTTGGAATCGATTGGGAGTTCTTTTGACTAAGAACTTTTTTTTTCTTTATTTTTTACTAAGACAAATGAAAGATGAACGATGTAAGAAAATTATAATTTTGATTTTTTAATTGAAAAGTTTTTAGTTCTTCAAAAGTTTGTTTCTAAATTTTGTAATGAATTAAAACGTGGACTTTTGTCTTTATTAATATTCAAAACGTTTTTAAAGTAGTGTGTATACAAAAACGTATATAATTCTTCATTGATGAAAGTAATTCACTGATAATGATGATGTCAAAAGTCTTATTTAATAAGGTTTTTCTCTCAAAGAATGATCAAGGATTGGAACTTACTTCCATCATTACATTGTGAATGCTCCTACTTTAACTACTTTCAAGAATAGATTGGATATTTATTGGAAGGATAGAATGTTTGAGTTTTTCAAAATGACATTTAGTTCTTGATGATGAAAAAATCTTTGAATAAAACTAATTTTATCTTCTTTAACTATTAGAGATGATAACTTCTCTTGATACCCCTTGATAACTACGTAAATTATCTTTACCATCTCTTACTTACAGGTACAAGCGCAATGACATTATCACAACCTACAATATAATCAACGGAAATATGAATATTAAGTCTGCAGTTCTACCTGGATTTTCTTCAAAAAGCCTCAGAATCCATGAAAAGCAACCCAATAAAACGAGATGCGCAAAGCGATTTCTCAGATCTTCATTTTCAAACCGAATCGTAAGTGACTGGAACAAATCACCCAAGGACATCGTGGATTCACCGTCACTCAAAGTTTTTAAAAAGCGTCTTAATTTTCATTGGAAAGACAATTTTTTCATATTTTGAATAGTTCTATTACATTTTTATGTAGTTCATTTTTTTTTAATCGATGCGATCACTACAAGCGAATCCTTAGCTTTTTTTTCGCTTAATAAATTAGGTTACTTCTTCTTTTTATTTAGATTCGATATTTTATAGGCCTTTCGCCAAAAAAATTATGTTATGTTAATGTAAAAATAAGAATAAAAAAAGAACTTGTTATTTCAAATTGCACATTAAGTTTTAAGCAAATTTAAATACTATCACGCCTCAAATAAAGAAATAAGGATTAGTTAAAGGTTTTTCAAAAAAATCATTTTTTAAGAACTGAAAGGGGTCTTCAAAAAAATCCTTTAAAAAATTTGAAATTCACAATTTTGACAAAATTTTTGAAAAAATTGAATATTTGAAATAAAAGTATCATCATCATTTTAAAACATTGACAGGATAACATATGGTAAACCTTAAACTCGAAATAAAAACGGGGAAAATTTGCAATAAATACTCTAACATTTTGAATTAGAAGTAAATTAATAATTAAATAATAATATTATAATTATAAACTATATTTATAATTATAATTATAATTATATTATAAACAAATTTATAATTTGTTTATAATTATAATAATATTATAAACATATGTTATAGGAAAACCTGTTTTATGACATTTATTTTTGGTAAGTGAGGTAGGTTGAATTAAAGCAAATAAAGAAGACTGTGAAAAATGCACATATGGTATTGCAACGAAATATACCTAATCGAATGTGAGGCCATTTCAACTCCTTTCTTGTACAACTCATTCACCAATTGATAATCCGTCCACTCATGACTGACAAATGTCGTGATACCGATGGGACATCCGTCAGGATTTACGCGATCTGAAATGAGTTTGTTGTAGATTTTGGCGTTTTCCGCATTTATGCCGTCATCAAATGTGATGAGAACAAATTGAGGAGTCTCATTCAATGGGATTTCTTTGTGAGGTATCTGATTTGCTGCAATTGTGGAACAAATAATAATTGCCAGAAAGCTTAACAAGGTATAGGATTTCTGCTTTTCCGTTATCATCATCCTCATGATCATTTTGATTGGCAAATTTTTCTTCCACCTACAAGTTATATATCTGATGGCAATATGGAGATTTGGGATTGAAGAATTCTGAAATGAAATTTTAGAGTGCTTGCATCTTCTAAATTCTCTCTTCGATATCCTCTATGACTTGAAGGGAGAGAGAGAGAGAGAGACTTTGTAAAGAATGTACACGAATGCGAAGATGACAAATAAGAAGTTTCCAGCATCGTTTAATCTAACCTATAATAGTAGTAATAATAATAATAATAATAAAAGATCACGAGAAAAAAGTTATCTCACTTAAGAGTCTCTCTCATCTTTCTCCAAAGCATTGTTCATTTTCCGGGTGTGTGTGTCTTCTGTGTTGTTTCCTCTTCCTCTCTTTCCTCGTCTTCTTCAAATACGCGCACACATGAATGGATGATTCAGAGTAACAGAAAGGAAGACAATGGGAAAAAATATAATAAAAATAATAATGCTGGTGATATGTCGCCTCCTCTTTTAAGGCGGATGAAGATGAGTCCTTAAACTTTTTACACTTTATTTAACAGGAGAACGGCTGGATTTTCTGCTTTCTCACATCCAAATCTTGCATATATCACGCGTTGTGTATAAGAGATAGCCTAATGGCCGGCAAATCCGTTCATAATGGACCGAATCACCTCGTCACCAAGACTTTCCAATAGATAGTCAGGAATCTAGGAAGGCATATGCGTGCCAACTATTTCCCTAGTTACATTCTCGATGTAAACAAAATTTTCATTTTATAATAATGTATATGACAATATTATTATATGTTTGATTGAATTTAAAAAAAATTACTTATTTGATAGTTTTTTTGAATGCAACTTTTCATAAAAAAATCTGAAATAAAGCGAAATCTTGTCAAAAATTATATTAAAATTATAAATATTTTTTCATGATTTTTTTTATTTTTCATTCTAAATAAAAAATTTTAAAAAATATTTAAAAAAAATAAAAAAATATAAACATTTTTTTATTTTTTATTATAAATAGTTAAAAAAAACATTGAAATAGGTCGTATCATTTCAATTTATCAAAAAAATAAGAATTTTTATTCTTTGTAGTAAAAAAGTAACGGTTAGTTTACAACCATGGATAAATTTTATCCAACAGTACTTTTAGAGTGGTTACATTCTTTTCATAATTTAATTAAAAATAGTTTAAAATTTAATGACATTTAATGTTTTAGTTTTCCTAATATCCATGCTGAGTTTCATGATTTTTGAGTAACTGGGGAAAAAAATAATGCATTGTTTGTATTAAAAGTACAATCTTGCGTAATTTTTACCCGTATTTTTGTATAGGCAATTGTAGGCTTTTTGCATTTGCTCAATATTAAGCAAAGCAAAGCATCATTGAACAAATATTACTCTTTGATTTATTATTATGATATGCAGTTTATATTATTCACACATTTTTCACAGATTTTACTTTTTATTTTTGATAAAAAAATGAAATTTCGTGAAAACATATTACAATTAGAACGTCATCAAAAATTGCGATATCAGGATTTTCGAACTGCATTATTTTTTTCAAATTATAATTGTTCATTATTGACTTAACGTAGACTTTAATTCCGCAATTATCTTCTTCAAAATTTAAGTTACCATAACTTTCATAGGCATTTTTTAGAGAAAACTTTGTGGACAACGTTTTTTGAGTGAATGTCACATATTGTAGAATAACACTTCTTTATATTGGAGAGTTGTGCCACTAAGTTTTCATTTTCGAGTGCTTTAAGAACTCTTTTAACACTATCTTGTTTAGATTCAACAATTTTGACTTTAGGTAAATTATATCGCATGACCACCTAGTTACGATCGGACATGCTGAGCTGCCAATATCTTTAAGCAGAGATTTTATTTTTTTATTTTTCACGGTCTGCATTTTCATTGAGTTTGTTAACTCGTCAACTTCTTTGTAAAACACCCTAACTTTCATGGCAGAGTTTTGTTTTGATTTCCACAAAGCAACTTCACTGTTTTTGCTGCAGAGATATTGTAGGAAGCCGCATCTGTGTATAAAGTATAAAAAAGGAGAAGTTTTATCTTTTAACTTCAAACACTTTTAAAACATCATCTATTATTTGAATGATTTTTGGGGGGTTGGCATCCTCTTCCAAGGCAATACATTGAACCAACCAAGTTTTTTGAGAAACCACTGTATCACAACAAGTAAAGTATTGCAAAAAAAATTTTTTTTTTTTTTCTCAGTTTCATCAAAACTTTTAATTTCTTCCATTTTTTCAACTGCCAAATCATCCACCATTTTGCGATTCTGAGAAAAAATCCCATACTAGAAAATATTTTAACGATGCTTTCCGGGCAAAATTTATGTAATGGGATGTTCGCTTCTAAAATCGACTTGACTATCATTTTTGAAAAGTTTTTCTTTGAAGTTTCCATGAAGTGATTATTCAAACATTGATTTTGTGAAACAGATTCATTTAAAACGTTTATGTATTTTTTCCCCACCTTGATAACTTGGGACAAAAAATGACTTTTCAAATTTTACATTAATTTTCCAGAGCTTACAATAAAAACCACCGCTTAAATCAACACTAAATTCATTGGGAATGCGGGTACCTTTGCTTTTGAACTTTTTGAAGTTTTAGGCATTTTACTCTTTAAAAAGTTGTTAAACTTCTTTGCTCTGAATAAAAAACAAAAAAAGTCAAATAATAATGATTATTTAGAATATTCGTTTTGAAAATAACAAGGACTAACATTTAAAGATGGATTGAAGTAAATTAAAAAAAAATTGAATTGATTCCCGGGGGTCAACGTTTAAATCAAAAACTCACACTTCGACTCCTTCAATTTTAATGACTCCCTCTACGTATACCAATAGACAGTGAAAAAACACTTTAATTTTAAGCCCTATTTCATTCACAGAAAATTACACAAAAGAAAGAAGAAATTGGATATTACTCAAAAACATAAAAATGCTCCAAAACAGCAAATCTTTTTTACATTTCGAACTAATCTTAGAAATGACTTTTTTTTTTGTTATAAACTATGTGATTGTTCACTTTATTTCTAGCTGATCATAATAAAAGTAGATGAAAGAATCTTTCTGTCTCAAAAAATAGGGGATAAAAAAGCATATGAAAAAATTTTTCATTAAGGTACTTTTTAAAAAATATATGATAGATTCTGAAATGAAAGTTCTGTTTATGAAAGTTAAAAATTCCGATGGGATCTAATAAAATTTGAGAAGTGGGCGTTTGTCTTTATGGATTTGGGCAAAATTTTTATAAAGGATCAAAAATTCCAAGATTATTTTAACAAAAAACTGTTCAAAAAAACAAAAAGCACAGATGGTCATAAACAAGAATGGAATTATTTAAAGTTAGGAGATAAAAAAAATTATTATGTTTCAGTAAATGTTGAATTTTTTGGACCGAATAAAAATTTTTTTGACTTTATTGACTTAAAAAAATTGAAAACAGCGAAATAAAGTACAGAAAGTCTTGGAAATTCATCGCAGATTCCAAAAATAATGTTTTTTTGCTGCATGTTCTAGTTTTTTTTTGCAAATTCAAATATATATAAAAAAATATTGAGATTAGGTAAGCTAGTTTAAAATGATGTTCTTACTCAAATTAAATAATATTTAGATTTAGACTTTAAAATTAATCTTTCAATTAATTTTTGAATAAGGATATATTTGATGCCGTTCCACTTTGAACATTTGAAAGAAAGTTCCAACGACATCAAAATCGCTACTGACAAATTCAAGTATTCTCACTATAACGCGTGGATAATAATTTGTGCTAATCTAAAATGCTTAAATTTCTTCTTGATCACCCAAGATTTTACAAAGTTTCCTTGCTCTCCCTTTATGTGGGACAGAAGAGCCAGGGATCAAAACCGGATATGTGAGAAATGGCGTATTCAAGAGACTCTTGAAACAGGCATGCCAAACGCTGTAAATGATCGTATCGTGCCCAGAGAGAAAATCATTTTCCCACCAAACAATTTAGTAAAGGGCGCTAAGCATTATTTTGTGCTCGTTTTCAACATCAAGGATCCACTTTTCAAGCTTTGTCAAAATGACAATACTATATTCAGTTAGTAGTGTTTATTTGACAATAGCGAGACAACTATAAAGAAGTGGTGTCAAGAATGCTGCTTACATTTTGGTAACTCAGATGCATAATGAGTGAAGAACTTCATTTGCTGAATAATTATCTTGATTACTTTCCCGATAATCTTGGTTCTGTGGGAGAAGAATGGGTTGGGGCGGGTGGCGGTTTTCCAAAGAGATGATGGACAAAGCAGGCTACCAACGACGATGGGATAAGCATATGAAGGCAGACCACTGCTGAACAACGAAGAAAGAAGAACATGATAAATTACATAAAAGCAAGAGTTATCCGAAGAATTGCTTGACATAAAAACAAGTCAACATGGTATTCTTCTTTTTTACTAACTATTAAAAGTTAAGTAGTGAAAATGTTGGAGTGCAAAAATCAATAGTTTGGCGAAAAAATCTAACTTTAAATTTGAATTCAGAATATCGCATTTAGTTAGGAAATGAAAAAAATAAAAAAATAAAAAAATTTTTTTTTTAACTAAATTGCCTTAACTTAAATTGCAATAATTGTTGTTGTTTTGTGTTATTCATCAACATAACTTTTGTATCAAACTTAGTGGAAGTAGAGCATCGTCTACAAAAATTGTCAAATTGTATGCATATTTTCGCTGAAATGTCCATTCTGCTAAAGGTCCAGTTGGGCCAAATGTCTGGCCACGTTCAAAATCTGCACTCCGGGCTATCCTAACTTCAAGTTGAGACCCAAACTCATCTTAACACGTGACGCTTCTCTCTGCGTGCTTTGAGTGTTTTTGTTTTCATGGCACTTGAAATAATATGCATATTTTATTTGAAAAAATTGGCAAAGAACATAGACGGAGACTGATATGATGATTTTGAGATTGTGTGCAAGACTTTTCTCAGCCATTCTTCCTTTCATCCACAGTAGCTGCGCAAAGTTTCCAAGCTACACGGATTCACGCAGCACTCCATTGAGATTCCCTTCTTCGTTTTGGCGTAGTCGCGCAAAAATGGATCCACAAAGTGAAATCCTACAAAAGAAAAGGAATCCCAGATTAGTGCAAAAAATTAAAGTTTGTTTTCGGACACAATGAAAGTCCGTAATGGTAGCCTACTTTTTGAGGTAAAATTCTTTGATATTTTATTTGATTTAGAGCATTTAACCTTTAAGCATACTATTTTCATTAATTTCACATTTTTCTGTTTTTGTAGATAAAAAATTGCGTCCCATTTATGCGATCTTGGTTTTAATTAACAAAAATATTTAAAAAAAAAAAAAAGAACTTTTACTCAAAGTTGTTAAAATTAATTATTTTGTATGAAAAATTTCAAAAAATAAAAATCATGAAGAGGAACCTCACATCTAGTGTAAATTTTTTTGTTATTTTTCCACAATTTGCGGAACGTTTTTGTGTGTGTATGACTTTAACAAAGTGGTCGCCCTTATCAAACTTCAAGTCTTCCTTCAATCTTCCTTTGAAAAGGATGGATCTTTGTAGACCAGGCCTCTTACGACTAGAAGTAGAAATCTTTGTAAAATTAGTGATTCTTCTCCTGCTTTCCAGCAATCTAATTTGCTTCTTTGCGTTTATGAGATTGCTCAATTTCCAACAAGTTGCCACTCAAATTCCAAGCATCTGTGCAAAGATTTGGAGGCTACCATTTTTTACCTCGAACATTTGTTCTATATACAAAGAAATTTGCTCATCAAGCAAATCCATAACTCTCATATACTTATTGAAAACTTATCATTGGTAATCATAGAAACCTATTACTTGTTCTCTCATTTCTTTAGAAGACATCACTGAACCATTTGTGTGCTATTTTCTCTAATCGTATGCGTTGCGTTAATATGCCTTTCATCCAAAATCTTCAGAATCACTGCGTTTGCCATCATTTTCATTTATATGTGAAATCGATGTTTCTTATAACTCTGATTCCAAGATGATCATAATCATTTTCTCAGTCTTTACCAAGATATGGATAAAAGTTATATGAGTATCCTGGAGAACTACAAAGACACCAAAAATCATATGCAAGCTTTATTGATTTGCCTTTCGTATGCATTTTTGCAGAACGCATTCCAAATAGCATTCCTCCAATGGATACATGCTAATCAAAAATACCTAAGTGTTTCAAAACGTTTTCATTTTGTCGTTCAAGTGAAGACACCGCTTTATTTTTTGGTTCTCTGTCTTCACATAGCATTACAAAACCAAAGATATTCCAGAATCTAGACTCAATTTTCCTAATAAATTACTTTGTTGAGGTAAACTATGATAACCACCAAAAAGAAGGATTCCCAAAAAAATATTCAACTCATTTTTTTTCAATTGAGTAGATCTCTGTTTGATCTATGATCAAATTTATCAAGTCATCTGTAAGAAGTTCTTTAAAAATTTGAAAAGTATTTTTGTTCTGTCAGCTTTCGAACTTTTCATGATTACTTCTGGGTGTAACTAATAATTCCTTTTTATACATCGTCTTACATTTTTCCCAATTTGGAGCATTGATGCAAATCCTTCTTTTGACTCTTTTACTGCTGGCTCATCTTTTTCAGGTTTTGTGCTTCTAAATCCCATAACTTCAGTGTTTCTGCTACATCTTCGAGTGTTTTTTCAATCACAATGTCATTATCATCAACTTATTCTTTGTCTGTCAATTCATCAACATCTGGAGGAAAAATTGAATTATTAATTTTTTAAAATTCATCTTTATCAGCCAAGTCTTCTAACTTACAGAACATTTTTGATAAAAAAGTAAAAAATTAAATATTTATCAAATTTTAAATTTAAAATAATAATTTTTAAAAAAAAGTAACCACGCATTTTATTTTGACTAGAATAATAAAATCTAAATAATAGATAAAAAAATAAAAAATATTTGCTAAACAATTACAATAGAGTAGCAACTACTGGCCAATGTCCTAAATATGGGACAAAAATTTAAACTTGCTATTACTTTTTTTAAAAAACATTATTTATTGATTTTTTATTGATTATAAACATAAAATATCAGTCCCTTTGTTTCTACTTAAAAGTTTGAAAAAATAAAAACTTTACTCATTATATCTTACCAAATTTTTTGAACTTTAAGAACGTTTAAAATTTTTAAATTAATGTTTTTATACCCGAATTTTCAAACATAGTTTAAATACTAGGCAAAGAACAAAAAATTAAAAAAAAATGTCCGAAAAATACACATACAATTTAATTCAGGAAATTAAGTCGTGACCAACGTTGGCCGTGGGTGTGTTTGCGAGTTAAAATTTTAACACAGACGAAGTTTGAAATATGATATCAGATAGACTAATACGAATGTTATATTACACACACACACACACGCACACACACAAAAACACTGAAAGAACTTACTCTTGCTCTCAAATGGGGAAGGCTGGTCTTGGTAGTAAACGCCGGAGCAAATCAACTGCACCACCTTCGTCAAGACATCTCCGCAAAAGTACTGCTTCCTCGTGTATATGTCCTCGTTCTCATTTCCCGTGTCTCGGGGAAACATTTCGTAACTCTGCAACTTCTTCACTTGTGGCACCATGTTGAAGAGCATGCGGCCTCGCACTGTCGCCACCATATGGTGAATCACAACCAAACTCCAGATCAAGTGAAGCATCCTTTCTCTCTTTCCTGGATGATATAAAATTTGATTATTCCCAAACATTAACACCCTCCTCCAAACAAAAATTAAGTAAGATAATTTTACAAACTTTTCAATATTCTAAAGCATAAGAAGCTAATTTTTTTTAATTTTAGGACGTTTTTTAGTTGTCGTTAGCGTATTCAGGGGAAGAATATCCTTTCATAGCTGGAGAAATGGTAGGAAACGTTACAATCAGGTATCTACCCCAGAAGCCTTTGGATCGAAAGCCTATGCGCTCCCGCCATCTGCCTACAAAACTTTGAAGTACCTATGATATTTGTTACTTGCTTGATTATGACTGTTCATTCTAAAAAAATCAGCTGTAATAATAATAATCAGAAAAGGCGAGTAGTAGATGGTAAAGTGTCTTATATTCCTACGAGATTTAAAGATTCTAAGGTTAATAATATATTGTAGGTTGATGAAGAACATTTCAATCGACATAATATCGATGATCGTTTGAAGTCTGTTCACGATTTAGTGCTTATAAATTATTTTAAAAAACTTTGTAATTGAAGAATTATTAAGCTGATTTAGAATGTATATATCTAGCGCACTTTCAAAAATACACTAAAATAAAAAAATATTTAAAGTTGTATGAGTGGAAATCAAAACATATAAACATTTCCACTCCATATGGTGAATGGAAAATACAGTAGTTAAGATTTCTAAACATATGCATCATATACTATAAAAAAAAGTATTAATGTATTAAGCTCATCATTCCCAACTAACAATGTGTACATTGCTATGATAAGTACTTGTAAGGCACAATTAAGCGTTAATCCTACCACAAAATTTAAATAAAATAGAATATTAAAAAAAATTTTAAAAAAAATACAGAAACAATAACAATTTATAAAAAAAATTCTGATAAACCCAAAAAAAATTTTTTTACAAAAAACAATGTACGATCATTTTTGTAAATAATAACCTTTCGGAAAATTTTACTCTCCAAGAGTAATAATAAGGAACTGGAGCCCACAGCGTATGTGCAAAGATTTTATGATCTTTTTTCTGAATATTCTTAAATGTTTTTCTTTTTCTGTTAGCATGAAGGTGACTTACGACTTTGATACCTGAAAAAAATTCATTTGACCAGAAAAAAAAAGTTAAAATGCACTGGAGCTTCAGTTGGAATGTTTTTTTTATATTTTTATTAAATTGTAGAGGCTGACTAAAATAATGAAGTTCTCTTTAGGGGTGATCAAGGATTCAAATTATAAGATTTGGTTTTTCGTGAGATTCCGAAGCGTGGCGACGCCTGTTCAAAATTTTAAAAGAAAAAAAGAGACCTTTTAATTAAAAATGAAAGGGAATCTATTAACTACTGTGACTTTGATGACTATTTATTGATCAGTTTGATGATATTGGTCTTTTTTTTAAAAAAAAAAAAAACTTTTTAATAAAAAAAAATATAAAAAAAAAAAAAAAAAAAATTTTTATAAAAATAAGAAAAAATTAAAAAAAAAATTTATTTATTAAAAAAGATGTAGGAAATATTAAAAATAGATGATATCTGAAAAGTCGATACCCTTTTTTGGCAAATATTTATAGGACAACTTTAACTCAAAATACAGGTAAAAGATATAAAAGAAAAATATATATAAGAAAGATATCATCAGTTAAAAACATGATAAAAGTAAAAAAGGAAAATCCTATCCAAAGAAAACAATTTCAAATCAAATAACATTTCTTTTTGTTGACAATAAATAGTGATTCCAAAATTTTCATTTTCAATATCATTTTTGCATTGATATAAAACACCGAAATAATTGATATCCTATTTATTTTGACATTCAAGATATTTATTTTCACAAAATCCTGATATGTAGGGCAATGAGAAGAATTTGTTCATTTATAAATAAATATTATTCAGTATAATTTATAACTAAAATGCTACCATATGTTTACACTTCTCAAAATTTTACAGTAACTTTAATAATAAATAATCACAAATTAGTAAAGTAATAGTGAGATCAGTAAAAATTGATTTCAAAAATCAATAATGTTATTTTTTACAAACTTCAAATTCAAGGCTCCATATGTTTTTATGCCTTCAATTTTTAGAAAAAAATAAAACAGAGGCTAATATCCTCAATCATTACTTCAAAAAGAGCTATATTTTAAATCACCTCACATGGTTGCAAAAAGTGACAGAGATACTCTTTTTATGTATAATATATAAAAAATACATACTTGAGATGAAATATATAAGACAAATTGCATGCAAACACTTTGATGACGTCATGAACACACAGAACACGTGACGTAACAAGGAGTATATATATATATGTATATATCCTTAGCAAGTATACACGTACACAAGGCATACATCGATATAGCACTGGTGCAATGCTTCCAAAAGTTTTTTACATATGTGCGTAGCGTAAGCTTTGAAGAATCATAAATCATGATTTCTTTTATAGCAAAATAGGAAAAATAATTTTTTGCAATTTCCACACAGAACTCCTCATTCACTTACGTAATTATTGTCCATAATAAAAATTGGGCAATTATTGGATCAATAAATTAATTATATTTTTAAATGATACCATAAAAATAAAAAAAACAAATCATTTTGGTTCCTTCATTTTGTTATTGTTTTTTGACTTGTAGTTATTTTTGTCATTTACTCTTTTTTCCTTTCTATAAATTTGTTTTGTTTTCTTTATAAAAAAAAATTTTCCAACTTACTCCAATTACGATATCACAATTCTTGCAATAACAAAGAGAAGAAAGTTATACATTGAAAAATTTTCTCGATAGTAATATGAAAATTCTTGAATATCTACTCGATATTTTATAATCAATTTAATTAGCCAATTTCATCAAAAATTTAATAAAAATGTACCATTATTATTAATCAATAGATAATAATTAATTAATCAATAATAATAATTATTTATTTATCAATATAAATTGATTTAGAAAAGTAAAAGAAAAAAAATTTTTATTCGATCATGATATTCAAACGTGGATGGAACAGAAGCATAAATTCTATGTGTCGAACTTATCACGCACATTTGCGCACAAAACGTTGGATATTGATGGATCTAGTCATAATGGATTCTTATTACCCCTAATCCTAACAATCCTATCTTTCTAATTATTTTGGAACTGAATGTAGCATCGAAAAACAAAGCATACCAGATTGTCTGTGAAATGAGTGTCACGGAAATGACCAAAATGGAAACATATGTGAATCCAGACATGAACCGGGTTATATTTTTGTATTTTTCCCCTTTTTTGGTAAACTTTTTTTTTGAATAAGTTTCTGTTTTTGTGAAATGAATATTTGCCAAAATGATAGGAATTTCCAATCTACCCCATCAAGCAATATATATATATATATTGATGTATGTGTAGAACTATTAAAGTGATGGGGCTAGTATGGCTACCTGGGGAGATTCCTTAAGTCAAGCTAAGTTAGGTTAGGGTTAGCGTTAGGGTAATTTTCATTGAGAGAACATGTAGAACAATTTGTATGAGTGCATTCAGATAGGTATTTTCCACATAGCTTTTTTTTATTTTTTTTGAAAGCACCTATGTTCAAGTTTAACAGAGATAAACTTCATAAATTTTAAATCTGTTGAGGAAGGAAATATTCAATGAAAATTTGTTACAGAGATTATAACTATAGTTCAGAGAATGAAAGGTTGCGCTATTATTAAAAATTTTCAGGCATTTTGGGGAATGGAATAGAAATTTAATAATACACATTCATATAATTGAAAAAAGTCATCATGCAAAGTGTGTCTCTTTAATCTTTTTTTAATGCTAGTGACGTCACTCTCACATCTCAAACTGTCAAAGTGTGTGATTGCGTGTCAATGCATTCCACATCTTAAAAGAGCAAAAAATTAAAACAATTTTCGATTCTTGGAATTTCTTGCATCGTAAACAAAAATTAAATTATTACAGAGGAACTTTAACTTTTCTGAACTAAAAAAAGTAGTTGTTGTAGAACTGGTCTACCCTTTTTCTGATTTCCTAACAATGGAGATCAAAGAAAGGATTTGATAAGCTTTCATGTCTTCTGATATTGAATACTAAATAAAACGTTCATTTCCGTGAAAAGTCACATAAGTGTATCTTTTTTTGTTCAAAATAAAGTTACTTCTATTCTTGGTATCAAAAACAAGTTGCTTTTGTGAATAATTTTTGCAAACTTTTTTAAAAAATCCATCATTCGATTATTTTGTTTCAGTTGGGGCAAAAAAACATATTTACATAGTTCTAAAAAAAAATTGTTTCAATTAGTGATTTTTAGTGTAGCCACTCAAAAAGGGACAAATTAAAAGAGTGACATGACAAATGAGTGACAAAAAATCCACTCTTTTGATTTGTCACTTTTTGAGGAGACAAATTTTTTCCAATTTTTGATTTTTCGCATATTTGATAGTAACCCATTTTTACATACGCCTTTTCATATTTTCGAAGCCAATTCAACGGACTCACATGAGGATTTTCTGAAATTCTGAGATGTTCACTTTTAGGGAAGCATCTATCTATATTCATTATATTATTATTAGTTATTCGAGCAAACTCTAAAACTAGAAGAAAAAAATCTGCAGTAAATGTTTTTGAAGATGAAAATTTTGATGCAGGAAATAAATCTTACAAGTTAAATCACTAACTAACTAGTTAAGTGCTCGGGATGAAAAAGTATAAAAATTGTTAAAAAGTACTTTTTGGCGATGTTTATTAAAGCTTCTTTATTATGCAATGCCAAATCCCAGACTTGAGATTTCCTTATAAACCATATGATATTTTGAAAAGTATTTTACTGAAGAAATAGTTGCTTTCACAATTCAGTGTTCGCATCAACATAACAAAGTATATATTCAAAGCAGATAAAGAAAAAATGAACTCTTTTACCATTCAGCGTCATATTCCGCGGACATACCATACAGAGATTACAACAACATTTCTGTTTCCTCGCATCTTTTTGCCATTCAAACACACCCGTTTGCAATTCAAGTAGAGCTTTTTTCAATTCCGTTACACCCTTTAAACAATTTGGCTAGATTTTTTTATTTATTTATTTTTTTTAATTTTCGTGTTATTTAAAACAAACTTAGCGAACTTTATTGAAAAAAATTATAAACAAATTTATCTCGTAAAAAATTACTCAGTTTCAGCATTTATTTTTTTAGATTTTGTCTAATTTTATTGATCACTGATTAGAAAACACAGTTAATCGATGAGAAAATCTTTCTCGATTAACTAATAACTATTCAAAAAATACAATTAGGATTTCAAATAGACAATTCAGATTTAAACGAAAATTAAAAACTGAAGACAATAAAACTTTTTTCTAACAAATTTTTTCTTCAATGCATTTCAACTACCATATGTTACTTTATACATTTTAAAATGTGTTGCATTCATAAAAAAATCTTTTAGCTCAAATTATTGAGATATCAATAAAAAAAATTCAAACTTACTGTAAATTGATTAGGATTGATTGGCTATGAATTTGTTTATTTTTGTTAATAAATTTGTTTTTAATGTTTTTCTTTAAAATATCATTTGTCTTGGAATCATTTAAATTCCTTCATATGCAAAAATATTGCCTAAATTTTAAAATGTAAAAGAGAAAAATTGAAAAATGCAATTTTCATAGTTGCAAAAGAGTGTGTTTGAATTAGAAAAGGATGTAACATTATTGCAAAAAGGCGCCTCGCAACTAAAAATTGACGGTTTTTTTTTTATCTATTTTACATTTCGTTTCATCCAATACTCATGTCTCCTCAGATTCCAAGCATGTCTCCTCAGAGAAACCGCATGGCTAACGCTGCTAAAGTCTTCAATTTTAATCACTCTTCAGCTAAATATATCATCAAAAAATTATAAGTATCAAAGTGGAATAATAAAAGAAAAAAAAGCTCCAAAAAATATTTTTTATAAAACAGTGCATGTCAAAGCAATACTAATGTAACAAATGAAAAACTAAAATTAAAATAAAGTTGTAGGATGCAGAATTGCAAAAAGACAAAATAGAACTGCAAAAAGACTAAACAGAACTGCAAAATGACAAAATAGAATTGAAAAAAGACAAAATAAAATTGAAAAAAAAATAGAATTCAAAAAAGACAAAATAGAACTGCAAAAGGACAAGATAGAACTGCAAAAAGACAAAATAGAGCTGTAAAATGGCCAAATAGAACTGCAAAAAGAGCAAGCAGGTATAGTTGCCGTAAAGTTTTGCATCCTCCATTCGTGAGTAGAAGAACCCGTCCGTCTACACTACGATTGCGCCACACCAAAAAAGACTTACGTTATTTTGAGGAGTGAATATTGAGAAATGTAATTTTTAATGCTTTAAATGGACAAACGCTGGCATGTTTGTCTTATTTATATTTTCATTCATAATTACGCGTATATTTAGAATTCATATATGCATACACACAAAATAGGTGTATGCTTTTATTTGGAAATAATTATCTCCATGTCTGTTAATTATGATAATGAGGTCTACTATTTGTTTCCATTAAGTCATTCAAATCACTAAAATTGTTTGTTTGGGTGGTGCGAAGGAAAACATTTTCAATTGGTGGATTAAATGTCAATCAATCTTCATATCGAATCTCCTTGAAGATTGCTGTTTAATGCACTTTTGTTTGAATTTTAAATCACAAGGATAGCGTAGGAAGATTAAAACAGGTATAGAACTTTCTCAAACCCTTTCTTATGAAAAGGATGATAATGTTCAATGCTTTTTAGAATAAAAGTCCATTATGGCAAACATTAATCCTACGCGATCATCCTTCTAATCTTTGTATGAATTATTGAGATCACATTATTGATGCATAATAATTACTCCGCCTATACTCGCTACGCTTGTCCCGTAAACTGCTAATTAACCTTCTATACCTGTGTATTTGAATGATGTGGGAGTGTCTGTGATGTTCAGGCTAAATGTTCGGCCCCAAAATGACGAAAACTTGCTGGGCATCACTACATGCAGACGAAAAAATATGCGACACAAATGAAAATGTATAAAGCTATTTATTAATTGGATATTTCGTTTAAACGGAAAAACTCATTTTTCTAGGATTTCTGTACAGATTTAATGGAAGTCTTAAGCGACAATGAAAGACATGGTTGCTCCAAGCCGTTATTTTTTATGAAGCTTGTTTTCTTTTACACATAAGACTTTGTCTTTGCGTTGATTCGGTTTGGATTCTAAGATCCCATCTTGGTGTCAGATCTTCGTGTAGGGAGTTTGTTTGCGTTGTGTCTTGGCTCTGATGCTCCATTTGATCTTCTTACACCTCACGGAATAGTTCTTGAAGGTTGCACTTTAAGAGCTTGGCCTATGTCACGTTAAAGTGAAATAGACGGTCGTGTTTATTTTTCGATATGAAACTTAATTCAGCTGTTGGAGATTACTTGTTCTTCTCGGCGACCCATTGATTTTTGCAAAAGGGATAGTGGCTGCTGATTCTGGGGCTCTTTCCCGTTACGACCAACTGCTCTCCTTGGAGATGCGTTAGCCTATCCACGTATATTTTCCTTTGATCTCTTTGAACTTTTTCAAGCTTTTGGAAAATTTTTCGAGATAGCCCCACGAAATCTTTCAGAGCTTGCTAGGTTGCTAAACTGAGGTACAGCATCATGTCAGCTTGTGATAATAGCCTGGGTTAAATTTCTTGGTTATATAGACCGGTTACCATTTGTGAGGCCGTCATTTCTTCTGCGTAACTGATTGCTCCGCCCTCGCAGTTTCTACACGCGATGGGCAACGCATATTTAGAAGTCTTAGTGTTTATAACCCAGCAGATGATTTTAAGTAATCTCTATTGATTTCCATTGAAAATTATAGTTTGACTGTGTTTTCCTCTTCTACAGAAACAATAACCCAAAATGGGTCTACATTTACTTTATACGTTTGTGTGGGCGTTCTTAATGGCGATGATACGCATTAACGGCCGAAATAACCATATGTGTAATGCCAAGCAAACGATTTGTATTAAAAAGAAATAATAAACGCAAATGATACTATTTTCATAAAGCAGACTATAGTCGGCTCTGGTCGTTAACCTGTTTATGTGTCAAAACAATTGCTTTCTCAGAGTTGCATCTTTATAACTTCATCTTCTTTGAGACGGGCATTTGCTTGAATCTTTGCCATTCATCCAGAAAGATCAAGCAAGCACAGTCTAAATGATTCCATTGTATGATCGGGCGCTCTACCTTGGTAATGTGTCTTTTGCAGCTTTGAATCTTTCTCAAGTTCATCTTTCTGTCAAAGGAGGAATCCTGAGGGTTAAAATGAACACTGCTTACGATGAATAAAACCGATTTTCTTTCTAATAACTCTATAAATCCAATGTTAAATTTTTGTGATCCGCTTTCTTTTATAGTGAAAAAAATGGTATTAATATCTTAAGTTTAAATGTCCAAGCATTGAAGAGTAAATTTGATTTACTTGAAGTTTGTATAGAAAATTTCAAAAAATGTTATATAATTATGACATTGATATACTCTTTCTACAAGAATGTTGGTGCTACGATTATGAATCTTTCAATATTTTAGGATATCATTTTATTAATTTTTTCAGCGGTTTATCACAGCATAGTGGCTTAGGTTTTTTTTATCAAAAAAAATATAATTTATAAAATTACCAATAAAATCTCAGAACAAGACAATTTTGAAATATTCGCTATTACAATCCTTATGCCAAATAATATGAAAATGACAATTTATAATACTTGTCGTAGACCTCATAACATTATGCACAATCTAGAAACGTTTTACAGTTATATGAATGATATCTTGTCCGAAACTGAAAGCTCAGAAGTAAATATACTTGTAGGTGATTTTAATTTGAATATACTTTCTGAAACACAACACATTTTGAACTGTATTAACAATATTCACTCAAATAGCTTTAAATTTTGTATCGATTCTCCCACACGCCCATCATCTGAAACATGTATCGACAATTTCATTGTTTCTCAGTCTTTACAAAACTTCAGAGTATACGTAATTAATGAGGTCCTTTCAGATCATTATACAATTCTTTTAACCGTCAACTTAGAAGTTAAGCGACAAAATCAAAAAAAGTCACAATTTGTCTTTGATGAAAGTTCCTAAATTGACAGAGTTTCAAATCATGACTGGAATAGTTTGATTATTCAGAATTTCGAAAGTCCAGAGCGCTTCTTGAATATCTTCATTAACCTAATCTCAAATTATGTTTCTCTCTCTTATAAAGGAATTGCACTCCGTAAAAATTCCAGTCATAATGTCAAAATGAAGGCTTGGATCACTGAAGAAGTTTTACAGATGATAAAGTTACGTAATTCACTTCATAATAACATTAGGAAATTTACCAACGATTTAAAATTAATGCGCTCCTTCAAAAAAAACGAGAAACAACATTAAAAATAAGTTAATCTTTTTGAAAAAGGCAGACTATGGGAGAAGACTATTTCTTCAATAATTCTGACTCAAAACGAATTTGGTCAAAGGTGAAAAGTGTTATCAATCCCAATAATCATGATCCATGCGCTATTGAAATTGATGGAAAGATTGTTATACGAATGAAAAACTAATAGCAAACCAACTCAACAAGGCTTTTAGCTTGCCAAATATAGATGATGCAAAAATTACTCATGAAAGAGTCGATGTTTTCCATGAAAGTTTCCTCACATTTGAAAATATTTGTGTTAAAGTGGTCGAGAAAGCTATTGAAGAGTTGTCAAATAGTAAAGCCAAAGACGCTTATGGTGTAAGCATATATCATATAAAGCTTGTGAAGCCATTTTTATCTCTGCTACTCTGCAACTGCTTAAATCAATGCCGGGATACTTCAGTTTTTCCAGATGTTTTAAAAGTCACTATAGGGTTGTACCTGTCCCTAAAAAAGACAAAGGTTTGAAGTTATCTTCTTTTAGACCTATTTCAATTATTCCAACGATTGGAAAAATTTTCGAAAAGATACTTTTCAAAATATTTGGAAGATAATAAAATGTTAGCAAACTGTCAGTTTGCTTTCCGTAAAGGTTTCTCTACAGAACTCCTACATTGCTGTTTTTTTGATAAAATAGTTTCCTATTTAGAAAGAAAAATTGATGTTGGTGCAATATACTTGGACCTAAGCAAAGCGTTTGATAGTGTGTCACACAAAATCTTACTAAACAAGCTTATTCATTTTGGTCTCTGTAATTCATCAATTAAATTTTTTGCTTCGTATCTAGCAAATCGCAAACAGTTTGTCAACTACCACAAGGTAAATTCTTCTTATCACAACATAACCAGAGGAGTGCTACAGGGATCTTTCTTAAGTCCACTGCTTTTTATTGCATATATGAATGATTTTATCAACAGCAGTGACATTTTTTATGGTTTAATATACGCAGATGATGTAACATTAATTTTTCCGTACTGCTCTGATAATTTTGAACTGTTAAAAGAATGCTTATTCCGGTGTGTTAAATTGGTGTGAACGAAATTACCTTGCCATAAATCAGTCGAAAACGAAATCAATGATTTTCTCGAAAAAAACATCGTGGAAACTTTTTGTTTGACAAGCTGAACTTGAAAATCTTTTCTGAAGTGAATTTGCTTGATTTAATAATTGAAAATAATCTCAGTTTTAATCAGCACATTACTTATCTTTCTATAAAGCTCGCCAAAATAAATGGTATATTAGCTCATACCAGAAAGCTCTTTCCAACTAAAGTTCTTCTGATATTACTAAAAACTCTCTTTCTTCCTCATCTTTATTACAGCTTGGTCAACTTTGGGTACTGTAATTTACATCGCCTAATTGTTTTGTATAAAAAAGCTGTCAGAATTGTTACCCATTCAAAAAAAATGTCTCACACAACTGAACTCTTTGTCAAACTTGACTTGTTAAAGTTGGAAGACGTTTATACTCAAAAAATTGGAATATTTATCCTTTCCAATTTGAACTCTTCGCATAATCATTTCCAAAATATTATACTTTTCACTTCAAAACCTTCCTATTTTTCAGAAATGTTATGAATCTAAATAAACCGCGTTTCAGACTTGAAGCTTCTAAGCTTTCTATAAGATACAAAGTTGTTTGTTTTTGCGAAAAATAGAGAAGCTTCATAACAGAAAGTTGCTCTTCAGTAAAGAAAATAAAACTCATCATGAAAGATTCGTTCATTTCTTCATATAGAGAAAAAACATCTTGTAATGTTGTTAAATGCTATATTTGTCAAAATAATTAACTAATGATATTTCTTGTACTCATTTCATCCTGATGCCCTATTTGCTTTTTAATCTCCTTGTCTCTATTCTAGATGGTGTATTTTTCCTGAAGCGCTTTTCATAAACCTTTGGAAATACATGCGCTTTCATGTCTTCACTCAATTTTTAATATTGTTCTCCTAATATTATTCTACATAACATTATTCAAACTTTTTGGCTAAAGATTTTTCTTTTCTTTTTTTTCTTTTGAATTACGCTACCTATAAATCATAATGACTTCTTAAGTGTGTATCGAATTTGTAATAGCGACCAAATCTTTTTCGCTTTGTGAATTTCTTTAAATCCTGCGGACTGCACCACGTAAAGAGAAGGGATTTCTGTACAGATTGATTGATCTGGTTGCTCCAAACGCTTATTTCCAGCAAGGTTGTTTTTGTGAGTTAAGCTGAGGTTCGTATTTGATCCTCGTGAAATACTGAGCAGAGCATAAAATTGGTTTCGATGATATTGACTTTGAGTTGAGGATTTAGAATTTAATTTCGTAGTTGCATCAAAGCGTAGACGCTAGCAGACTATTTTAAAATCTTCTGTTCAATTATTTAAAGGATATGGAGAAAACGCTTAAAATTCAAAAACGATATGAAAATCAGTTCCAACTAAAATAGCTAATTGAAGCCTTTCCAAAGAATGGGAAATGAGATTGTGAATTTTTAATTGACGATACTTTGAAACCAGTGAAAATCTTCTCGTTTGAAATTCGAAAGATGAGGAAGGTAATATTAATCCAAAATAATAAATATAGGAAAATAAGCACATGCTTTGATTTTGTATACTCAAGGCATAAAGAGCAGATATCGCTAGACAAGCTGCCAATCGAAAAAATGTCAACACCCTCTAACATATCAAATCTCAAGGAGAAAAAACGTGAGCAAATGTCATTATCTTTAGTTTGTTCATTCGTTCGTTCGTTCTCGTTCATTCACTAGATCTTTCGTTCTTTCTTCGTTCATTCGTTCCTTCCTTTGTTCTTTAGTTTGTTCATTCGTTCGTTCGTTCGTTAATTAGTTTCCTACTCCTTTAACAAGTTGAGATTTTTGATATTGCGCATCAAAATTTCGTCTTTCAAAACTTTTTCCTAATAACCATGCTCACATTTCAGTGATAAAAATTGATACTTCAACTAATTGTAGATTCTTCCCAATATTCCCCATCTGGCTATAAGCCGTAAATTTATGTCCCTTATTCAAGCTTGGTTCACTGAACCTGTCCTCTACAAAGATTTTCTGATAGCAAAGAAAATGTATGTTACCTCACTTTTATCAATCTCTTACATCTTTTGTGGTTTTTATCTGCCTCTAGACATTAAAGTCCCCAAAGTGGTCGATGGGAATTTTTAGGGATCGATTATTACACAGAGGTTGAAAGGGGTCAGTTAGGTTATGGAGAATCAATTGAATTTCTAGGCAGGAAAAAATCGAGATAGTCATGAGAGTAAAAAAATAATAAAATATCATTTTATATACTATATTATTTAAAAGCTAAATTTTCATATATATTGTTGCTAATCTTCATCAGAAATGCAAAAAAATGTTTTCATATTTTTATTTGGGGTGGAAGAGAATTCAAATAATAATCTATGAAGTGGTAGACGCGTTAAAAAGTTTGACGACCCCTGCTCTAGGCAAAAAATGATTGTAATATTTACCTGGTTATAGGTGGGCCAATCATTTTAGAGAGGCTGTCGCCTCTGTTTATTTTTAGCTTCTGAATTTCCTTTTTTATATGCTAAACTGCCTTTTTTCACTTCTAAGCCTTTTCTAAATTCTCATTTTTATGTTCTAAAGATTTATACTCATTATTTTATTAGGTAAAGAAGTAGTTAAAACAAAAAAAATTTAATTATTTTAAGGTTTGTTATCGTGACAAATATTTATTGCCAAGTTTGCTAATATATCCATGAAGAACTTCAAGGATCAATTTTCTTTTCAATCTGAATTTTACTCATTACTTCAGAATATGATTCTTGAAAACGAAATGCGATGTATCATTTTGGTGGATGGCATAGTCAAGATATCTAACCTTTCAAAAATTCCTTGATCAAAAACTATAGTGATTCGAAAATGACATATTATATGCATATGATGGACATCTTTGAAGTTTGAACAAACATTAATTTATATTAATTTTTCCATTTTGCTTGAATTACGAAAATATGTCTTTCCTTCTATCTTAAATTCAATTAGCACCTAAAGATGAAAAGATTATTTCTCTTTACTGCTGATTCGTTTACTTAATGTCACACACGTTCACCACCTCCAATCATAGAACACTATTTTTCCGTTGGCATAAAAATATAGAAAAATCAAAATAATAAAGCCAATCAAATTTTTCATGAAAGGTAAAAAGAATTATTAGCATATCTTCAAACACTTTTTTTGGAAAGCAAGAAATTTGAAGTTCCAAATTCTTAAAAACAAATCTACACGATTCCCTGTCTGCTTTTATTTAATTTACACACACACACACATACACACAAACACACACACACACACACAGACACACATACACACACACACACACACACACACACACACACACACACACACACACACACACACACACACACACACACACACACACACACACACACACACACACACACACACACACACACACACACACACACACACACACACACACACACACACACACACACACACACACACACACACACACACACACACACACACACACACACACACACACACACACACACACACACACACACACACACACACACACACACACACACACACACACACACACACACACACACACACACACACACACACACACACACACACACACACACACACACACACACACACACACACACACACACACACACACACACACACACACACACACACACACACACACACACACACACACACACACACACACACACACACACACACACACACACACACACACACACACACAAACACACAAACACAAACACACAGAAGGTGAGAATGAATCAATAACGGTAATATTGATCTTCAAATCGTTAATTTGAAAAAGAAGTTTATAAATATATCGTTTTTGGAATTAGTAATGGATAAAGAGGAATATATCATTTGTGTAGCCTAGCTATATATAAAATAAATTAACTAACACTTTTCCTAAAGTTAACTTTACTTGACGAACTTTTGATAAAGACTTAGAAAATTAAAATATTCTATTTTTTAAAAAAATATTGTTATAATTTCTATACTTTTTGTATTCGGAGGCATTTCCTATGCAGAGAAGCGTTAGCCAACTATATATAGTATATAAAGTTCGAAAATTTTAAACACTTATCACTTTTCTTGGGGTCATTAAAAACAACCAAACTTGACATATGTGTTCAGAAGAAAAAGTTTTTGATTGTATCAAATTTTTATCATCAAGTTTCATTGAATTTTGTTAAAATTAGAAGACATTGAAATTTTTTAAAAAAAGTGACATAGTCTATATAAAGTGGATAGAATAAAAAAAATAAATCATCCTAAACTAGTCTTAAATCTAAACTGTCATAGTATCCAAATAATTTTATATCACTCCTTCACTATACACAAAGAAAAATTCACGGAGAGGAATCATTGAAATGCCTCCAAAGAACTACCCGCTACGTGGTATAACGCTAAGATGTTAGAATTTTATATTCAAAACTTTTTTTCAAATATTTGATTAAAAAGAAATATTTGAAAAAAAAATTTATATGTGGTATTCATACTTTTAACAAGAATGTGGGAAAGAAAAGTTTTAAGTAAAATCGTGGATTAGCAGAAGTTTTCCCTTGAAAGGCATGTTGATGGTTTGACCACAATCTGTATGAAACTCTATTGTTCAATGTTTTGAAATCTTTAATCTTGTGCACAATTCAGTAAGATTTTATAAAAAGAGAGTGCTTGTTTTTTAAAGAATAACATTTTAAAACATGCGCCAATCAAAGAACTATAAAATAAAGTAATTTTACTTATTTGAAATACTATAAGGACTAGGAGAGTCGTATAAAAATGATCAAAGCACCTAATAGCATCACTCTGCGCAAAAAGAGGAATAAAAATAGATCTCTATTGAAAACACAAAAATGAGTTATAAAAGATTAAAAAAATGAATATTTTAAACACGTTTTGATATTATTAAAATCTTTTGATAATTTAAAAAAGTAATTTATTTTAAAAAAAAAAATTATTTTATTATAAAAAAAAGGTTTCTGTATATAAATAATATTTTAAATATAAAAAAATTTAGAACTTTGAAGATTTTGATGTTGAATGTTATAAGACATCCAACAAAAAGATACACTAGATAGGAATATCCAAATATTCCTATTTATTGATTAGATAAACCAATAATATGCTCTTTAACAAGTGATCAAATAAGTACACAAAAATCTGAAAAAATAGTCACAGCTAGATGGACAAAATGGCGCCAAATTTACGAAATTCGTCTGTCTCGAAAAGGCTTTTTTCAAAAAGTTTTCTTTTAGTTCCCTCAATTTTTGGGGATACAACAGCCTTTTGCTGATATATTATATTTACGCGAATTATCCCGTTTGGAGCGGAAACTTTTTGGCATAGTACTACTTATAGGTCAGCTAGAAGAAGAACTTTATTCAAAACATTAACAAGGATCATTAATAAAAAGAAAATACATATTTTTTTCCTCAAGATTAATAAAATTAGAGATAAAAATTTCATTGATAGCTAGTTTTTTTAAAATTTCTAGGTTAGCTAGTTTGATTCAATTTTAATATCTGTAGTGACGGCGCCAAATTCACTACTAAATTTTAATTTTAGAAAAGCCCGGGTTAAAAAGGCTCCCCGGAAAATGTTCGTGCTGATCTCCTAGCGATAGCGATATTTGTGTTTTTTCAACTGAATTTGTTCAAGTTTTCCATTTTTAAGAAATCATATTCCATCAAATTTGATTTAAAGTTAAGTTAAATGTTCATATCTATACTTTTTTTTAAAAAAAATACAAGTTGCTCTGTTTTAGTTTGCTAATTTTGAAAATTTAATTACATACTAAAAATAACTTCCACTTTTTAGGAATGCATTTTTTTTAATTATTTTTTGGATATCTTATCCTTTTAGCATTTTTAAATTAAATTGAAGGATAAGAGAGAAAGATTTTAAAAGGTATTCTTACCTTTTGAGGAAAGAAAAATGAAGCGAGGAAATTTTGGTTCTGAAATTCAAGCAAATAGCAAAGTGATATAAAAAATTTTTTTAAAAAAAACAAGAAAAAATATTTATTCAGGAAAAATTTGCAGAAATTGAGTTTGTATAATAAAGTGGTGATGATGATGATGGTGACGACTTGGAGATGATGAAGAGAACGTGAAAAACTCTGAAGGTAATGATGATTAGGGAGAAAATCCTTAAATTATGCATTCATACCAAAACAATAGGACTCATTAAATATTACAAGAGTGAACATTCTTGCAGGGTAAGCTATTCCATTCACTCTGCAAGAAGTATATAACGCATACATATAATAGTAATAATAGTATATCTTAGTATTGATTTGTTAACCTTCAATACAGCGTTGAAAGTTGATGATGCGGTTGCATTTGAAAGAAGATTAATGTCAAATCATGGCTTCCAGCGAAAAGTTTCAACGGATGGAGGAAGAAGAATCATATGAGATTTTCTTTTTCCCTCTTCGCCATTTATTCCCACTGGCGGATGATTTTTTTTAGATATAAACTTTGCTTTCACAAAAAATATTCTTCCGAATTTATAAACAAAATTCGAAGCGAGGTGAAAAACTTTGCTTTTCATTCTGGATTACTTTGCTTTTCATTCTGGATTACTTTGTTTTTTCAAGATTATTATCAAAAAATTTTATAACTGTATTTTATTAAAAATTGTTTCGAAATTAACTATTAGTATAAGTCAAAAAATACTTGAAAAAAAAAATTTTTTTAGCTTTTTTTTTAGATACTGAAAATATTTTGATGGTGAGAAATTTTTGGGATCCAAGAAATTTTATATAAAATCTTATTTCTCAGGACCGCATCAAATTTCCTAGCCAAACAACCACCGACTATCAGCTTCCACGACAAATAAAATCACTTATAGGTCAAATCTTTTATAAAACATTTTTAAAATGCCTCCAAAGCTTTGCCAAGCTATCGATAAAGCGATTAAATAATGAAAATTGAAACTGTCAAGTTGGAAAATCTTTTTTCACGCAATACAGAGTTAATACACTTTTTTATCAAAAAAAAACTCATAAACCCATAATACTTGGCATCTTCTAAAACTTGTCAAATGCTTCTTCACAGAGGGTAGGTTGTCTTAGGGCCAGTGTTTGCCCGACTATAACAAAATTTGGAAACTTAAATCCTATAACATTATCAGGTAAGTCACGAATTCATCGAATATAAACCTTTCCTCAAGGATTATATTTTAGTTTTATTTAATCACTATATCTTGATTAAATTTACATAAAATGTTTTACATTTTGATTTAAAAATTTGATTAACAAACGTTTTTTTCCTTAGTTAAAACCTTTTTCAATTATTTAATTTCAAAGTCTAAAGTTGATACAGTAATAAATTTACGAATTAGCTTGAAATAAGTAAATCTAATATGGGAATTTATTCTAGATGAATGATTTAATACGCGTGAGGCAATATCTAAAATATGTATCTAAACATAGCTTAATTTTTAGCTCGAATAATTTTGTTAGCAAAATATGTGTAAACTAGAAAATATAAAATGACTAATATAAAAAATTCTAAAAAAAAATGAAAAAATGATGTTTGAAAATTTTTATTTTAAGTATGTTTTTTCAGTATTGTACCTTTTTTACATTTAAATATACAATAGCGTGTGGCAAGTTGTCTCCCTGGAGGTCTTGCACGACCCCTGATAAAAAACTATTATCCTTTTGTTAAAACCATTAATCTCACAGTAGTCACAGAGATCAA
The DNA here is from genome assembly GCA_030549495.1 of Nectonema munidae. Lineage (NCBI taxonomy): Eukaryota > Metazoa > Nematomorpha > Nectonematoida > Nectonematidae > Nectonema > Nectonema munidae. Next base: position 1,216,144 of record JAUIRK010000883.1, read on the forward strand.
TAGCGCTTATAACACGCAAAATCCAATAACCGATATACCCAATCTGTAAACTTCTGCATAAAACTGAGAAAACTTTACACAGAAAGGGTATGAGACAAAGCTGTCAAACACACATCGAATGAATCGCTTTCTTTTTTTGATGTAGATGATATAATATCATTTACATGAATAACTCATTTAGATATTCATTATTTTTTATTTCAGACTTGATTTCATTGTAAAAACTCTCTTATCTACATACTTCAGAGAAGTGTAAGATGGAAGTGTCCTATCACTGAAGAATAAGAAGCGTGTGAAGTCAAAGATGAAGCAGAATTTTTTTGTATTTCTACTAAAATTTCGCATCTATACAAATTTTTTATAAAAAAGAAAAAAAATTCAACATAGATTACCCATCTTGTACATTTTTTGGAGGAATTAACATTCTTAATTTAAAACTTTAAGGCAAAAGAAATGCAAGAATTATTGCACACTAGGATCTGATCAGAGCTTTCGTTGAAAAGAAGAAGAGACGCAAAGTCCAAGTTGAAAACTTATATTCCCTTTTTTCATCTTATCGGAAAAGTCATTAATTTAGAACAGTATGGTACAGATACGAAGAAAGGAATCTTGTAACATTTGGATTTGCTTTATGAAGAATTTCTTCAAACTTGGAGTAACTTGGAAAGTACACAAAAAGCGTTCAATATGGATGTTGATTCATTGAACAATCATTATCTCCAAGAAGAAGCCAAAGATTTAAAATGTGATTCGACTGAGGCAGATAAATAAGTTTGAACACTTGAAGAATTTGAGGTAAATTATCTTTCAATTTACCCAAAACTTGGAGAACAGGATCTCCGCTTGTTGAATTAAAAACAAAACAACGAAATCGACGAAATGTTCAAAGGGATTTGAGCTGTTCTCTTTCTTCCTGGAGGCATAGAATTATTAATCTTGCAAAAACTAAACAACGTCCATCCATCTTAATTACATTCCAAATATTTTCTATTTTTAAAAGGGGTGAACGAAAGAACGTTTTTCAAAAAAATTGGAAACGCTCTAAAAAAAGTTCATTCCTTAATTTTATTGAATTTTTCAGCCTTTAGTTGCAAAAAAATGCTAGATCAAAGTGATAAAGATTTTTTATTTTGCCTTTAGCAAAGTTGGGCACTAAAGAAGGCATTTAAGCGTTTATATCAAAGTCAAAGTCTCTCCTTCTCAAAACGTACGACTCCACAAACCTGACAGGCAGGCCCATAGCTAGAACTTTTCAATTGGGAGGGCTGGAAAAAATTTGGGGGGGGGGGCTAAAAAAAATCATTTTAGAGAAATCCTTTTTTTCGTTCATTTGCTTTTTTCCAGTTAGAAAAGCGATTCAAAGTGAAAGCTGTGTCTCTTTGATTAATTTTGGCAAAAAGTCTACAGGGAAAGCAAAAAGCAGCGTCTTTCATGACTGAGTATTCAAGCCAAGAATATAAATTGTACCAGTTTTTCTGAAATGAACGTGAATCCAAAATTTTTTGGAAAATTTATAATTGGATAGGATCTACTGTCTTTATTCAAATCAGTGATACTATTATCTTCAACATCATTTTCACAACATACTTCTTGATGTTCTTCTCGAAACTTTTTGGCAGGAAGAGAATCAACAATCAATTGTTGATTTAAACATAAAGCTGGAAGAAAACTGAGAAAAAATTTTTTCAATTTTTGTTTAAATATAAAAATACTTTTAATATATGAAATTTAAAAAACCGCTTGTAGCCATTGCAAAACTGTGACAAAAAAAGATAGTTTTTTAATTAAAAAAGACGTGAATAAAAGGTAAATAATATTGGATAAAACCTTAAATACAGTCAGATGTCGCATTAGACAAGGTCATAAAATAAAGGTAAAAATCCTATGCTATGAAAACAAAGTTGAAGTAGAAATATATAAGGGGGGCTTTCTATCTTAGTTAGGGGGCTTAGCCCCCCTCCCTTGCCCTCTCTGTCTACAGGCCTGGATAGGATGAATAAATATACTTAGCATTTACTGCTTATACAGTAAATAGGAAGGAGGTAAAATCGGTTATCATTATTGGAACTTTGATAAAGCTTAGGAAGTGTAAGCTATTATAAATAAGTTTGCTCATAAAGGGAAAAACAAATTCTTTAACAAATTTGTAATCAAAAATAACGTTTATATCAAAAAAACAATCCGCAAGAAGAAAACATCATTATTCCTAGTATTGTGCGCGCAAAAAAATAATAATTATCGCCATTTTAAGTCCTTTTTCCCATCATTCATTTCCTTGCATCATTGGTTGCAAGGGAAGTGGGATTAAGAGTTAAGTTTTGAAACGATTCCACAAACATAGAAAACTTCCTGAATTGATGCTGACAACTTGAGATGGAATGACCTACAAAAAAGGATCAAAATTTGGGATGCAGAAAAAAAATAATAATATACATATTATAAACACTGTACTGAATGACCTATTTTCATTTCCAAAAACAAAATCATTCACAGGAACAAATTAAAAGGTATCCCTGTATGAAAATGTAGGCAAAAACTTCGGAAGGGATCCTAAATTTTATTAGATATGGACTCTGGCAAAAAGTAATATGATTGTTTAAAAAATCTTAAGTGTTGAAGTGATTTGCATATTTGCTTATATGGTTCTAAATAAACATAAATAAATAAAAAGTTAAAACTTGAAAAAATGAAAATTTCAAAAAAAAAATTTTTAAAACAATTTAATAATAAAAAAAATATTATTCCTTTGAAATATTTCTTTAAAAAATAATCTTAAAATAGAGGGTGAGTAAAATGCAAAACTTTCTAAGATGGTCTATTTACATTTTTCCTAGGCATGTTAGAACAATTGATTTGTTTCAGGATGCGACATCCTCTAGATGAGTGGATGTGACAAAGTCACTGACCACCCAGCATAAGCAACAAAAAGGAGGTATAGTTTCATGCAGGAACGACCTTAAATTTGTTTCGGAAGATTTTGTCCGTGTAGGATTTTGTCCTAGGATCATAAAAAACGGTTTCTATATGTGGTCGGTTGCGGTCATTTTCAAGATTGTGAAAGAATGAAAAAAGTATGCATATGGGTATTAATGTAATGGGAGTGTTGATGTAAGCAAAATTTGTAATTTTGTACAATCACTATGTCAATCATTGCCAATCGCGGACTTGACTAAAGTTGTCTGTCTAAATGCGCCGCTCCGGTACTCACGGTGCGTGGTTCAAATACAACATCAAACGTTCTTTGCTCAAAGTTCGATACAAAGAGGTCGTTTATGTCTTTACCTTCACCATTGGAAAAGAAAATAATTTGGTGGTTGAACCTTCATAAGTGTTGGAGTGTGACGCCGCATTTCTATTTTTTGTGATAATGAGTGAAAATTTTTTTAAAAATAATAACAAAAAAAGCATACTCACTCACCTAATCCAAGGCCAAATCCTAAAGCCACTGGCCACGGTTTCTTCTTGAAAAAGAGGACAGACGCGAGAACGCCTAGAACCGATCCCGTTGCACTTTTGATGAAGAGATCTGTTACGCAGTGTCGCTTAAAATCTGGCATGCGCTCTTCCGTTGATCGATACTTCATCCGCGTGTCCATTCAACGCTCCTGAAAATGAGCAAGTTTGATTTTAAGAAAAATCGCACACAAAGCCATATGTCTGGGTTAAGCGCGACTTCAAAAAAGGCTCACCCATATTTTCCAGCACTACATAGCATATATCAATTTCAAAGCTAATCCTTGAATTGCACATTGATAATATACTTTTTACATGTAATTTATAACGACATGAAAATAGAAAAGATATAAAATGCCTATAACAAAATACAAAAAAAACCTAAAAAAAACACTGCAATTGAAAAAATGGTGAAATGAAATATTGCGGCAGTTTAAAAGGGCGTATTCAATCAACTGAAAGCACAATAAAAATTCAATTGGAACTTCCAAAACTGCAGTTTTGCTTATTTTTCATTAGAAAGTCGACCTCTTGAGGTGCTTGCTTCAAATATGCGAAAATGATCTCTCGAGATTTGCAATTGACCAGGGAACTAATAAAAGCTTAGAGGCCTAATTAGATCTTTTAAGCCAGCACCAAAGATGTTGTTATCAGAAAATACAAAAAATAAAAAAAAAATAAAAAAATCTTAATTTTCAGGCTTCGGCGAATCAAACTAGAGCTATTTTTCCTTGTAAAACCCTGATATTGCTTCCTTTATTCACTGTTCACTCATCCTGTTGTCTCCTTGCAAGAGTTTGTCACGGGCATTGCAAGAAGTGAGGAAGGATGGCGGTGATCGTTCTGGAAGGAGGGCGGAAAAGATCATTAAACACAACAAGTCCTGTGGCGAGTGCAATTATAAACTGTGGACTGATATTTTCTTTTTTGTGGTAGGTCTGTTTTCACACCAAATTGGTTTTATTATGGACATTTCGTTCTGTTTAGCAGTTTACTGCCAACTCGACAAAGAATATGACACAACACTGTTTAACCCGTTAACGCCCATGTCGACTATAGTCGACTTTACAAAAATAAAATCGTCTGCGTTTATCAAAGCTCTTTAATACAAATCTTCTGCTTTACATTAGATATCGTCTGATTATTCTGGTCGTTAACGGGTTAAACAGATTTTGGTCTCAAGTCTCTCTATAAAAGGTCGCCCTAAAAGCAGAAACTTTACTATTTTGCACGGATTTCATTGCGATATTATCATATTGAATCATGGCAGAAGTTAAACGCAAACTTATGTCACATAAGATGGAGACAAAGTACTCAGCTCTCATAGAGGTTGAAAAAGAAGCCAAGTCTAAGACAGAGATCGCAAAGCAGTTTGAGATACCTTTAAACACTCTGTCAAGCTGGATAAAATCACCTGCGAAAATGAAGGAATCTTATGAAAACAGTGGATCTGCTCGTAAACGTATCCGTCTTTGCAAGTATGCAGATGTAGAGGAAGCACTTTTCATCTGGTTTAAAAATGCACGTGTACGGAACATCCCCGTGTCCAGGACTACTACAGACGTCTGCTCATTGACAAACTGACCACAGCCATGGAGAACGACAATCCCCTTATCACAGTGACTACTCTTTCGATGAGTATGTTACCGTTGATGACAGCGTGACAACCAGCACGCCCCAGACTGTTGAGGCCATCATTGCTGCTGTCACTGACAAGCACAACCCACAAGATCCAAGTGACGACGACCAGAACACTCCCATAGATCGAATTCCTACACCATCAGCTGCCCTGGCCATGTGTGCAACTCTGCGTGCATTCATACAGTCCCAAAGTGATGCCACTGAGATGTTTGACAAGCTTACGAACAATGAACAATTTATTGATAAAACTAAATGTTTCCAACAACAAACATTTATGAATGCTTTTTTTGTATCAAATATTGAATAAATGACTTTATATAACATTTGATCGTGCTTTTTATTTTGTACTGTGTTCGTAAAATATCAAGATTAGAAATGGTATACTCAGATTCCCCAATTATCGCCACTCACTAGTTCCCCAATTATCACTCAAAAAAACCCTGTACACTGACATGATTCCAACAAATCTGGTTAAGTCGAAATGTGCTCGAAGTGTGCAAGAGGGTGTCCCCATCATCGAGGAAACGAGAGTGAACTGTATATAGAATGTTTTCAAAAAAAATATGTTAATTAAGCTCTTAATTTTTTTTACTTTTTTAAATGTTTGTTTTTAATTGTACAATAAATTCTTCGAATGCTTTGGTTTTTTTGGAGAAAAAAAATTGTCAAAAAGTTAATTAACATTTAAAAACTCTGGTACTAGCGTCTAAAAGCCAGCATTATCAAATATAAAAGACATATTTGAAATAATTTGTATGCTAGATTCAAATTAAAGGAACCGTAAAGTAACATTAGGAAATGACAGGTATACCAAACCGAGCATTAAATTTGAAAGATAAGCACTAAACGCAAGAGACATATGGAAGAAAGAATGATAAAAGTTTTTGCTGAAAAATTTCTATTTTTCCCATTATAATTTTTATTATAAAAAATACTTATACTTTAAGTACGGTTTCTTGTGAAAGACAATACACTTTATTAAATCATATTTTATGTGCATATCTTATGGACTAAGGGGGCGTATTTTGGGAAAAATAGGGACATTGAGTGAACGATTGAAAAGCACTGTTGTATGTGAATGAAAGAACATCAATGATAAATTAGACATAATACAGAACAACTGAATCATTTGAACACAGAAATGCGAAAAGTAACCTACATGAAACTTATGAAAACCAAGAAGTGATCGACTTTAATTCCTTTCGCATAGGCTGTGATACACATTTTACCAGACTGTTATTCATTACCCAAGCATCAATTTATTTGTTGAATGAAATAAAAAAAATTAATATGGAATTTAATTCATTTAAACAAAAATAAATATTTCAGTAGTAGCCACCCCCCCCCCCTCAACCAAATTTTCTATTGTGCAAAATTGGCTGAATTATATGCGCTCAAACTTTGTGACGTTTCCAAAAATCGTTAGCTGAATCTTTGATACCATTTTCATGGTAGTGTTGAATGACCCTCTCATGTCAAAAACTGCCAATCAAAATAAAATGTACATTTTTTTAAACAAAATCTTTATATTATAATGTCTATAACTTATAACTTAGTGTTTATATTAGATAAACTCTTGAAAATTTTTTTAACTTTGTAGTAAATGTCAATCAAAAATTTGATTGATGATAAAATTGCTTACGAAAACATTCATTAAAATTTTTAAATAAAATTAATTTTTTTATACCAAATCGGCCATACTGATTTTATTTCTTAACTCAGTTTTCACTATTGGGGCGTGGAAATTTATAAAAGTGTCAATCAAATTTGCAGTTTTTGCCTGAAAATTGTGTCCAAAAATATTATTCAAATTTTAAATAAAATATTTTTTTTACACTAAAACAATCATGCTGATTTCATTTCCGTAATCAATTTTTCTAATTAGGGTGTGAAAAATTCTGAAAAGAAGCATGCCAATTTAAATTTCGGAATCATTTTTTGAAATTTGGTTTTCAGAATGTCTAAAATAATCAATCAATTTTGGGGTTTACATCTGAAACTCCAAGAATATTAATTAAATTTTAATCTAAATATATTTTTTATATCAAATCTGCCATGCCAATTTCATTCATCAGCTCAAAATTTTAATTTTTTTGATTTGGAAATGTCTAAAAGTATTTGCAGTTTACGTCAGAGAAAGTGTCTCCAAAAACATATATCCAGATTTTAAATAAAATGATTTTTTTTTAATAAATCGAACAAACAGATTTTATTTCTCGACTCATTTTTTGGAAGAGTGTGAAAATGTCAATCATATTTGTGATTGACAGCAAAAATTATTTCTTAGAATATTACACTGGTCAACAATTTTTTACTTTCTGAATGTTGTCTAGATTTCTACAAGTGAATTAGGGTATTCTGGCACTGCTGAATCAGGAAATGGCATCCGTTTCTCTCCATCAGGTCAAGTTTTTGTGCTAAGTTGATTTGAAAAAATCAGATCTTGTGACAAAATCAATTACATTTTTGTGGCATTATCAGCTGATTTTTGTCAACACATATCATCCTAAACATGTTTTTAAGAAAAAAAAATGTTTTGCCAACAACATTTATTGATTACATGATAGAAACATCGATTACTGTCATCTGAATGGTGGGCATTGATAAAGGTAAGTACAAGTAAATTGCATGTTGCGTCACCACTGTTCAAATTTCAGGGCTTGAACTTCCGTTTCTTCGAACTCCTGGAATGTTCAGCGGCAGGGAGTTCTCTCTTCAGATTCCAACAGTAGTCAGCCATCATGACTGCGTCCCAGCGATCCTGATACCTGGTCTCCATCTCCTTCATGTCCTGATGGAATCTCTCCCCCTGCTCGTCACTCATTGAACCCAGGTTCTCAGGAAACCGGTTCATATGTGAAAATAGGTAGTGCATTTTGATGCTCATGTTGCAGCCCAGGTTTCTGAAAGCAGTCAGCATGTTGTTGACAAGTTCTGCGTTGTTTCTGGCCTTATTGTTGCCAAGAAAGTTCTTCACTACCAAAACAAATGTCTTCCACGTTTCCAGTTCCACTTCGTTCATTGAGTTTTTGAACTCTGGATCTCTGATGAGTTGACGGATCTGAGGACCATCAAAAATGCCAGCTTTCAACTTCTCCATGGTCAATCCTGGAAAAGCCTGGCACAAGTAAGTGAAGCAGTCACCATCTTTGTCCATAGCCTTGCTGAACTGCTTGATTAAGCCGAGCTTGATGTGCAGCGGTGGTAAGAGTATTCTGTCTCTGTCCACCAGAGGATCGTTGATGACGTTCCTTTCTTTGCATGGCACCAATTCCTCCCGAACAGGCCAGTCCTTCTTCGTGTAATGCTGAGCACGGTTCCTACTATCCCACATGCACAGAAAACATGGGTACTTGGTGAAGCCAGACTATTGTCCCAACAAAAAGTTCACCATCTTCAGGTCAACACAAATAAACCACTTATGCTGATCATAACCAATTTTCTCCAGCACATACTTCACCGCTTCATACTTCTCCTTCAGTGTAGTCGAGTGAGCGATGGGTACAGAGGCAAACTGGTTGCCGTTGTGTAGCAGAACACATTACAGTGATCGCTTGCTGCTGTCAATGAACAGTCTCCAATCTTTGGGTTCGCACTGTAGCACTCCAAGCTTGAGCAGAAGCTGCGCAATATCAGCACAGTACACCAAGTCCTTCTCTTCAGAGAATCCAAACTTCAGACTCCTCTTGCCGTTGGTCCACCCACGCAGAGTCTCGGTGCATGCTTTGCACACCATGTGTGGGCCCAAGCTTTATCCTGGTCACCAAGTTTAATACCAAAATAAGCATGGTAAGCACGCCTTATGTAACTTGTGACTGGCTTCCTATTAGGAGCAATGGTGTATTCTCCACATATGTAGCAAAATACATCGGTCTTATTTCTGCACGATCTTCTGGTCGAAGCCATATCATTTACCTGCAAAACAAAAATAGGTACAAATTAGTCATAAATTTGCGCATGTAGGTATTGTACATTCTTCAGAGTTCGTTATTTCAAGAAATACAACTTTTTACCTGAATACTTCTTGTCATTAAAATAATTATTTCCAATCAAAACAATTATTTGACATGACATTTTACCCCCACCAACTTCTTCTAAAATGCTCCACACATGCGTACATGTGAACAAAAATATAAAAAACGACATGTGGCCATATCTCAAAAACTTGACCTGATTGAACAAAACTAATGTGAGTTTTGGATTCAGCGCATCAGATTCGTCCTAAATCAGCTTAAAAAATGCAGACAACAAATTTGTTGTTGACCAGTGTTATTTATATTCTCAATAAATGTATTTTTTATACTAAAATCTCCAGGCTAACTTTATTTTTGGACCCAGTTTTCGTAATTAGAATGTGAAAATGTCGATTTAATTTGTTAGTTTCGTCTAAAAATTTTCTTCCAAAACATTTATTCACATTTTAAGTAAAATACTTTTTAAACTAAAGTGACAATAATTAAAATATTTTTGGCTAAGTTTTTACGATTACTATGAAAAAATGTGTCAACGTATAAATAAAATTAGTGATGTATGCCTGAAAATAATCTCATAAACATACTTTCATGTTTTAAATAAAATATATTGATTTCCTTCATTTCGGGATTTAGTTTTCCCAATTGGGGTGCAGGAATATGTGGAATTGACAATCAAATTTGACATTTTGGAAAAAACAGTATAGGAAAATGAAGTAGACTAGAAGCTGAGAGCGTATTTGTAGGCAAAACAATAGAGGTCGGATTGAGATTTATAGTTCAAAGCTCCCTCTTTAATTAGTAAACTAAGGGAAGGATAAAATAAAGAAGCGGAATCAAACCAAGGAGGGCTAAACATGCTCGGTTTAGCTAGATTAGCAGCCAGTAATATTTTTCACCATGTAATTTTATAACAATTTTATTGTTGAATTTATTTTTTTATCGTTAAATATATTATAATATAAATAACCCATCTATAGAGTTTTTGTGAGAATTAAACATATTTTTGACCTGAGCCCCCCTCCACCCCTACTCAATTTTCCAAGCCTCTCCACTCAATTTTTCAAGCAATGAGTTTTAAATGAACTACATCAGATAAAGTGCGCTTGTGAAGAAGTCTTTTCTTTGTACATTGGTAGTTTCAATAAAACCCTTCCGGGCCATCAAGTTCCGGCCTTTGATATAAATACTATTTTTTATAAAAATCTTGAATAGTTTTTAAGTCTGAAATCATTATACACATGAAACTTATAATATACACCACACACATAGACGAAAGGAATATTAATTGTATTCAGTGATGTCACTCCCAGAAATTGGAAGTATTTTTCTCTGAACCCAATGAATTTTAACTTAATCGGTATTCTCCCAATGTCTTCATATGAGGACACAAAATAGATTGTTTTTAATTTATGATAATTTTTTGTTACAGTGACAACGAATTTGAAAGAAGAAAATAGGATCTTTAATGAAGAATGGGACTGCAATATTTTTTTAGTGAATAGTGGCGGCAAAATGTCTTGCTTGCTGTGTGATAGCACAATTGTAACGGTTAAGAAATACAAAACACAGCAACATTACGCTCTTCATAAGGACAATAAATATGCCAAATTAGAGGGTGAGTCTCAAAAGCTAGCACTGAAGAAACTTAAAGATGGAAAGCAAAGACAATAGTTCCATTCTGTGTTACATCAAGGGAATGTTGCGACAGAAGCCAAGCTATAAAGTTGCATATTTGCTTGGAAAAAAGGGTAAACCATTCACCGATGCAGAACTCATGAAGGAATGTATTTTAAAAGTGCTAAGATATGTAGATCCAAATAAAGTTAACAAATATAAAGAGATGCCTCTTAAAAGAAGGACTAATAGAGATCATTGTCTTGTAATGTAACAGAGAAACTCAAAAATGTAATCCAGAAGGAAATTGTGTATTACTCAGTAGCCTTGGATGAATCGACAGATTCCACAGATTCAGCACAAGTATTGTATTAAGAATGAAGGATTTATTGCGCATCTTAAAAGAGAAACCAAAGATCCAAATGAACTGATTTCTTTTCATTGTATTTTACATCAACAAAATCTCTGTGCAAAATCTGACATTTTAAATGATACTTTGCAAAAGGTTATAAGTATTGTTAACTATATTCGAGCAGATGCCACGAAGCATCGTCAATTTCGAAACATGCTGATGATGGATGACGAAGTAATTGGTGTAGATTTGCCTTATCACTCAAAAGTACTCTGGTTGTCACAAGGGAAAGTATTAGTCAAAATTTTGTATTTACGAAGGCAAATAATTGACTTTTTCAAAGAAAGTGACAAACGTGAATTATCAGATCCAAATTTTTACAGAGATGTAGCTTTTTAAAATCAAAACATTCGGAAGAACACATTCCCCAGAAAAGGGCGGTAGAATATCCTCGTCTTTATGAACATGCACGCCGACTGATTTCCTTCTTTTCTACAACATAGTGTTGTAAATCCACATTCTCGTACTTGACGCAAATAAACAATTCGCTGAGAACACCGTTGACAGATGAGCATTTGGAGGACCAATTAAAACTAAGAACCACAATGTTGGATAAGTATAGTATAGGATATATGAAACATATTTGGTTTGTATTTTTTCTCTTAATTGTTGGACATTGATTAATGTTGATATGAAACATTTCTATGTTGGAGCCTGATATCAAAATGCTTTCTCAAAAGAAGCAAAAACTCAAAGAAGTCATTAATTTGTATAAAAAGGACCTACTTACCTAAATGAAATATTTGAAAACTTCATAATCTCGATGTTTATACGTCTGTCTTTTTTTTATAAGAATATTATTAATTAATACTTGTATAAAATAAAATCTTAATTTTAATAATCTAATAAAAGAACTTGTATAAGTTCTTTTATTAGATTTTTATTATTAAATGTTGTACGAGGGGATAAAATAAATGAAAAAAAAGAAATTTGTTCAGTGCGGCCTCTATGAGGGACGATGAATTGTAAGGTGGCCTTCATGCACAAAAAGGTTCCCCAACTCTGGTCTAGAGTATTTTTTGAGTATATGAATATTTATTCAAGCTGCTCTAACAATAGGAATCAGCACTGCATCCTGTGAGAGAAGTTTTTCGACCCATAATTAAAAGAGTTTTTGAACTATTTCAACGAAAAGTCAAGAAGGCTGAATTTTGACATGTTAAATTGCTTTATTACTCTAAAAATGATATATTGTTAATAAAATGATTTTCTTCTTTCACTTTTGTTTTATAATAGTTAATTATACTCATCAATCCTTATCACCTTACTTTTATGACTTTCTTTAGTTCTTGTTTCCAATGTTGATCGAATTTGCTATCAGAAAAGAAAATTTTATAGTGTGTATTTTCATAATGTATAGTTTCAGGTCCTTGGAGCATATTACATATTTACTCAAAAAATGTTAAATTTATAATATATTTTCAAGCTTACATATTTGGCACTAATTAACAGTATGGATTGATTTCCATGAAAAATAAATGACGCCATCAGATTCACAATCAATTATTTAGTGGGTTCGAAAGAGATTTTGTAAATATATTCAAGTTTAAGAAAAAATTAGGGGACCCCCCCCCCCGTCACTGAAGAAATGAAAATAGCAAGTCAAGAATAGGGTTAAAGCTGTCTTATAAATAAGTTTACCACAATTTTTGATTTAAAAAGGGACAATTTAACACAGCAAACTCACGATGTCATAGTTTCGGAGATAAGTATTGTGATTATAAAAATCTTAAGCTATTTAAAATTACTTATTTTATGTTGGTGTATTAAATAAAATCTAATGCTTGTTCCAAATTTGGCCTTCCTAGTGTAAAGATAAAAAATACTACGCGATGGTAAATAACATTATAATCGAAAGAAGCATTCAGGCACTTGATTTGTTAAATCATGCAAATAAATATGCCTTTTAAATTTATAAATTTAAGCAATCAAATAACTTTATTTTTCCAAAAAATTTCTTTTAAGAATTAATAAAATTCCGTCCTATAATACTTTAGAATAAAAGGAGTTGAAAATTTATTTTATAAAAGTTTTTTAATTTTTTATTATAATAGCACTTGAATAAAAAGAAGATCTTTTTTTTTATAGGAGGTAAAATTCTTCCTGGGTTTTTTCTTTATTTTGTGATTTTTACACTTAACTTCCAAGTATGGAGGAGTAGCAATATTGACTTTGGATAAATTTTTTTGCGTGTAAAATTTTTCCAAGCCATTTTTACGTCTACGATTACTTTTACCTTTATTTTTCCTTTCTATTTCAAACGTATCAAACATTTTTCATTCAACGTTAGAATCTTTAGATTTTGGAATGTATTGAAAGTGCTAAGCCCTTAAAGGTTATCCCCCAAGGTTAACCTTTAAGCCCTCTTATGTTCAAAATCTACATATCTGACATTAGGCACTCTTTCAACAAGTCTATCTATGCCAGGATAATCAGTTTCGCAGACGACATATGTGTATATTACGCCGCTAAGCGTGCCCCTCGTATTTGCAAACACAATACGGATGTAAATACAATATTTATTTATTTTTAATTTATTTATTTAGAAAAAATAATTATAAAAATAATCTGAAATATAAAAAAGGTGGAGCAAACCAATTAGGTTCTTGACACACCAAAAAAAATAACAACAGATGTAAAAACAGAATGTTCCAAATCAAGACATTCTAAATGATACAAAAAAAGGAGAAAAAAATCCTGAGAAGAGGATTAAAACGAAGATCAATTAAATGACATCAATACAAACATAAAGGACATAAAAAAAAACTCCTAAATATATTATTTTCAATTACAATAACATGCTGAGATTATATATAATTATACATTTTTATCATTTTTTATAAATGTATATATAAGTAGGGAACACAAAATAAGCTATTCTTGTTTGAGAAGGGAAATTGAATGAAGAAAGAAGATAGAGGAGATTGAAAAGAGGAAACTGGAAATTCACTTAGATTTTTGTAGGAGATTGTAATTGGTAAAGAAATTCGAAATTATTTTCTTAGCTTATTTTATGTCAGAAAAGACGCAAAAGCACTTATCTAAACAAGAAAAGAAAAATACATAAGAGTTTCATATTATTAAAATTCAAGTAATTTGAAAAAATATATATTTTTTCTTACATAAAAACTTTTTATTCATTTTGATATAAAAAAATTTTTTACATTTATTTTTGAAAATATTTATTTTCCCTGAGAATCTTATATTTATCGGTAAACAATTCCATGTCTTTATACCCTCAATATTAGGGGGTATTTCACGGGATTGGACCTTGAGGTGAATTACTCTACATGCAAGTTTGGCGCTAATTCTCCCAAAAATAACCATTAACTATAGGGAATATTCCTGAGTTCGCCACCAAAAATAACTAGGAAACAATTGGAATGCAGGATTTAGTTTTCGTCGTGTAGCTCACGAAAAGATTAAGAAGCGTAAAAAGGATCTAGCGCTATATGGATGTCTTAAAGACCTTGGGGTCAATTTTACGACGATAGGTAAGGTCATTAAAATCCTAACAATGCCGAAATTGACTTATGGTAACTCCATTTTGGCATGCCTTCCCTTAACTTGGAGCAACTCTTTGACGGCGAGTTTTTTTACCCAAATACATTCAAATATACCCAAATACAATCAAAACACCTGCTTAGAGCCTCACCTCCTTTTCTTGATTCCAGAAAAGTTTGGAGAAATTAAATAAAAGATTTATTGAAAAACTAAAGACTCAACAGCATTGCCCTAATTATACCAAGCTTGGGAATTCACGCAAAACCAGGCTGAAGCGTTCTTGGGAGTATATGCTAAAAAAAGAAAAGTTATACTAGACGACTACCCATATACAATAGCCCCAAGCAATAGAGAATTAAGAGTTCTGCGTTATAGTTCTGTTTTTTCTGAGTTATTTTCCTACTTAAATTTAGAACTGGCATAAGGTATCACAAAACAGCTTCATGGTAAGAGCTAGGTTAGGCATAGTGGGTAATCAGGCCCTAGGAGTCTGCTTGTAGGACCGATTAATATTCCTATTGTAAAATATATATCCTAGGGACAACATATATAATCACATGTACATATATGGGAAGGAGCCAAATTCAAGATATAGTTTGTCCCTAACCTATCATGCCCTAAATGGTCTATACCTTTCTTAACCTTTATAACATGTATCAAACATTATTTATCAATAACATATACGGTATTGCATGACTCCTAACTCCTGTATTTTTTTGTAGCATATATCTTTATAATCATATTCTTTTATTTAGAGACAAGCTACATTCCGTGGTAGCGGGTTTTTATCGTAGTTTTCTTCCTCTGAAGAATTCAAAGAAAGATACGGTTAGGTAGTGCTCTGGCGACGCTATTCTAACCTTGTTAGTAATCAAGCTATTACTAGATGTTTCCCAAATTGGGAGCGTTTACGTTAGGATTATATCGTTCACTCAGCTGTATTTATATATTTGTAACATACATTCTTGTAAAACTATATATATATAAAAATCAGGGTAGTTATGCAGTATCAAGGGCCCATAGGTGTTTAATGGGATGGAAAGTCGAGGTAGACCTGTAATCATCATTCCGTGTTGGCCACAATATTAAGAAAGATGGGTGCGAACGTCACAAACAAACTTAATTTAACTTGAAAGTGTTGATCTCCTCTCAGGCATTGATTTGATAACTTTCAGTTAAATCTAATTTTGCAATCTATTTGCACCCTATCAGTGACGGGGGCTATTTTGAAAAACAGCACACACACACACAATTACAATAACATGCTGAGATTATATGTATTATACATTTATATAATTTTTATATAAATGTATATATAAGTAGGGAACTTCTTGTTTGAGAAGGGATGTTTAATGGAGAAAGAAGAGAGAGGAGATTGAAAAGAGGAAACTGGAAACTCGATTAGATTTTTGTAGGAGATTGTAATAGGTAGAGAAATTCGAAATTATTTTTCGTAGCTTATTTTATGTCAGAAAAAACGCTAAAGCACTTATCTAAACAAGAAAAGGAAAATACATATTTTTGTATTGTAGTGTGTGTGTGTGTTGTGAAAAACTTTGTATACCCATTTAAACTAAAAGTTTCTTTTTTTAGTTGGGCTGTCATATATCGATCAATTTTTGACAAGTTTAATGGATTTAAAAAAAAAACGTTACCATCGTATTTAGCATACATGAAAACGGGTGTATATAAATAGATATGAAAAATAAATATCACGATCAGATTCGCAATCAATCATTATCAAAAGCCTATGAACATTTTTGCTGTCTCTTCTTTCATGTATTATCCTCTTATCTTTATATTCAGCGAAAAATAACATATAAGAAGAATAAAGATTTATTTTATCTTTGATTTCAGAGTTTTTATGACTTGAGAAATTTTGATTTTCGAAGATTTTGACTGGGTACCGTTTCTTCACTACAGTTGTAATATAGTTATAAAAATTTATTTTTTTTGGAGTAAGTTGGTAAAAATGATTCGGCAAAAGGTGACCAGAAGCGCAAAGTTGATTAATTCAACTGCTATTTGGTTAAATCAAGTTTTTCTACAAGCCCATAATTCAAGTTTTTCGCAGGAAAAAAATGTTTAGTTGGGCAAACACAAGATAAAATATAGAATAAATTTTATTTTAATAAAAAATTGTAAAATTCATAAGCAAAAAATGACAATAAAATATGTTAAAAGAAAAACACGTTTTCTTGCTTTTAGCGATGTTTAAACCGACTTTGTCATCTTACAATCCTTAAATTGTCTTTCAGATTCTGCTCCAGAAGAATCAGAGGTCGACTTATCTTTTCTACTTTTCTTTTTGAAGCAACCTTCCTTAGTATGTTTACATCCATTAAAAGCTTGGCCTTGCTGTCCAAAAGAAGGCGGATCAAAAAATGGTGGATGAGAAAAACTTCTTGCGAAAAAAGGAGAATGACCAAAATGCATTCTCCACGGAGAAAAGAAATTTCCCTCAAAAGGAGGAAAATAACCCATTCCAAAGTTGTCCATAGGATGATGATGATGATGACGACACCAACGATGAGAATACGAACGGGGACCAAAAAAAAGAGGGGGACGATTACAACCAAAATGATTTCTACAAAACATTTTCTCTATGCCAAAATTACAAAGTATAAATTATGCACGTAAATTGGGCCTATATATTTAACTCAAGCGAATTTGGCCAGAAAATTATGGAACTTTCTAGATCATTGTTCGTGCGACATTAAAATTTTTTATAATTTATTTTTTTAATTAAAAAAATTTTTTTTAATTTAATTTTAATTTTTATAATTTATTTAAACTATGAATATATAATTAATTAACTTTTATTATAGTCTTTGCATCATTTATTTTTACATATTTTTTCTTCTTATAACTTTCCACTAGTTAACCAAATTACATATATACCATTGCCATATCACCATCTACTTCCTTTTTGGTTTTTTTATAATTTCTTAATCAATGCGAAAATTTAGATTAGACTCTTTATATAGATAAATTATATCTTTTAACGTTTAAATATAAACTTAATTCTAAATAATATTTTTACATTATTATTTAACTCCAAAAATCTAACCTTAGCAGGTTACATGTTTTTTTTAATTCAAACAATAACCATCATCTCCATATGTGTGCGCTCAATGATGTATCGTATTATTTCCTATTCTTATAGCGAGTTTTTCATAAATTCATACATGTTTGTTTATTCTATATTTCGTATTTAAATACTCATTTTAATTTACACTATAAAAACGTTGTTTATTTCTATGTTTTAATATAGTTTGGTTGAATTAAACGGTGTTGCTTCGTTTTGATACGGTGTGTGTTTGCAGCATTTGCCATATAAGTGTAATTATCGATTACTTTTCCTTCATATATTTTATATTCTAATTAATTTTGTTTAATAAGAGCAATGTTCCCAAAGGGAACGCAGACGAATTCTTACCTTAAATGGAATTACTAAAGTCGTCTGCTTTGTTCGGTCCTAAATGGGTTATAAACTAAAAAAATTGTCTGCACCATCTAAAGATCATGTTTGGATCAAATGTTTAAGGTAGTTATATATCAAATTTCTTAATGTCTTCTGTTTTTTCTGGGATCTAATGTCTTAAGTTTGTCTTTTTTTCTTTTTGTTTATTTTTTTACTTTGTGTTTATTTTTTTTTTTAATTTAACCCATTCTGGTAGTTCTCAGACGATATCTATATTTTACCACATTTGACCAAGAAAAAGAAGACGACTTTATTTCATTTAAGACCAAGCAAAGCAGACGACTTTAGTAATCCCTATTTAATTCCATTTAAAATAGGAATTCGTCTGCGTTCCTGGGAACATTGGTCGTAAATGGGTTAAGTCGAATATAAACATTGTAAGATTGTGAGCTTAGAGTGCACGTATAATTCATGGTAATAATCTTGACGTATTCATTAGACAAAAATTCTTTTATAATAAATTTTAAAGGTTAAAATTTTTAAAAGAAAGAGAACCTCTGGGAGACAATGTTCCCCCAGAGAAAGAAAAGCTGAGCGCTCTTTCAAATCTTACTCAATGAGCAATAACTATTAGAAGATTCCCCACCTCTAAACCAAAATTGCTACAAGAGAAGTGGCAATGAAGTAAAATATAGGACTAAATAACATGAAAAACGCTCAAAGAACGATGATCCAATCCCAAATGGGGGAAAAAAAGCCAATGGTTAACGCAATTGTCTATCTCTAACGCAAAAGAATAAGACGAAAAGCCAATGGATTATCCGATAAAAAAATGGCTCAATTTCCAGAAGAATATTCATAAAGTGTGTATATATTTAACGTGTGTATATTTTAACCACTAACACACACATGGACAATTCCCCCCCTTTTTTTTTATCATAAGTGCCTCGAGAATATTATTTATTGATGCATCTCAATAACATATATAACCACTATATTATATGTTCGTTCAAGAGATTTCTAGTTGTTACAACATTTCCCGTATGAGGCATTTCTGAAATAATTAAATATAGGAGCAGAAAAACTTTCTGGTATTATGTAGCTTTTAGCATTTATACTTTTCTATGGCTCTCGGGTTCAAGGTGGCCGAGATGAAAGTTCTTTTGTCAACTTTCCTTTTTGCTAATATCAAATTTTGTGATCACACCAGATGTATTTTCCATTGTATTTTTTTTGTGAAAACAATAAAAAAATTTCATTGTAATTTTTTTGTTTTCCAAAATTCTATACTCATATTGATCATTTGAGTTTACATGAACCTATGTTTGTTACAATAAGTATAATGAATAGTCTAGCTTTAAAAACAAAACACTTTTATTTCAATATTATTTTCTTGTTTTTACTGATTATAAATTTTATATATACCAATCCTACTTTGTCTAAACCTTTCTTTTTCAGAAATATCCAATATGAACGAATGTTTTTTATGTTGTGAAACAATCAACAATTCATTTATTTTCTGTTATCTTTGTAAAGGAAGGTATCATTTAAAATGCCAAAATATAACAACCCAGAATTTTAATTTCATTAAAAGATTTCATTACAATTTTTTGTGTGTAAATTGTAATCTTGATCAAAATAGACTTTATTCTTATGAAAAGGCTCTTGAACGTTTAACGAAAAATGTGACCAATATTAATAGAGAATTTCTTGATACTTCTTTTTTTAATGGAATTGAAAAGAGCTGTTGAGTTAGAGTCAATATTTCTGAGAAATGAAAGTTTAGTTTTTTAAAAGAACGTAAAATATTATAGAACTAATATTGACAATGTTGCGTCATTATATCAATTTTTACGGACTTATGGATGAAAATATCCCTCTTACAACAAGTGGCGATGGGAACTGTCTTTTTAATGCCTTGTCTTTGTTTTTTGTTGACAACGAATCCCTTTCAGCGAAAATTAGAGTTCTAACAGGAATAGAAATTGTCAAGAATTATGATTTATATTCAAAAAATAATGCTTGGAATAAAATTGGAAACCTAGATGAAGCAGTAGAAAACGTTTTGGTGAATAGAGGATGGTCAAACATCTTCACAATTAGTGCGCTTGTCAATGCCATCAAAACTCCGATAAAAATTCTTTATCCGTTTTATGACTCTACTTTCAAGTTTTCACATGAGATTTTTAATAAGATATTCTACCTCATGGACAGGTGGTTGCTGAGGAGTACATACACATACTATTTACCTGTTCCTATATTTCAGAAAATCAGAACATTAGATTTTATCCAAATCACTTTGTACCTCTGACAAATTATCATTCTGCTATGTATAATGATTTTATCGATATTGTAGATAACTGTTTTGAAAAAATGATGTTGAAGAATCTAAATTTGAGAAAATTAATGCGCTGAACTGCAGGTCCAATCATATTTCTCTAGATCACACATATTGCTTTGCAGACTCTTCATCTTGCAATCTTCCTTATTTAGCTTTAAAAAATAAGTTTCTATCCACTCTTTTTTAACACGCTCTGTGTCTCCCTTACAAGAAACACCAGAAGGTCCCAAAGAACACATGGCCTTCTTAGTTACACCTAAATACTTTAAATCGAGAATATACTATCACGACGATTGTGGAAGTTGGCAATCTAACCGTTCAAAATACACCAATTGTTTGCTAGATGAAAGCGAAAATTTGTACAGTGCCAAAGGCATTGATCCCTTGTTAATTTTAAAACGATATTATTCAAAGCTAAAGGGTAATCCTAGTTACGTAAGGCGTATCTCTCATTTTGTAAAAGTACAAGAAAAGTTCGATCATAACAACAAAATGACCTATTAATATATTGGTACATATCCTGGTGGTTCTCTACATGGAAACGCGAAAATAAATGAAATATATATCAAAACAGCGTTGGAAACAAAAAATAAAATTTTACATGAATTAACTAAAGAAAAAACAGTTAGGAAAATTCATACAGAGTTATTGTTGAAGGATTTTGTAATTAGAGACGCTAGATGCATAACAAATATGAAATATAATCTAAAAAAGGATTCTACACCATACCCAAGAAAAAATATGGCTGACGATATACAGAATGTTTTAAATGAAATATCACTCGGTGATAAATATATTAGAATCTCTGTTAATACATCTAATAAACCCCCTTGCTTCATTCTCTACAGACTTTCAAATGCAACATCTGATTTCTGCCGTGAATAATAAATATATTATAAGTACAGACCGTACATTAAACTTGTCTTCTTGTTATTTAACAATAATTATCTTCCAAGAAAAAAAAATCAAAAGAAAACATACCCTTCATAATCCAATAATCACAGGTCCCATATTTTTACACTGGAACGCTACATATGAAACCTACTTCTTGTTTTTCAGTCATTTGGCAATGAAAATAGGCAATGTAAACATAGTCTTTTGTTGCGATGAAGAAAAGGCCATCATAAAAGCGATTAAGTCAACTTTTCAAAAGGCAAATATCATTTTATGTTCAAGACATTTGAAACAAACACTTATAAGAAGGAACAATACATTTAAAATTTTGTTAAATAATGAATTTGATGAACTAGAAAATCTTTTTTTTTGTAATGATGGACTACTGGCGTGCAACAATATCACAAACTTTAACTTAAAAGCAAACTATATTTTGAAAAAATATCAAAGCAGGTTTGGTGAATATTTAAAGCACTTTATTAGTCAGATTGAAAAAAATAATCTGAAAGCTAGACTGAACTTTCCAAATATACCTTTCAATTATATGAATAATCTTTGTGAGTCAAAGAATCACGTGATGAAACTTTTAACTAACTGGAAATGTCAGAGAATAAGCGATCTAATCAGCTTGCTACGCGAAGAAGTTAAAAGAGATGAAATTTTACTCAGATCGCCTGTGGTTGGACAAAGCGAATATTTTATGGATTCATCTTTAAAATTTGCAAGAAAAAATGAGTCTCATAAAAGAAATTCTCAAAATATCGCCATTTCTTCAGATGGAATGTTGATTATACCAAAAATGAATACTTGTGCCAAAAAACCTGGATGTAAAGCTATCAAGTCGAGTAAGACAAGGAGTTTAAATAAAAATATTTTAAATTGATTTTACATAACGATAGAGTACCGAACAAAAATAAAATATCTTTGACGGGAAAGTACAAAAATATTTTATGAAGTATAATACCAATAATATTATACTTCATCTCATTATTCTGCCGATTCGATTGATCCACTCAAAAGTAAAAAAGTAATATTAACAGCGGAGGTCCAATATTTAAAAAGCGGGGGTAGATAAAAACAATATTTAGTTTTTGAGTCAACAAGCCACCGACTCTCCTTCTATCCTTCATTTATACATTTACACGCACTTGAGAAAGACTCTTGGAGTCGAAAATTTGTGTTGTTTTTTAAAATAAACATCTTCCTTGTAACTTTATAATTTTCAATTTATTATTTTATTCCAAGCATGACCCTTCAGCACTTTTCCTATTTATTTTATTAGATACATTTTTGATCAATCAAAATTTTGATTGACATTTTTTAAAAAGTAGCCATGATTATTGAAAAAATTAAATATATAAACTGTTATGCGTTCCAAACTGTATATAATTATAAATTTTCAGGATATTATATAATATAGATCCTAAGTTATAAGGTTAAGTACAGATAATGTCAAAATTTTCCTGAAAGATTTTAATTTTTGATTGACAGTTTTGGACATGAAGGGGTCATTCAACTACCATGAAAATGGTTTCAAAAGATGCAGCTAGCGATTTTAGGAAAAGTCAGAAAATTTGAAGGGATATGATTCAGCCAATTTTCTACAATTAATTTTTTAGTGAAGGGGGGGGGGCGTTTTACGCCCCCAGCACTAATAGGGTTAAGAACTTACAATAATGGGAAAAATGTGAAAAACGCTCTAATCTTTCAAAATAATCAAACGGTTCAATTATTTTTACTTTTTGAAAAGAGTTTGGGTAATAAGTCACGCCCGTTTTTAGAAGTAAACCGCAAATTTGATTAAGCTTTCAGATATTTTCAAAACCTAATGAGAAAACTGAGTCCAAAAATGAAACTAGCATCTTAAATTTGGTATAAAAACAGATATTTTATTTAAATTTCAAAAATATTTCTGTAGACATTAAAAGTAAACTACACATTTGATTGACACTTTCAGTTATTTTAAAACCTCTAAATTCTAAAACTCAGTTAGAAATGAAACGGGCATGGTTGATTTGGTATAAAAACATATATTTCATGTAAAATTAGAGAGAATATTTTTGGAAATAATTTTCAGACGTAAACCGCAAATTTTATTAACACCGTCACGTATTTTCTAACCTTAAATCCAAAATCTGAGTCCAGAAATTATATCAGCATGATCGATTTGGTATAAAAACTTATATTTTATGTAAAATTTAAATGAATATTTTGGAGACAATTTTTGGAAGTTAGCCGCAAATTTGATTGACACTTATAGTTATTTATAAATAGCTAAATAAAGAGTACAGAAATAAAATAAGCATAGTCGGGTATAAAAACAGATATTTTATTATAAAATTTTGAAAATATTTTTGACAGTTTTTAGACGTAAACCGCAAATTTGATTGAAGCTTTCAGATATTTTCAAAACCTAAATGCGAAAACTGAGTCCAAAAATGAAACCAGAATCTTCAATTTGGTATAAAAACATTTTATTTAAATTTCAAACATATTTATGTTGACATTAGACGTAAACCACACATTCGATTGACACTTGCAGATATTTTAAAACCTCTAAACTCAGCTTGGCCGATTTAGTATAAAATTATAAATTTTATGTAAAATTTGAAGGAATATTTTATTAGATATTATTTTTTTAAAAAAGTAGGCATGATTATTGGAAAAATTAAATATATAGTGTTATGCGTTCAAAACTTGGAATGGATTATCTAATATAGACCATAGGTTATAAGATTATTGAAAATTTTTAATTTTGATTGATAGTTTTTTACATGAGAGATTCAACTACCATGAAAATCTTATCAAAAGATGCAGCTAGCGATTTCGGGAAGTCACAAAATTTGAAAGGATATGGTTCAGCTAATTTAGTGCTGTAGGCTACATTTAACGCCCTTAAAATTTTTCTTTGTATGCTTCAAATGAAGACTTTTCTGTATCGTTATGAGTGCATAATGTATTTGTACGCGGCAAATCAATCAGATATTTTATTCGAAAATGATTTTCAAATAAAATTAAAAAAAATATTTGGGAAAAAATATACAGTCGCACGAACATTCATCTGGAAGTTTCTATAACTTTCTCAAGACGCTTTAGAGATATGAATATATAAGAGTGTTAGATGCGCAAATCGCATCATTATTTTGTGTTTTGCCTTTCGAAATAAGCGAGATGTTCGGAAATAATCGTCCTTTTAATTTTGATCGTTCGTGCTCTTTTCAAGGTCGGCGTTCTAATCATCATTCTTTTTGTCATCATCCCATGAACAAGCTTGGGATGGAATATTTTTCTCAGGGTAAATTACCTTTTTTTGGTGGTGATTTTTCTTCGCCAAGAAAGATGTCTTTCGGTCACCCTCCTTTGTTTGCAAGAAATTTTCACGGTCCATTCTCTTCTGAACATGGAGGTGAGGTGTTTAATGGATGCCAGTATTCTAAGAAGAGGAATTGCGATAAGAAGTGTGGAAAGGAGAAAGTTGCTTCGGAGTCTTCCAAGTCAGAGTGCAAAGATCGTCATAAGTGATTTGAAAAAGCCTTAAAACTGTTTCCTTGTTGTGTCTTTTATAAGCTTTATACTTTTGCTTTAAATGTCTTCTTTGCCTTTTAATAAATTTTGATTTATCCTCTTTTCAATCTCATGCATATTTAGATAGGACGCGTTAATCTTGGTGAAATGTGGGGTATATTTGTGCAATGGGGCTGTTTCAAGTGGTCACTTAAGGAAATCCTGTTAGAGATTAAAATCTTTATCATCTTAGGCTTATCTTTATAAAGGCAAAAATGATGAATCTCTCAACCATGTTAAGATTGTGTGATATTTTGTGCATTCAATTTGTAAAAATATTTTATTTGATAATAGACTTGATTTTTCATTCCGGTTCGGCGATCTTCATTTAGGGATTCTATATAACCAAAAATTGGGTGACACCCTTTGTGAACACTCCCTTTAAATTAACTTTTCTCTTTTCTGATTTTTCGGTTTAGGATTCCACATTGACAAACAGTTTTAGCACAATCCAAATGGACTATTCCTGCTTAGACGAACTTTTTTCTTTATAAATTTTTAGTATTGGCAATGCCAGCCTTTGTTTGGTTCGTCAAAATAAAATTCCTTTTGTTTGAGTGCAATTCGTTCATCTGGGATGACAACGATGAGTAATCTCTCAAACATGTTAATATTGCAATACCTTTTATATTCGACATTTGAAAAGATTTTATTTGATAATTAATTTGGTTTGACTTTTCTTTTATTGCTTGTTCACTACTCATGACGTATACTAAAGAATTACTCTATTTATGGGGGAGTGAGTAAGGTTGGATAGATACTACTGGGCTTTGATAACTCAAAGTCTTGGGTTCGATCCCACATCAAGCCTCCTTTCTTCATAGTTCGATACAAGCGGCACAATTGTGCTTTCTCAAAGGAAACGCCCCATGGTACCTTACCTACTTTATGGTTAGGGCAGTAAGCTTTTGAATTCGTTCAAATTTTGTTGTTCGCTTTGATAAGTAAAACCTTTTCAGACAGAAAGTGTCACAACTTGTCAGTCAACAAGAAATCAGCTTTAGGGAAAAATGAAAATTCATTAAAGATGAAGAAGACTAATAACTAACACAAAAAGTTAAACTAAATATTAAAAGCAAAACATATTTATTGATTTTTGCTAAAAATAAATATAATTTATGTTAGAATAATATAATTTAGGTTAGATGTAAAATGACAAATAAAAAACTGAACAAAATTTCACCTGAGAGTATTGAATAGAATTAACATTCTTTATAAGTTATCATTGACAATGAAGAAAAGATGTATCATATAGGATAAGAGGAGTTATTGCTTATTTTGCATGAAATTTCCAGGAAAATTTAACTTGGGCGGCCCAAGATCTTTACACTTCTGACAAAGCTTATTTTTGCAATCCGGGCAAAGGCGCTCTTGAAAAGAAGGAAAAGGAGGCCTGAATCCGGGACCACTCTCTCCCTTACTGAAAGATGCATCATTGAATCCTCTATTCATCATCCAGAATGGAGGACCGCCGCCGAATCTTGAGCGATACTGACTTCGACAATTTGATAATGCATGACCTAAAAATTTAATCTTAACATTTATTTAATTCTAACCGAAATAATCACATGATTTTTAATTTAAGACAGAAGAATGGTGACTGACTTTTCTTCGCCTGTTTAGTTTACAAATGTTTTGACTTTGTTTATAATCATATCATGATTTCTAATTTTACATAATTTTTTTGTGCATTAAAATGGATAATTTAAAAATATTTGTTAGCCTCATATGTTCGAGTCAGTATGAGCGA
Source organism: Nectonema munidae (assembly GCA_030549495.1). NCBI lineage: Eukaryota > Metazoa > Nematomorpha > Nectonematoida > Nectonematidae > Nectonema > Nectonema munidae. The sequence goes on from JAUIRK010000883.1 coordinate 1,242,715, forward strand.
TCTATATTAATATTTTGAATATATATATAAAATGCATCATTTTTGATTGATATTTTCACTGAATACAATCTTTTTATGTATACCAAATGCAAATTAGAAAATTTTAACTCCATACCTGAAAAAAGAGGGTAAAAGAGTTGTTATTTGTTGACAAAATATTTGAAGGGCCATGACATAATATGTGATGATTTTTCATCTCACATACCTCATGACAAGAGTTATTGGGAAAAATTCTTAACAATGCTGGGTGGTACCATAAAGAAAAACAAGCCTGCGTTGTCGACAAGGGGGGATGGATAAATGAGGAAAAAAGAGAAGTATTTTCTTCAAATTTATATTTTCGTAAAAATACCACAATTGTGTCGTATTTTCAAAAAAAAAGGAAAAAAATAAAAAAGTGTTTTTTGCTGGGTAGGACATTTGAATAAAGATGTTAACAATATAGAAGATAAAAAAACCAGAAATCCTTTTTCACTGCAATCACACTAGTGTGTTGTTGTTATTCGGGAAATATTGTCCTATTCCGTGGAAAATTTTTTATATAGGAATTCAGTAGAACAGTCGTTGACAAACGTTTCTACTCAACGCCCAAGTTCCAAAGAAACGCCCTTTTGGACGTCATTATTTCAAGGAAACACCACTTACTTATAAAATATATTTTGTTTCAGAATAAAAAAATGAATGGAGTTCCATGTGACCTTTAAGTTTGGTGTTTATCTTGGAAATTTAAATGGCCAGTTCGATATTACTTAACTTGATTTTGATATCACCACTCTAACATTATGTATACGCTTTCCTCCATTGCTTAAAATTTTTATTTACAACTAAATCGATTTTCAATCTGTACGAAAGATAATTTTATCTTTTTTAGTATCCAAATTTAGAAGATTTTTTAATCAATAAAAAATGTAACACCTATAATATTTGTTATTCAGCCCCTAAAGAATTTCAAAATATCTGAAAAAAATAATTTATTAAGCAAATAACCTTATATTTTATAAACTTTTAAGTGAATTTAAAAAAATACACCCTCCATGTTTAAAACATTTGGAAGCAATCCTTGAATTCTTGCTATAAATTTATTGCAATGAACATATGTTTTCTATAGGATTGAACATTGGACTATCCGGTTGCAGTCTTAAAATTATACTTATAGAGAAAATGTATGGGCAATTTATAAATTAAGTGAAACAAAAACTTGGTGAAAAAATGTTGTGTGCGTTCCTTTTAGAAGAAGAAAAAGTCTCTGAATTATCGAGATATGAATTCAGACTTTGGGAATTAGAAAAAAATATTTCTTAATCTATTAAAGTTATTAGTCTGGTTCATTGCAATGAATCTACAGCAGAAATTCAAGGATTGCTTCCAAAAGTTTTAAACCTGAAAGATGTATTTTTTATAACTTCAGTTAGATAAAATTTTCACTAAATATAAGGTTATTTGCTTTGTTACATTAAATTTGAATTACATTAGCGCCAAATTGAACTTGAATATGTAGCAGAGGTCTGGCAAGACCTACTAATAATATGACGATTTTTTTGGAAATTTATATTTATTTGTTTTGCAGAAAAAATTTAACTGTTTTTCAATATTTCTTTTTATGATATATATATCATTTGAAAGCTTATCGTTTGCTACATACGCTAGAAAAATTTATTTTTGCAAAAGTTAAAATTTTTTTTTGATAACTGGACTTTACTTCGAAAAATTTGGTCTAAATTTTAGTAAAAAAAGGGACCACTTTTATAGGCAAGCATAATGTGAAAATTTTAAGAAAAATTTTGATATGGTACCATTGGAAAGCTATACTCTTTGTGGGTAAGATAGGCTACGTTTTACAAATAAATATATTTTTCTTTTTCCAAAATCTGCTTTTGTGAGGTCAGTTAACTTTTATCTAGTTCCAAAAATACCAACAATTAACGTGATGAGTTTATATACTATTTTTTCAATATTTCATATTAAACAAAGGTAAAATATGGTCTTTTACATTTTAAAATGTTATAATTAGAACATTGTTGAAAATAAATATATATATTTTTACTTTTTAGGGGTCAGTATAATGTTTTTCTAATAAATTTTATATTATTTTTGAGGTTAAAAATGTCGATCGAATGTTTGAGCACGCCTCGGTGTTTTATTTTATCGGGCTAGTGTACGCTTAGATTATTATTATTTGTAGTGTTCGTATCTGAAATTTTAGTCAAATATTAAAACGCTTATAACTTTTGCATTTCTCAACCAAATGTATCATGCGATATACCAAATTAGAGCTTTATTACATTAAATTTGAATTAGATTAAAATTTTAGATATTAATAAGCAATCTCTTTTAATATTCTTAGTGCCAATTTGAATTTGTTTAGTGCCAATGTGACCGTGAAAAGGTATATAACAATATACCTTAAATTGCTCTCTCTCTGTTTAATATAGGTCATGGATTCCTTTATAGACCCATAAGAAACAAGAAGCTCATAAATCTCAACAATATAGCACTGACATGGTTGGGGAGACGAAAGAATTTAAAAGGAAAAAGAGGCGGTATCTAACAAAATTTAGCGGTCGAAGGTAGAATCGCTTTTCAAAGCATTTTAAATAAAGAAAAAAATTGTTAAATGCTTGAAGCGAAGAGTCGGCTTTGAATTTTATCAAGTTATTAAGTACTTAAAGTCGGGACATAGCATGTTTTGCAAGAACTGACTGATCAGGTCAGTCATGACGTATGGATCAGAATGCTGGAGCTGGAAGAAGAAGAAGGATGAAAGGAAATTTATTACAACAGAAATGAGGATGTTAGGAATGATGTTGGGCGTGACTGACTCAAAAGACAGAATAAAGAATGAGGAGGTGAGAATAAGGACAAATGGTGACACAAAACGTAACAGCAATAAAAGAAAGAAGCAAACTTCGATGGCATGGTCATGATGTGCAAAGGAAAAACGAAAAAAAAATACGTCTCGACATGGGGTTGGAATTACCAATTACGAGGAAGAGAAGCAGAGGCTGAAAAGCGAAGAGATGGTTCGAAAAATGAAGACACCTACCCACTACTTGGAGAAAAGGTGCACACTTTTTTCCTTTATAAGCAACCGAGTTTCTAAGGATTGAGGCCACAAATCAGGTCAAAAATTAGGCAACTTGTTTAGCAACCGGCTCATATCATAAGCGGATCTTTCCTGTTTAGTGGACGTCACTGAAATCTATTTTACCCTTTGAGGACCAGAATTTGGGAGAATAATTTCTGTTTTTTTAATGGAATTTTGTATATTGTAAGCAGACAATTATTATTTCTTGGTACACCGGTATCACACTAATCCTCAAAGCGTTAAATAACTTTTTTCTACGTATTTTTGTCTGTAAAATTCGAAAATGATAACTTTTTTGGAGAAATGTATAGTTTTTGAATTACGCGCTAGTGAAGTTATTTTTTGTTTCAGTAGCTGCAGTCCTGTTACGCACCAAACAACATGGACAGTGACGAAAAGGTCATTCTCCGTTGGTTATTTGAGCATATCAAAACTGAATTGGATGCTGTAGTGTTCTTACAAAAGTTCAACATTATCCCTATCAACTATAAATGCAGAAAAAAACATGAAATGCTTCTGAAAAACATCAATAATCATCGAGTGGGATGGAGGTGCAACAAGGGTCTTGCAAACAATCAGTGTCGGTGAAGAACACATGCCAAGAGAAATTGGGAATCAATAAAAATACTATGGTTGATTTCAACAACTATCTGAGAGAGGTATGCTCATAGTTTTAGTAGTATGCTGACATAACCTAACCTAACTGAACCTATATAATATTTTGCAGGTTTGCGCAAACGATATCCCGAACCATCCTGAAAAAATCAGCGGTCCTGGCAAATCAGTAGAAGTTGATGAAACTGTGTATTCTAAACGGAAGTACGACAAAGGCAGAAGTCTTTCAGAACAGTGGGTGTTTGGTGGAACGAGAGGATGGCAAAGTTTTTCTTTGTGCAGTTGAAAAAAGAGACAGGGCAACGTTCCGATCCTGCATAAAACAATGCATTGAGCCTGGCACTACGATTTTCAGTGACATGTGGCGGGCTTATAGCGGGGTTTTATTTCAAGCACTGCACTGTCAACCACACTGAGAATTTTGTCCACCCCGAAACTGGTGCTCACACCCAGCAGATCCAGTGTACCTGGAATGTTCTAAAAAGAAACAAAATTGACTGTGGAACTGGCAGGGGCATGATTGATTCCTATCTGTGCGAGTTTATCGGGAAACGCCGTCATTCTGGAAGCGACTATTTAACTGAAATATTGAGAAGAATTGCCAATTTTGATGTAAAATAAAGAAATACACCCCTTTCTTTACTTTTTATGTTCATAAAGTACTTTGAAAATAACCTGGATTTTATTGTGTTTCTTCAGTAATAGATAGGAAAAAATAACTTTAAAACCAGAAGTTTTTCCAAAAAACAGTTATCATTTTCGAATTTTACAAATAAAAATAGGTAGGAAAAATTTATTTAAAATAGATTTCAGTCACGTCCACCAAACAGGAAAGACCCCAAGCTTTCACTAAACAAGGGACACTTCAAATGCTTATAAAAAGTAAACTTTTTTTTTCATTATTTAAAATAATTAAAAAATCAGATTCAAACTCTTAATTTTGATTTTGTAACGTCTTAATTCTCTTAAAAATTTTCGATTTCAGCGAATACGCACTTATCGTGTTAAAGGTTGTTTTATATAGTAGCATAAAAATGAATTTTATAGGCCCTTAAAAATTAATTTAAAATGTCAATATGAAACAACATACAACTCATAAATGGGTATCAATCAATATTGGCTCAAATGCTTCAATACGGATTGGTGCGTTTAGCTAGAACTAAAAATTTATCGAGGTAGCTTAATAACAATGCATCTGTCGTACCATTTACCGCCTCGAGTTTTTAGCATGATTTGTTGATGCTTCTCTCTGTAGATCAGCAGTTTTAGCCTCTGATCCACATAAGAGTTTAAAAGGAAGATTTGGAATGCCATTAAAAGCAAGCCACAGTCACAGTGAAAAGTAATACTGCAGATAATAAATTCTGGAATGAGCGGTTCACGATTAGATGATGTCATCAGGTATTTCGAACAGAAATTATAATATTGTATCCGTATCGTAATCACCAAAACCCCAACTCCACGCAAAAGACTAACCAGGGTTGTACTTTCAATGGAAACTGAACAAATCCACTATTACACGTTTTAATAATACAATAATTTTGATTATTGAGGATATAGTTGTTTGACAAAAAATGAGCAATATAAACATAATATAATGTGCAAATTTTCCATGGAATAGAATTTGATAAGTCATTAAGATTGTGGGCTAAACATTGTAAGTAATTTAAAGAAATAAAATATCAAATTCTTAAACTTCTTCAAAATATGGTGCCAATATATTTGAAGGCAATGGACCTATTAATTTAAGAAATCATAGTAATCAAATTTTTTAAATTGTGTATCTCTTATTAACCTGTTGTAAAATCTGAAGCTTTTGTGGAATTATTATCACAAGAGACAATTTATTAATTTTAAATGTGTTAAGGTATTTAATTATTATTATAAAAAATTGAAACATTACCGAAACCAAGACCAAAACCAAGAGCAGTTGGCCAGTAATTCTTTTTAAAAAATGCATAAGATAAACCAAAGCCAACTAGTGAACCAAATCCTGATTTAAAAACAATATCCCCAAAACATGAATAATTAAAAGGTCTGAAGTCTTTCCTATAATTTTCTTTATTTTCTTCAAAATTTTTGCCTTCTGATTGAGAACTCATTCCAAGAAATTATTGGGTGGAGAAAGAATATGATAAAAATTTCTCTGTCAAAATTATAATATTTAATTGTAAAAGTTTGTTTTTACATAACATCTATCGCTTTCTAATTTTAAATAAAGATTGTTTAGATGAAATTTCACTACTTTTGCAAGAATTGAATTCATGATATTATAATATTTTAATGGGAAATTTTAATTTGAACCTCCTTAAAGTTGATTCTGTTTCTGACATAAGAGTTTTTCTAGATATAAATAGTTAATTACATAACTCTCTAAATTTATTCTATTACTCACCCTCAGTCTTAAACACTATTGATCTACATTTTGATTTTTCTGTTTCTCAAGGAAGATTTAAGACGATTATCCTATTATCTTAACGTTCGAAACATTCTATATCTTATAAATACAATAAAAACTTTGAAGAAAAATTCATTAGAAAATGTAAAATTTTTTGAATCGGTAGAACTTTTTACCCAAATACACACTAATATGTTCTTTATTTACAAATAATAACTTGAAATTAAAAATAATATTAAATAAATGCTTAAAATAAAAAGATACACAGATATTTAAGTTTGAAAGAGCGCTGATAATAGAGTATTGTTATATTAAAATTTTACTAAAATTCTACACATGATAATCAAATTAACGGGTGAGACTTTTTACCCAAATACACCCAAATATACCCAAATACACACAAATATACCCAAATAAACCCAAACAAATTTAAATATTCACAAAATATGTTAAATAAACATAAAAGAATTATTCCAAACATAATTTATCAAATAAAATATGAGTAATATGTAATATGAGGTCAATACGTTATCAAAACGATCAGGAATTGGATGTAAAGAAGAGGGTTGTGAGTAAAGAGAACAGGAGATTACTGGCGTAGTAGTGGAGTGGATAAGAGTGAAGATATAGTTAGAGTTAGAAAATTGAGATTATGGTGTATTGAGAATGGATGCTTTTATTATCATGCAACGGAGTTAATGTCTAAAGGGGTATGTGTATGAGTTTGTATTGGTCAATCAGGTGAGGCATGCGTGTGTAGGGTTCGTTGATGGATATTACATCGTATTGTTGAGAACGAATTATGTTAATAAGGTTATCCCATGCGGTTTTTGAGTGATTTAAATTGATGTGCAGGAAATTTAACATATGTAATTATCTATAGTTTTAATGTGTAGCGCTAGAATTGAGTTGCTGTGATAGATATAAAAACTGCATGTTTTAGATTTTGCGATATGTGGTAGTTTGCAATTGATACATGTGGTCTTGGTTGAGTCGTTTGAGAGTGTACAAGATATTAGTGAATGTCCTCGGTTGCCGTAGTGAGCGCAGTTTGCGGATGAGTCATTACATTTTTGTTTCAAGTGACCATGTTTAAGGCAATTTTCACATTGTTTTGTTCTGGGTTTAAAAAGATTTAGGGTTAACAAATTATATCCTAGGAATACTTTTGGCTGATTACGGAGATATTGAAATAATTCAGGATTGTTTGACTCAATTAGTACTATGTAAGAGAAAGTTCCTGCCTTGCCTATTAGGATAGGATTTACTAATTTTCCCATACTGTAGAGGTTTTAATTTTGTTCTTCTAATGTGGCTGTAAGATCATCAATATTAATGTCTTTAGGTATACCTCTTAGTATACATTTGGGTATTGGAATGGGTATGTCAAAAACGTTGACACCGTTTTTTTAGAGAGAGGAATTAGCTGACGCTTTTTGTTGTGAATTTTTAAATTGAAAGTAGTTAGTCCCTGTATGTGAGAATCTGATTTTAGTGATAGAGAGGGAGTTACTTCTAGTTTCAAGACCTTTAATAACTTGTTGGCGGTGAATAGCCTTTTCTTTCTGAGATTTGATATTGTTGGTGGCGAGATTTTTAAAGTAAGGTTAGGTTCTAGATGTTTTTTGATCGAAGGGGTGTTGGTACTTTTCGTATTTGATGTAGATGTTGGGGCTGGCATTGTTTGCTGTTGGGAGGACAGCACTAGCATAAGATTTTTGTAATGTGGTTCGTTCTAATATAGGACTTTCAAAAGTTTTAATGTAATCTAAAGTTATATTGTATTTAAGTTCATTGAACAAAATTTGGTCAATTGGAGAGATAGAGGTTTTAGCAATAAAATCATTAAATAGATTATTCAAAGTTTCGGTCGTTTTGTTCGGTTGGTAGGATTCAGAGCTACTCAGAGTTTACTTTGCTTAGAGGTTTAGTAATTTTTCTTAAGTTTTACAAAAGAATTAAGTAATACCGATCCCAAAAAAAAGTTATAAATCTTTGCTAGAAAATTATAGATCCATCATTCATTTTTAGGCCAATCACAACATTAAATCCTCTATTGGAGGCCACTCCTAACCATATATTTAATAAATATTTAAACTTTATTTATTACTAAAGTAAAGCGAATTAAGTAAGGTAAATTTATTTGAAGAACAAAATAAGGGAAACTTTTTGTACGTTCATACTAGCTCTTTATTCTTTCATATATAAATTTTAAGGTCAAGTGTCATTTAAACGTTTATATTTTTTAGTTTGTAGATTGTTTGATTTGCGATTCATGGATATGCCACGAAAATTGACACAATAAATTAGTTATTATTTAATTTTTCACCCCTTTTTCCTCCAACTACGCGCCTAAAAAAGTCTTTGTTAAAAATAATTATAAAATAATTTATAAAATATTATTTGTCAATCCCATTTACAATGTTTTATAATACAAACGTTTTGAGTAAAAAAGGTCCACTTGCCAGAATATGGCTTGCAGCTCACTGGGAAAAAAAGCTTACTAAAGCTCAAGTTTTTGACACATCAATAGAAATAACTGTTGATGGAATTTTAAAGCCAAAGGTACTTTTATTTAGTAATTTTTGTTAACCTAAATTTAGATTAATAAAATATTTGTGTGCTTAGTTCTAGATTAATAAATTTTGTATTTGTGTTTTTATATTTCTAGAATCTATTTAATTATTATTTATTAAAAAGACAAGAGCGTACTGTTGGTTAGTGGTGATGATCAATTGCAAGGGAGTTTTGCTACTACTTTTAATTTGAAATATTTATTTTTCTCTGTCTTTATATTATATACATCAACTTCTAAATTTACGTTATTAAAGTTTGAATGCTTTTATTTCAAATATTTTATATTTATTTTTACAATTTTTATTAGAAACCAATTTTTAAATTCAATTTTCTATTTCTAAGTTTCTTAGAATGCATATTTTATAAGAGAAAGAATGAGAAATTTTTTTAAACAAAGATAGTTACTGAGAATTTGATCCTAGTTATTAAAGTTAGAAATTTTTCGAATTTTTTATATAAACTTCATTTCTCTTATAGATTTTAAACTAAAGACTTAAAATTTATATATTAACTTCAATAAAGTCGTGTTTTACGTAATTTTATTATTACTCCATTCCCAATAAAAACACTAACTTTGCTTTATTTTTAAAAAATTTAAGAATTAAAGTACAAATTAGATAATTTCATTATCATGTGCGCGCATTTAACTGAAAAGATACAAAATACATTACAAACATGATTGTAATGGTTTCAAGGCTAATCGCCTTTTTGGTTTCTTCATCCCATTTAATTGAATGTTTGGTGCTTATCATCTCCGAGGCTGATTAACTACAAGGCCCAAAATGCCGAGTTCCACCTTAAGTGTTTACATTTTGTTTTAAACGACTAAACTAGGCACAAATCCTTTTGAGTTCGCACTCATTTCGTAATTCATGGAGATTCCTGATTCTGAAGAGATACAATCTCCATGTTTTTTTTCTTGATCAAATGCTATCTTTTCTGATAAGTTTAAATGAAGACAAGAGTATTCACTTGATTTCATTCCATTTAAGAAAGAATTAATATGTTTTCTAATCAATTTAACTTTATTCACTATATTAGTTTTGTAGCAAGAATTAGTTACTTCCTTAGTAGTTTTTAAACCAAATTAAAAAAAACAAAAATATTTTGATATAATTTAGATAAAATATGTCCCATTTATTATTTCCGCAATAAAATTGCATACATTTACGTTTTTATTTCAAATGATATATTGAGGTTTTAAAAAATATAAAAATAGTAGTTACGATGTGAACAAATCATACTATTAATTCATAAAGAATATTAAAAATAATTCTCTTGCTTCTTTTATTTTGTGCATTTAATATCGAAGCAAAGTGTTATGAAGAAATGCCTTTTCTTTTTTTCTGCTCTTAATTTTCAAACAAAAGCAAAAGTATTGAATTTTAATCCTTATTTGGTATTTATAAAAATTTATACCATATGAAAATTCATATACGCAATAACTAGATTGTGGAATAACAGTATATCTGTCGTGTTTGCATATTTTGAATAGTTTTTAGCCTCAGGATTAAACTAACACCATTCATCCCTTTTCAGTACAGCACTAAGACGCAATAATTAATTTTCCAATCCAAATGTAATCAGCTATCAACTCTATTCAGATTTTTTGACAGAAAGTTTTAATACAAGCCCTAGCTTGTAACTGACTAAAACATTAAGCTAACGGTTGTCTTAATTAAAGCTTCTACCACTGTTAGATAGTTAATAAAATAAGGTAGCCTTTCTTTGATTAAACTAAACGTAGGAGTTCTTTTGAATTGGTTAATTTTTTCTTTTTTCAAAGATTTGTAAAGTTTTTTTTCAATTTAATTTAATTATGAAAATATTTTTTAGGTGAAATTAGCTTTGCGAACAACTGGTCATTTGCTACTCGGAACAGCGCGTATTCTAGACAGGAAGGCGAAGTACCTCTTGTCGGAATGTACGGAAATTTTCGTGAAGATAAAGATGTATCGGCAGAATCAAAGACCCGGCTTCTCCATCGATCTTCCGCCAGAAAAATCGAGAAGAAATCCCGCCCTAATCTCCACGATAACACTGCCTCAAGTTTTTCATGATTTTGACACGGATTTGACGTGAGTATCATCACTATTTATTAAAAAAGCTACAAATTTATTCCATCAAATTTTAATGTAAATATGCCTAACTATAAAAAGCTTATATAAAAGTTTGAGGAAAAATATCCGAACTCTCACCCCAATTACCCCTTCGATTTCAATTCCGACCCCATTACTTACAAGGCCGCACATACTTAATAAATTTAACACCAACTCTTCGTTTCCGACTTTGACTATATAAGGGTCACTCTATGTCCATGTGGTCACAAAATTTAAAGACTTTTTTCTTTATTTTAAATACTACTCCGATTCTGACCGTAAGTTATATTAGACACCGACTCTGACTTCCAATCCTATTAAAATCTATGATGCTGCAGCCCTGATCCTGAACTCTGATCCTGCATAGCGTTTTGTACATGCAATAGCATTTTAATGAAAGCCTCCTTTTTGCTCGCACCTTCATGTACAAAAAATATACTGAATTTATAAATGGAGTTGGTCATCGTTCACAAATAACGTCAACCAATTTTACTTCATGTTCTCAACTTTTTTTGCACATTAAAGTTTTTACTTTTTTTTTTTTTAAATAAATGCTCTAACTTCTTAGAGACTTTTATCATGATGCTTGTTAATACAAAATAATTGGAAAATTTATGTACTATATTTTCTTAGTATCTACATCAGGATCGCCATTTTAAAATGTCGGTATCTGTACCGGAATCTCTGAAAAAATGAGTTCCGTACATCACTAGTTATTTATAAAACGTTTTTTCCGTAAAAAAACGAACTCTAAAGTAACTGTCAAAACAATCTAATTTTGCCTGCTTTCATAGTTCGTATACGTCGATGTCTGACTGTACTTGAAAAAATGCTTGATTCTCACGATATCCGTTCCATTAATAATAATAATACATTCACTTATGTTCTGCCTTTTGATTTCTCAAGGACTTTTGATGCTAGTACCCTCGCCCTCCTGAACAATCAAGCGAGGGAAGATGAAATCACGATCCGGGAAGATTTTGCCTTTTCTTCCGCTTTTTCTTCCTTCTCGCATCACGGAGATGAGCCTGAGATGGAGGCATTTGATGATAATGGTAAGTCAAGTTGTCCTATCTTTTACATACATCAATTTACAGTAGAACAATTTGTGTCATTTTCTAGTTCCTACTAACCAAGGTTGGGGGAGTAGTGGAAATTTTGCAATTATTCTTACTCCTATTCCAGAGTTAAAAAATTGTAAAATTTGTAACCTAACCGTAAAAATATTTGGTCTATGTCTTGAGAATCATCAAGCAAAAATGTTTAAGAGCTTAGTGTTACAATATCATATGATAATTAATTACGAATCAAATTTCATTGAAATGCAATTAAGCAAATTATTATCTAACATAACCTTAAAAAAAAAACAAAAATGACCAAGTCAGTGGTTTTTAAACCTGGGGTCCATGTCTGCGCCTCAAAGCGGTCAGTGACAGTTTTTATTTTTGTAAAAAACAACGTAAAATCAGTGAAGGTAGTCAGGCAATTTGTACGTGTAAAATAACTCAAACAAAAAGCTAACTTTTAAAGTACGTAAAATTTGCTTTGTTACCTGGATTTAGATCTAAGGATTTTATAAAATTAGATTTAGATTAATTAAGGGCTCCATAACTTTCATTTAATTCTTAAAGGCGTCCATGACTGAAAAAAGTATAAAAAAAAACCCAGTATTGAGTGATACACAAAGCTAGAATATAATATTAACATTAAATCAAACCATGTTACTTCTTAAAAATAAGATCGATTCAGTCAATCAATTCGAGTAATGGAGTAGTAAGTATTCATCTTTACTCTTGAATTTCACTTTTACTCTCTGAAAATCCTCCTACTCCCAAGCTCTGCTACTAACTAACAAAACTTTTTTTCTTTAATTCTTTGAAATCACTTTTTTTTTAATACTTTTTTTTATTATTAATTTAACAAAATATCTCGTAAAATTTTCCTTCCTTTCCAATATCAGCTTGTGTTGGTCAAACTGCTTTAATTTATACACTGTACATAAAAATACTCTCTTTTAATGAATGACCCCTCTTGTTCCATTCAAATACTCCTTTTTCAAAATGTATTCTAAAATTTTTCCCCCTTAAAATTTGTTTTCAATTTAGGACTTGCAATATCAGCTCCTGAAGATGAAGATGCTTTGATTTTTATTCGAGAGATGCAGGCCGATCCTTCCTTCGTATCCGCTTCGAGCAGTGTCAATCTTAAAAATGGCGCCGACATCAGCAATTACCACCTGTTGTCCTCATCTCCTCACCTCTGCCACAATATCTCCGCAACTTCGCCTCCCCCAGAAGACGAAAACGAGAATATTGCGTTTGAACACGTGGATGTTGACGTTTCGGCCAGTAATATGACGCCCGCTATGGATCCTTTAGGAATTGGTATCTTACAACTTTTTAAAACTTTTTACATCTTTCTCTGAAACTCTACTTCTCGCATAGACAAGGTTAAAACTGGAAAACCTAACAAGAGATGCATACCGCTGTTTTTGAGATTATAGTATTTCGGTGTATGTGTGTCTAATGTCAATATGTATGTGTTCGTATGTATGTATCTATGTATTCGTATGTATGTATATAATCGTATATATGTATGCAGCCACGTAGCCAGCTATGGGGCACTTGGAGCCGGGTCCCTCCATCTAAGTTATGAGCCCCACCCTCAAAAAATTGAAATTTACAAATTAAAATGAAATAATGAATTAGTTGTTGCAGCAAACTGGTTGACCCTGACTCTTTGGGAACAATAACCAGACCTAGAAGGCAAAATGGATGATGATGATGATGAAAATGAAATAATGAATTAATTTTTGACTATGGTCTTATACTAACAATATAAAGCAAATAAAATCAAAATACAGAAAAATTATTGATATCATTGACGGTAGCGTTCGAACAGTTAACTTTGTTAAGATGTGCCTTCTACCTGTAAAAAGAAAGCAGATTTACAATAAAAAATTTCTCTTTGCTATCAGAAACAAAGATAAGAAATATTGACCATGATAACATCCAAAACCTTAACAAAGAAATGGGACACAAGTAGAGAAAAGAGCTTATAAACACAAAGAGAATAGTTGTTATAAGCAGCATTTGGTGTTTTAATTTGAGACAAAGCCTGTAGGCAAGCATGTATATTAGTGCCCCATTTGGCCCCTCCAAATATAAATTTCTGGCTACGTTACTGCATGTATGTATGTCTATATGTATTTTGTGTCAGATATGAATTAATGCAAATAAACAGGAAAGTTTGCATCAAGAATGTCAGAAATGTATATATCTATATCCTCAAGCTTAACTCTAATTCTAATGCTAATTATTAGACTAATCCCATCCCCGACATCAGGCTTCCCAAATGTTACACGCTAATGCCCATTTTTAATTTGCCTGAGCACTTGTCAATCAACTATTATGCAAATTGATGAACACAATTGAATAGTTTGATATCACAAGGTCTTCGGTTCGATCCACCATCAATCATTTTTTTGTTCATTGTTAGAGCTACACACGCGGCGCAAATGCTCATTCTCAATGATTCAATGAACAAAAAAACGTACTTGATCGGTTGAATTGAAGAGTTTTTTTTTTTACTAAATTCAATCAGTTAAGCTAAGTTTGGTATTGCTTGTGACGTTTTATCGTTGAAAACGATATGAGAAAGCGGTGTTGAAAATTTTTCATGCTAACAAGCGTGTTTTATAATTTTAGCTTATTTTTCAACACTATGAAATGGAATTTTGGAAATAGAATGTCAAAAGATGAGTTAATTAAAAAATGTTTGTGAGGAGAAAACTAAAGGCAAATGCAAGCATCTCTTTGTTTTCCCTCATCTTGATCTACTTCCTTTTTCTTTCAAAATAGATACGACATATGAAGCTGCTGGACTGTTTGAAATAGCTCAACCGATGAGTGTTTTGCGAGATGACAAAATCAGCGATGATCTACACACACGTACCTTTTTTTACATATACTTTTATTATAATGCCATATGAAAAAGTATTTGTCAGGAAAATTTTTTTTATTTGCTTGCTTCCTCTTCAAGTTCTATGTGAAAGAGGAACTATCTTATGTTTCCACTTTCAAAAAAGTTATCACATCCAATGAATGCACTTGATGCCAATTAATTAAAAATATAATAAAATTATTTAATCGCTCATCTTTTTTCGTCTGAAGGAAGCAGTCTCTAACCGACACCTTTATCTCTTAAAATTACGCGAACAAATTTTACAAATTTTATGCGTTTGTCAAATCATGCGTCTTGCAACATCAGAACATTGATATCTATGAATTTAAAATATACCTACTCATTGTTCCTGATTTGTGGAGTGTTTACAGTCAACGAAATTTTGGATAAAACATTTAAAGTTAATGAAGGGAACGTACATTGAAGAACATTTATCACGTCCTCTGAAAAGTGGCTTTCCTTACTCAGGCGTTTACGGTTATCAAAAAGATGAGTGAATGATATGAATGGAAAGGACGAGTTTGCAAACGAATATACGTATACAACGAACATATGAAGTATTGATTGGATATAAAACACCAGAATATATGAGAATGGAGTGAAAAAAGTGTCTTGATAAATAAAATAAATATAATGCTGCTGTTCGTTAGAGGATGTGCTTTGTTTTCGAATCAAAAAGTTGTAATTACGCAGACTTTGTTGTCACATTTCACAATTTTCAGTCTGCTTCTCTTATTTCCCTTTTTCTCTATATGTCGGCATAATTGATTTTGGCAAACTACTAATAGCACCTTCCATAAGAAGACTAAGACGGAAGCCTCAAATTTTGTTTTACAATTGAAAAATTAATCTTTGAATGAATTAGAGAGAAATGCTCTCTTTGGTTTTTTGTTGAAATTTGCGATCTTTTTGAAGAAGAGATGTGAGTTGAATGTAAAATGTAACAAGAAGTGATACCCTTGCAGAGTAAATGAAATGAATATCGTTTTAGAGAAGAAGCAAAGATTAAGATGGTTTAGCCACGTGAATAGAAGATCAAAAGAAGAGTTTATTACAAAAAGTTTGTGAAGAACAAATTATAGGTAAAAAGTAAATAAAGGAAGGAAGTATTTAAAAAAGAAATTAGAGGTAAACAATGTGGAATTAGGCGTAGAGCAAAAAATGGACAAAATTGGACGCAAAAAAGTTGAGTAAATGATGTAAGATATTTTGTATCGTTGTGATTCGCGTTTAAATCAGTGTTGCTCAGCTCGTGGTCCATGGACCAGCATTCGTCCATGCTGATACATTAGATGGGCCACAGCAAAAATGGATCTTATCTTAAGTTGCGTTTCAAAGTACGATGTAGCGTGCTCACTTAAATTTGTGGTATTTACCCAACTTGATAGGAAATATAAAAGAATATAAAAATTTGATTTCTGTTTGTCTTTAAATCAAAAGAAATAAACTAACAAAAAGAAAGTACAATATTTTTTTAAGTGTATGATTTGTAGCGACCCAAATATTTCAACACGCTAAGAATTAATTTTTGGATGATTTATAATCGAAAATAACTCTAATTTCAATATCAAGTGCTAAACAAGTTAACAAACTAAATTTTTGTAGCATAAATATCTAAAATCTTAGAAATGATCATTCCCCAAATTTTGTTTTTATAAACTAAAATCGCAAAATTTTGTTTTCGTGAAAACAAAGTATTTTACAGTAAACAGGGGAATCAACCTTTTCTATGAAGTCATTGTTTTTGTGCTTCTTCGGGTTGAAACTCATAACATTAAAAAGCTTGTCAAAGAGAAAAACAAAGAATAACATGTTTGCAAAGGACGTACATTAGGGTGTACCACGCCATAAGGGTAAAAAAAATAAAGTTTTCAATTTATAGGCGCACACATGCTCATGTCGAATCTCCCATATAAAATAAGCATTTAGGCCAAATTTGAGATTTATATCATTTTTTTAATATTGGTCCAGAAATTGCTCGGTGTCGTTTTTTTTCGCTTGCTGCCGTTCGGTTATGTTTTGACATGTTTTTTTGCGTTATGTTGTCAGGTACAACGAACTAATACGAGTATAATAGAATAGCAGGCTGAAAATTTTCATTATATATCTTTGTAAGGCACAATAAAGGTATTACTTTTATTCATGAATTGTGTATAAATAGGTACATACATTTTTAATTGCCTGCATTAAGTGACTCTCCTTTTTATTGGTCAATTTATTTCATATATTTTTGTGCATTTTTAGATACAAAGGTTTTATTTTTTTCAGGAATTTTTAATTCTGTTTAATTTTGATTTAACAAACAAGCATATTGTTATTTAAAGCATTAGTCAAGCTACTCTGCCACAGAATGACATCTACATGGGGTCTTGGGACTATTTTTCTTGTTCGCTTTCCTTGTGAAACTGATTTTGAAGATTGTAAGCAACTCCCAACCCAGAAAAGTGCGTTAGAAAGGTTGTTTTATTATATCAAGAAATTAAAAAAACAATAAGTGAATCGTGTGGTTATGTGGCAGTGAAAGTTATCAAAATATGGGATATTGCAAGTCTGCCTACATCCCATAATTTATGAAAGACATTAAAAATTAAAGAAGAATAGGAAACGTATAAGATAGATGAGTTATGTGTAGAATTAAATAGACTATTTGTTGTACATTCAGAATTTGCCTCCTTAATTCAAAATAAAGAAGATTTGGCTTTTCTCGAAGAAAAAAAAAAAAAAAATTTTTTTAACCCAATAATAAAGTGTTAAAATTCGATTGCGAAAGTTCCAATTAGTGTTCCTGATTTTCTTTTCTTTTGGCCGAAATTTACGGGACACAAATTATTAGTTCTTAATTTCCGTGAAATCCGAAATAAATCGTGAATTTTTTGCGATTTCAAAGTATCTAAATCATGCATGGGCAACCTTTGTTCACTTGTGGGCCAGATTATGCTTTCCAAGAGTAGCTGCAGGCCAGTAGCCCTAATTATAGATTTACAAAATATGTATGCATACATAGTTATACTTATTATATACTATACTTATAAGCATTTATTAAACTATTGATTTTTATCAATATGATTTTATATATTGATCGTTTACTTTTCATAGAAAGGTTCAGGAAGAAAAATAGTAAACGCTGAAAATACTTATTTAACATTTTTTTTCAAACACATAGTTTAGTAGAATTATTATTACATATGAGAAAAATTATTTACTGAAACACATTGTTTATTAATCTTGTAACTACATGTAAGAAAAATTGTAACGAACTTCATTTTAATGCGAATTTAGACTTAGTGTTTAGTTACCAGTGTCTCAATATTTGGTGAAATCCTGGAGGCGGCTACTCTTAGGTTATTTTCAAGGTGATTGTCCATCAGCCTTGATCTTGTTTTTATTTTGCATATTTCATTTTCGTAAACTACTGCTCATATTTATAAGTACACCGGAATAGTGACATTTTTTTCTTACAAAATCTGTGATCCTGTGGAAAGCTTCTTTAGGTAGAATTTTATAAAACTCCAGTAACGAATAATAATCTCTTATTTTTCGTCTCAAATCTTCATTTCCTTAAAGTTCAACCAATTCCAGCTGGAGCTTCCTCAAAATTGATATCAAATGGTGAAGAGAAAACACGTAGATTCGTTTCTTGTGAACTGAAATCTTGAAATATACTTATGAATTCTTTGTGAATTGATATAAGCTCATCAGCATAGGAAGTGCAGTCTGCTTTGCACAAATGTAGGGAAATGGAAAGTATTACCATTTCTCAGCTGTTTTTCCCACAGTTGAATTTTGTTTTGGAATGTTGGGATATGACTGTACAACTGGTGAACAAATTGTCCCTTTCTTTGCAATTTTGAATTCAAGCCATTCAGGTATGAAGTAAAGTCAACAAGAAAAGCAAGATACGGTATCCAACCATCATCACTGAATTCAGGGATAGAATTGCCTTTCTTTTCATAAATTGGAAAATTATCGTTTTAACATTTTTCCTTTGCTCAACCATCGCACCTTACAGTAGTAAACCAGATCTCCATATTCTGCCTCCTCAAGAAATTCTTTAAACTAGCGGTGATTTAATGCTCAAGGTTTTATAAAATGATACTCGCAACTACTCTAGACATGACGTCTTCAAATTTGACACAAATTGATCTTTTGTGTCTATGTTCATAAAAGTTAACTTCTTTTTAATTTTAGAAGTTAAGCCAACTTCATTACCAAACATTGCAGGGACAGCATCTGTTGCTAAACCATGAAGTTTTTCAAAATGGAGATTAAATTTAGCCATTAACATTTTCAATTCTTGAAAAATATCCTCCCTAGTGGTGGTGTCTTTCATGGCTTGAAGACCAAGAATTTCTTCTGTGATATTGAAACCGTGATCAATTCCATGTACAAAAACTGCAAGTTGGGATGTATTTGCCAGGTCAGTACTTTCATCAATAGCCAAGGAAAAATACTTAAATTTCGAAGCAAGTTCTTTCAACACAGTTTCTATATTGGTAGTAAGTTTAGCAATCCGTCTTGTTACAATTCTACGAGGCACAATAATATTATCAATTTCTTTTTTTCTGCCTGGACACAGGATAATTTTTTGAATGCTTTGCAATCTCCTCACTGACAATATAACTAGCACGAATGATATTGTCGGCATGCTCACATTTTTTGACGAAAATTGTCTGCTGTTCTTTCAAATATTTAATCAGTTTTTCGACTTTTTGTTTTCTACGTTCACCCTGAAAATTATCATAAAGAGATGAGTGTTTGGAAATATAGTGTCTTTTTACATTATATTCTTTCATATCAGCAACTGACTCTGAACACAGTAAACACATTAGTTTTCCTTTGATTTGTGTGAAAAAATAGTCATTGGTCCACTTTTCTTGGAACACTCGTTCATTATCCACATTCCTCTTTTTCAATGACGACATTTTGGGTTGGATGCGTTCATTAAATAATTTTTTAATAAAATTAAAAAAATTTTAAAAAATAATCTAAATGATTTTTTTATGACAATTGAAAAAAATGGATTATTAGGATTATAGATTTGTTTCTTTGTGAACTACTGGAAGAGCCAACGGAGATATTTAGGCCTCTGGCGAAGATAGTATGTTTAGACTAATTGAATACATAAATATGGGGAATCAAGAAAGAAAAGTATTCAACACAAAGCACGTAAATCCATTAGTAAATAGAAAGAAAATGGTGAAAAAAAATCCAACTTAATTCAAAGGGATTTACCAAACGATGGAAAGGGATTAAAAGGAAAAGAGCTAAGATTATCCTTTACAAATGCAATAATTGAATAAGTTCAAAGGCAATAAAAATAAATATTTTTATTAATTTAAATTCACTTTAATTATACCGATACGGACTTAAAGTTTTTCAAAGGTCTCCGCGGGCCGGGTGAAAAGCCTTCGTGGGCCGGATTTGGCCCGCGGGCCGTAGGTTGCCCATGCATGATCAAAAGGAACCAAGAAAAATGTTTATTGGAAAAGAAGATGAAGATTTCTCGAAAAAAGCACAAAAAAGAGCAAAGAAGAATGAACATTGTAAGAAATGTGCTCAAGATAGTCAACGAATGATGAAAATGGCTGCAGTTGAAATTCAAGGCAATTCTCCTCCATCATCTTTCGACAGTGGAGATGATGATGTCTTTGTGCTTGTTTGCGCTTCTTCAACTTCGAGTTGCGCGCTTTCTTTGGCATAGACCAAAAGTATTGAAGACCCAAAAAGGGTAATTGAAAGTACCGATTTCATAGCAACTATAGATAGAACTGGAACACATGAGGAAAGCCATGCATCTGGTAGCTCCTGCATTGATTGCTGCAGGGATTGACGAGGATAAAATGACCCTCTCCACATCTCTACATAGATCAAGAACCAAAGTGCGCTCGTCAGTTGCTCAAGAAATTAAAGATGCATTAATCTCTTATACTCCATTAATAGTACATTTCGATGGGAAATTGCTTCCAAATGCTGATGGAGGCAAATCAGATCGGCTTCCCATAGTAATATCAGGAAAAAATGTTGAAAAACTTCTTGCAACCCCAAGCTGTCACATGGAACTCATTGAAAAAAAAGTTCTGAAAGTATTACATCAGCTTGTTTGCGTTTGTTTGCGGGATTATATTTTGACACAACTGCAAGTAATACAGGAAACCAAAAAGGAGCATGTTCAATTATTCAGAATAGAATTGTTCGCCGGTTGCTTACAGGCATCATATTCACGAACTAATGATTGCAGCAGTGTTGGATGTTTTCTTTGTTTCCAGGGGTCCAGGTATTGCTATTTTCCCTAGATTCAAAGCAAAATGGTGTGATATTCCCACGAGTTCTTTTCAATAATTTGAACCTAATGATATTACTCTTGATATTCTTGACGAATGGGTTCTCTTAAAAAGAGAAGAGATTATTGTATTTTTAGAAGAAGAAATAGCAAAGCAACAGGTTCGAGAAGATTATCGCGAATTCCTGGTAGTATACCTAATTTATATCGGCAAGCCACCGGTCTGAAAATTTAGATCTCCTGGGGCGTATCATAGAGGGATGGCAAAATGCATATATTGCCTCAAAATATATTTATTTAGCAGTAAATTTAAAATAACAATCTAGGAAGTTGAGAATTTATGGAGAATCTCTATTTTCATTGTCACCATCTATGTTAAAGCCTGGTTTACTTCTTCCCACGCAACAAATGCTCCAGTCAATGATCTTAAACTTTTGTGCATTTTGTAAGACTATCAAAAAGTTAATTGCAGTATTGCAATGACAGCTATGGGTAAATTAAAAAGACATCCCTGGCACCTCAGTGAAGATTTAGCCCCATTGGCATTTTTTTCTAACCTCATAAATCTAGAAGAAAAAGAAATGATTCTTAGGAAATCTTCAAAATAAAAAACCTTTCAAGAGAGACCTTAGACGCTTTGAAATGGAAGAGATCACAAAATTTTTTTCAAGCTTTAAAACTCCCAATTCATATATGGAAGGATCTTACAAGAACTGTTTGTAGTCTAAAAGTTGTAAACGATACAGCTGAAAGAGCAGTAGCATTGGCAACTGATTTTCACTCAATTCTCACCACGAAAGAAGAGAACAAGCAATTTCTTTTCCAAGTGGTAGAGTACCACAGAAATTCAGTTGGTCATCCAAATAAAAGCACCTGTATTTACTTTCAATTTTTTTATTGAATAAATAGAGGCTTTTTTCATTCTTACTAGTGTTTGCCTTATGATATCTTAAATAAAACCCATATGTCTTGACATCTTTTTTTCCTTTAAAAAAGAATTTTTTGAGATTTTCAACCTCTTTGATTATTTTTTTCTATAGGAAACATGATTTCACTAGTGTACGTTATAAAAATAAAGTTTTTACTTTTTTGGTACACTTTGAATACAATATTTTTACTTTGAATAAATTTACCCCAGTACGTAAATTTTTAAAGTGTCATTATTCTGTATTTTTCTGATTATAGTATTTTCTGGAAAAAATTTCAATTTGCCAAAAAACAATAATTAAAAAATTATTGATCCAAACACTTCCGCTCCTAATGTCCCTTTATCCAGGATATAAAATTTTTTATTTTGAGTTTTTTGTGTTTTTTACTTATTTCAAAATTTCCATTTATTTTTTTATCATCACTAATGATCTAACTAATTAATCTTTTATTTAATTTTGTATCTCATAAGATATATTTTGCATCATTCTTGCTCTACAAAAATAGCACAGAATGAAAAGCATATAACGTGTTTTTTTACTGCAATTTGAATAAATTTTTTTTATAAAAAAATTTCAGAAGACACATCCCCTGGCTACTCTAGTCATATCGACTCTGTGCCGTTTGCTCCCTTTACTCCAGGTCCTGAACCGCCATCAGTTCTCACCGATGCACCTCTTAGCGTTTCTTCCAAGTGCATGTCTGCAGTCTCTAACGAAACCACGCTCATATCCAACACTAAAGAAGCGTTTGTTTTGGAGCCTTTGGATGTTACATCCTTAATAAGTAAATTTTCAAATTTCCGTCTAAATAAAAAAAAGGGGTATTTTTGCGTCCATTTTTTTTAGCTCTTTTTATATTTTAGTTTTCTCTTTCCGATTTTTTTTAATTTTTTTTATTTTACTTTAAATAAATCATAAATTTATTAGAAAATGAGTCTTTTTCAGTATTTTTGATGGTTGATTCATAACTATTTTTTGATTTCTTTCAAATCCATTTTAACTTTCTCCCTATAAATATAGATCGCCTTTCCTAATCAATGTTTTTTAATACCAATTGTCTTGACACCGTCTGATTCTTATCATTACGGAAATGTCACTTCTAAAATTTTAACGAAGAATACTCTATCTCATTTTACCCAGAGTATTCAAAGTCTTTTTGAAGAGTTAAACTCACCTACCCCCTTGTTCTTCAACCTTTTTTATCCTACATGCTTACAATTTATAAAAAAAATACCATATATAAAAATAGAAACAATCACAAAAGTCAATATTTTAAATGAAAAGTAATGTCGCCTAAAATGCGTTCTTGGTCCTCGGTTGAGGAAGGCGGCCATCTTAGTTTTATAATTGAAAGATTTTTTTTACTTTTTTGAAATTTAGTTACTGTAGGAATATTTTTAAATGAAAACAAAGTTCTTCCATATATATACACAAAAAGAAAGAGTTCACAATTTCAACTTCCATTATTCAGCTTCAAACGTGAATATTTCATTTTCTTCACTATTTTTACATGTACATGATATTTTTGCTCTCAAATCGCAAACGTTTAAAATCCTTTAAAATGCCTGAGTTCCAACTTACACACATTGACTGGATAATTAGTGTTTTGAATATATCGCTTACATCTTGATGATTTGTTGAATCCTTGAATTCCATGCAAAAAAGCATTTGATATACTTTGCAAGTACAAGAAGAGGCTTGTCTAAGCGGAATTTTACTATCTTAGACAATTATGATGGTATTCCGTTTGGTGTATGGAGATGATGTCCGAACATTTATTCGACTCGATAGGATGAACATATGTCCATTTCTCCTACTAAGATTATAGATACTACAATTCTACACTTCTGCTTTGACAATATTGGAAAGTACCAAAATTCTAAATTGACCAATGGCGTTTGTGTTCAGCTGCCATTGTATTAACTTTATGCTGAGCTCCGCGTACTTTAACTCAAATACTTTGTCACTTTTCAAATCAAGTTAAATAAGGACATTTTAATTTAAAACCAAAATATTCTTTAATAATAAGCTGGCAAAACTAAGTTTGAATAAATAGTTTTTTTAGTTTTCATTTTTAAGTAAAAATATGTTGAAAATCTTTCCCCCTTTTTTCAAGCTTTAATGAGAAGTCTTAATTCCATTTTATTCAATAAATTCTCCCTAAAAATTTTCTTTCACAGATTCCATATTACAAGAAAAAGGATTCATTTACCCTTTCTTCTATTTAGAGCTCGAACAAATCCTCATTTCTGAACAATAAGTGATCTTTGCGCTGAGATTTGTGATTATAAAACTTTTTATTTTGATTGAAATGCTGACTTTAATAAATTCTTTTGTTAAAAGACAGTTTTTGAAAAAATATTATATATAATATTTATTTACTTATATACAATGCCCAGATATTTTAAATCCTCCACATGAATTCCTTATTAATATTCCTTTGGAGAAGCTTAATCTTGACGACCACAATTCAAGTGAAGGTGCTTGTAATAGAAATGACATTTTCCTTCTTTGCCTTTCGTAGACAGCGATGGAAAGAGCGTGAAGCATAAACGCAAACGCAAACTCATCCTGGACGCAGTCAAGGGCAGTCTGGCGGATGAAATGCGTGCTCAGCTCGAAGATTCTTCCGACATCGTCACTTCCCTCGATTTGGCGCCACAAACGAAGCGGTTGATGGAGTTGCGCGAGAATGGCACCGCGCACAAACTCCTCACACACCCAGGCTACTCCTACCCCGATTCCTCGTCCTTCATCCAAAAAGTATTCTTTGATTCTTGGAAACCTTTCGTTCCTTCTTTCTACCTAAAATGCCGTTGTGCTGACCACGATATGGGAGTTGAGAAAGATTAAATAACAATTTTAAAAGTTTGCTATACAAAAGAGACAAAACTTTACTTTAAAAAAAAGCAAACATTAAATATTTTAAACAAATTTATTTTCAAATAAAACAAAATTTTCGGCGCCACTAGTCTTTATCAAGTTGAAGTACTAATTGTAGAGGATGTAAAATGCTTTGAATTTGAAAAATATATAAATTTGTCAACATTTAAGACACAAAAAAATCCACACGAACTTTTAAGCACTAATTAAAATGGATAAAAAAAGTTTGTCCTTTATTGCAAGAACAAAGTAAAGTGTCTTTGCCAATTCAAATACTAGAGTAAAAATTGAAATGCATTATGTGATATTGATTTTTGGGACTTTGACTTTAAAAATTTATAATTATGCATCATCAACATTTCTGTTTCGGATATTATAACTCTTCAAAAAGTGTGATGACATGTACCATATTTAAAGGTCGTTTGTGAATGTCAATTTTAGATAATAGTCGTTTAAAGATTTCCTGAATTTTAGACATTTCTGCTTTGTGTTGGAAGCAAAATGTTTAATCCCATTTCTTCAACATAATTTATTAAAATGTCCAATTGATTAGTATTTGTAGTTTAGTGTCTTTCCTACACTGTCTTCAAAAAGATCTTCAAAGTATTGTCTATAACCTTTTTATCTAAGAAAAGACCATACGATTCATAAAATGAATTTAGCCAAAAAAATTTTTTCTAAAAAAACTTTCTACTCATTAACCGACTTTTGTTCTTTTACAAACTAATTTTAACATGAAATAAAAGAGTTCATTCTTTAATTTTATTGAATTTTTCTGACTTTTTCTGTTGGTTGCAAAGATACCAAGCTTGCACTAAAATGAAAAATAATTTTATGCTGGGTTTTTGCCAAGTTGAGCACTAAAGAACGTGTCTATGAAATAATTTTAAAACCGAACATATTTGATTATAACTATTCATGAAATCGGAGTCGTTGTCGAAATAATTATTACGCCTCCAACTTCACAATCCTGCACACATTGCCATCAAGTTCGATTTGAACAATTTTTATCCTTGATTATTTTTGTTTATGCTCTGCAAAGATTTATTCGATCCGATGCATTTCAATCAAAGCGATTTTAATGCCAACAGAAGGCGAATCCATTGATGATTCCATAGATCCTGGTTTTGTGCGTTCAATGTCCCCAGGTAAGGAGTTTTCGCTTTTCCCTTCCTTTAAACACTTGAAAAGCGATTTTTAAGGCATTGCGTCGTATTCAAACCGCAACATAAAAGTTAAGTCAGAAAAATAAAACAATTTTGAAAGTTTGCTATAAAATAGAAGCAAACTTTATTTTACCTTAAAGAATAAACATCTTTAATGTATTGTAAGTTACACAAATCAAAAGCTATTTGTATTTTAGACTTTATTTCAGGCGTTCTATAAAATCCATGTGGACGCCCATCGAGATAATAAAATGGGATTATCTTAGTTCAAACAATTTTTTCAACTTAAATCTTCAAAAATATTTAATGTCTGAAAACTTTGCCCCTGAAACACACGCATACACACACACACACACACACACACACACACACACACACACACACACACACACACACACACACACACACACACACACACACACACACACACACACACACACACACACACACACACACACACACACACACACACACACACACACACACACACACACACACACACACACACACACACACACACACACACACACACACACACACACACACACACACACACACACACACACACACACACACACACACACACACACACACACACACACACACACACACACACACACACACACACACACACACACACACACACACACACACACACACACACACACACACACACACACACACACACACACACACACACACACACACACACACACACACACACACACACACACACACACACACACACACACACACACACACACACACACACACACACACACACACACACACACACACACACACACACACACACACACACACACACACACACACACACACACACACACACACACACACACACACACACACACACACACACACACACACACACACACACACACACACACACACACACACACACACACACACACACACACACACACACACACACACACACACACACACACACACACACACACACACACACACACACACACACACACACACACACACACACACACACACACACACACACACACACACACACACACACACACACACACACACACACACACACACACACACACACACACACACACACACACACACACACACACACACACACACACACACACACACACACACACACACACACACACACACACACACACACACACACACACACACACACACACACACACACACACACACACACACACACACACACACACACACACACACACACACACACACACACACACACACACACACACACACACACACACACACACACACACACACACACACACACACACACACACACACACACCACACAATATCGTAGCTTTGTCGAATAGTTTTGCAAACATATGTTATTGTACAATTATACGCTGAATACGAACACTAATAGGATCCATTTCTGACCTTCGACCAATCTGGCAAAGTCCACTTATGCTAAGTTTTTCATTGAATCTATTCAAAAATGGGTAATTCAATTTATTCTCCATAAAAAAATGTAAACAAATTTTTCAAAAAGTTTGAACAACTCAAAGCTTGAAATATTCAAATCATCTATCAAATTTCTCATAAAGAGTAGGTTATTTCATTTAAAATCTTTCCAAGATCGATTCTATATCTTACAAAAAATATAAATAATTAAAATGTGATCATTTCAATTCATTCACTTAAATACACGGCTTTTGGAGTTGAAATTTCAACATCTATCGTTTTACTAAGAACATTGTAGAAATGACAAAACACTTATTATTATTATTATACAAAATTTCCTTATTCCGACTTAAATGCTAGTGAAAAGTTAGATGAGATTGCTAGCATGCGATATCTGAAAGTGAAACTAGAAAACCAATTTAAATGGAATATATGGACTTTAAAAAGTATACTATTATCATTATTATTTTAAAACTCGCTTAGCATGAAACTTTTCAACACTTTCAGAATTTTGAAGACTAATCTCAGCTTTCTTTTTTTTAATATAATTTTATGTGTCTAAAGCATATCTTCGTTTCTTCAAACAACTAACGGTTATCTTGGAGAATGCCTCTTCTCCCAATGGCGATAGACCGGGGAAGGATAAAATTGGACATATCAACAAGATTTAACGTTTTTTTTGTTGAACTTTTTTAGACGCCAAAAGACTCAAAATGACTGCAGACCTGGCCATATCTCCTTCCATTCTTTCTGTAGATGGCAGCGTGAAGGAGCCACACACGAAATCCAATCGTATCGCTCTTTTATTTTAAAATTATTCTGCCCATATGGTGGTTGGGTATCTTACACACGCAAACATTGCATCAGTGAATCTTTTCCTAGCGATGAAATTTTATATAATGAATGGACGCAACAAAAATTGACCTAACGACTTCAAAAAGTTCCTTCTTTTTTAAAAAAAAAATTAACTCAAAATTATTTTAAATGAGCGATTCTCAAATATTATTATTGATATGATGATAATTGTAAGATACCATGTAATGTTTTAAGTTTACTCTTTTGAAAAGGCGTGATCTTTAGAGACAAAAGCTTTTTAATGAAAGCACTTCAATTTATCTTTCCCTGCCTGTGTCAGAGAAGAGTATTATATATATTTTCACATTCATGGTTTCCTTTCTGGTATTTTTTTGAGCAAAAATACACAGAAAAGATACAACTATGCTAAAAACAAATAACTCCCCACCACACCATTAGCAACTCATCAGGCCATATAAAAAATACACACCACCAAGGATCCTATGTTTCGAGCCCAGCGAGAAACGACCACGGGACCGGCTAGTATATATATAATAGAGTAGGAGGACAATTTATCCACTAATCACATGAAAAAAAACAATAGAATACTTGAAGCATACACAAAAGTTAAAATAAAACAGTAATAACAAGGACAAGATTATATAGAAAATCAAAGCGATAGAAAGTATTCAAAAGGTAAAAAGAAGAAATACGCAACTATTACAATAAGATGTATATATATATTAAAAGTAAAATTAATGGAAAAATACCTTTATTTACTAAAATATTTTCATACCACATTCATCAGTAGTTTACATGGTAAAGAGCTTTTTGTTATAGACATAAAATTATTAGAGCAAAACAAAGTTGAAACAAAATAAATAAAAATTTAAATTGATATAATATACATTTCTTATTGATGAAAATCATATAAGTAAAATAAAATCAACTATTACAATAAGATGTATATATATATGCGTGTTATCTCCAACCTGTATACTACGATGATTCATCTCCAACCTGTATACTACGATGATTCATCTCCAACCTGTATACTACGATGATTCATCTTCAACCTGTATACTACGATGGTTTCTATTCCATGTACAAATAACTAGGGAGACAATGTTCAACTTTCTGTTCACATTCTGCTAGATGTAAGATTTGATATACCTCATTCGGGGAGACGATGCTACACAAGTTATTACCTATATACATTATACCTGTATACTACGTTGGTTCATCTCCAACCTGTATACCGCGATAATTCATATCAAAGAATCGAAAAATATTTTTTAAAAAATCAAAAAATATCAAACTTTCTGTACATATTTTGCTACCTCATACGATGTTACAAAAGTTATTACCTATACTTTGCAATTTGCACGATTTTAAATATTATATTTGTCAAATAATCAAAATAAAATTCTGTGATCAAAGAATCGAAAAATATTCTTTAAAAAATCAAAAAATATCAAACTTTCTGTTCATATTTTGCTACCTCATAGCTTCAATACTTTTTGAGAAAAATTGATTAAAACACATATTTTGATCTATTTATCTTCTCTTTAGAAATTTATATGAAGTAAACAATAATAAAAATAATATTTATCCAAAACATATTTTTTTCGAATCAAAGTGTAAATCAAACCCGCACTTAAATTTTGGATGATTAATTCAAAAGAAGTAAAAAACTAATGTTAATTTATAAAAAACCGAAAACTAAAATGATTTTATAAAAATCTAAAAATAAATAGTGGACTACGATTATCCAACAAAACTTGTACATTCGATCTACATTTTTCACTTCAAAAATAATTTTAAATTTATTAGATAAACATTATACTGACCAATAAAAAAAATGAAGGTTAATTTATAAAAAAAAAGGAAAAACTAATACTATTTTAATGAAGCCCATGGAAAATAAAAACAGTAAAATGGTATTTCTTAAGTACTTATGATATAAGTAATGTATTCTGAAAGCCCATAAAAAATGCTTTAATTTGGTATATCGCATGATGCATTTTGTTGAGAAATGTGAAAGTTATAAGCGTTTTAATATTTGACTAAGATTTAAGCTAGGAACACTACAAATAAACTAAGCGTACACTAACTAGCCCGATAAAATAAATCACACACGCGTGCTAAAGATGTGGTGAAGCGTATGCGAGATAAGAATTCACTGCGCTCACAAACGCGTAATGCAACATGTGTTCATCTTTCTTCGCATAGTTATGCTCTAAAATCAATCAATAATGTGATTTATTCTTCGCACACTGTCGGTATAAATATAACGAATGCCCTTCGTTAAAAATTAGAAAGGTTGTATCTAAACTAAATAAAAGTAGACTACGATTATCCAACAAAATTCGTACATTCAATCGACAAAACCACACACGCGTGCTAAAGATGTGGTGAAGCGTATGTTAGATAAGAATTCCCTGCGCTCACAAACGCGTAATGCAACATGTGTTAATCTTTCTTCGCATAATTATGCTCTAAAATCAATCAATAATGTGATTTATTATTCGCACACTGTCGGTATAAATATAACGAATGCCCTTCGTTAAAAATTAGAAAGGTTGTATCTAAACTAAATAAAAGTAGACTACGATTATCAAACAAAACTCTTACATTTAATCGACATTTTTCACTTGAAAAATAATTTAAAATTTATTAGAAAAATATTATACTGACCTATACTACTGACCCATAAAAAGTAAAAAATATATATTAATTTTCGACAGTTTTATTTAACTATGACATTTTAAAATGTTAAAAACCATATTCTACCTTTGTGAATATAAAATTTTGAAGAAATAATATTAAACTCATCACGTTAATTATTGGTATTTTTTGAAACTAGATAAAAGTTGACTGACCTCACATAAAAGCGGATTTTGGAAAAATAAAAATATATTTATTTGTAAAACCTAGCCTATTTTACCCACAAAGAGTATAGCTTCAAATCTTGTACATTCGATCAAAATTTTTCACTTCAAAAATAATTTAAAATTTATTAGAAAAACATTATACTGACCTATACTACTGACCCATAAAAATTAAAAAATATATATTAATTTTCGACAGTTTTCTTCAATTATGAAATTTTAAAATGTAAAAATCATATTTTACCTTTGTGAATATAAAATATTGAAAAAATATTATATAAATTAAGAACGTTAATTATTATTGGTATTTTTTGAAACTAGATAAAACTTGACTGACCTCACATAAAAGCAGATTTTGGAAAAATGAAAATATATTTATTTGTATAACCTAGCCTATGTTAACCACAAAGAGTATACCTTTCCAATGATACCATTTTCATTTATTTTTTTTTAAAAATGACAGATTATGCTTCAACAAAAAGGTGGTCCGTAATTTTTTCAAAAATTTAGACAAAATTTTTTGAAGTAATGTCCATTTATTAAAATTTTTTAAAACTTTTGCAAAAATAAATTATTCTAGAGTATGTAGCAAACGATAAGCTTTCTAATTATATATATATCATTAAAAAGAAATATTGAAAAACAGTTTAATTCTTTCTTCAAATCAAACAAGTAAAAATTTTCAAAAAGTAGTATTGGTAGTAGTAGTAGTAGTATTATTATTATTATTATTATTACATAAACATTTCAACCAATCATATAGTTTTTATGAAATAAAACTGCCATTTCAAAGTTAAATTTTTTGAACTTTTAGGTAGAATTTTTGAAATGTGGCTTTCAATATGTATGTAAAATATTTTTTGAAAATTTTTATTTTAAGTATATTTTTTAAGCAATTTACGATTTACACATTTAAATATATAATAAGGCTGGCAAGTTTGGCGAGTTGTCTCCCCGGAGGTCTTGCCAGACCTCTGATATCAGGGGCGCACATCCTCAAAATTATTGGGGGGGGGGGGGGGGGCGAAATTTTTTTGTTGCAATTTTCACGAAGAATGTCTGGAAATACCACGGGAGACCAAATATTCAAGCAATCCTTTAAAAGGTCCTCAGGCATTTCGCCCCATTCTTTTTATAAGACAATTCGCCCCATTATTTTCATAAGACCGTTCGTCCCATGGACAATTCGCCCCATTATTTTCATAAGACCGTTCGTCCCATGGACAATTCGCCCCATTATTTTCATAATACATTTTGTCTCATGGACAATTCGCCCCATTATTTTCATAGGACATTTTGTCTCGTGGACAATTCGCCTAACTATTTTCATAAAACAATTTGCCCCATTATTTTCATAAAATAATTCGCCTCATAATTTTCATAAGACGATTTGCCTCATGCTCAATTTGCTCCATTATTTTTATAAGAGAATGCGCTCTATTATTTTTATAAAACTTCCAGTCCTATTTTTATAAGACAATTCTTTCCATTAAAAATTTGCTCTATTTTTATAATACAATTCTTGCCATAGACAATTTACTCTATTTATGCAGATCAATTAGCACTATTGTTTTATAAAACCGTTTTTTCAATTTTTTTACTCTTTTACGCTTTTTTCATAAGACTATTGTTCATAAAAACGGTTTGGCATATAAACGTTTTCCCTAATATCACACCTCATCTCAATAAAAATAGCTATATTTTATTTTATTTAGTTTTTTGAAGAATTGTTTTTTGAAAGGCAGTTATTTTATAAATGAAACAAATATT
Organism: Nectonema munidae; assembly: GCA_030549495.1. NCBI lineage: Eukaryota > Metazoa > Nematomorpha > Nectonematoida > Nectonematidae > Nectonema > Nectonema munidae. The sequence continues at coordinate 1,275,615 of JAUIRK010000883.1, forward strand.
TAAAATTTTTAAACAAAATAAAAATTAATATCTTGTAATTGTAATATCATTGTAATTATCCTTTTTTTCAATTTCATCATCAATAATTTAAAATTATTTAAAAGTGATAAAAAAATTAACAGATAAAATAATTAATTTGAAATAATTTAATAGAGATAAAATAAACAAGAATATAAAATTTTTTAATAATTTTACACATATAATAAACAAAGATGGATGAAAGAAATTGCCTATGAGACAATTTGTCCATGGGGCGAATTGTCTATGGGGCGAATCATATATGGGGCGAATCATCTATGGGGCGAACTGTCTATGTGGCAAAATGTCTGTTGACCCTTTAAAATAGAGTGTATTCAGCGCATACCTAAAGTCTTAAATTTATAAGACTACTTTATATTTTTTTTACAAAATTTGTGAATTTAAATACTATACTTCCAGCGAAAATATTTTAATTAAGTTTGCAGAATATACACTAGTTTAAAAAAATCCAAAATTGTTAGGGGGTTGAATAGGCTTTTTATTTGAAAAATGAAGTAGTCTACCAGGCACATTACAGGAATTGATGAAAGGATATTTGATTCATAGAGAAAACAAATAACTGAAGGTTAGATAGTTTTATGAGTGAATGTAGTCTAAAGCCAAAGAGTCTACTAGACACCCTGCGATGTTTATATGAAAAAATGTGATTGATTCAGGGGCAAGGGTATAAAACGAAGTTATAATTGTGCAAACAAAAATAAAATAAAAAAATTAAGATCGCATTATTTCATTTTACTCAGCATCATTCAAAAATAGTTTAAAAGCTAAATTGATACAAGCTACAAAAAGTAAAATAACTGTTAACATTTTGCAAAGATTTGCCTTTTATCATAACTTTTAAGGAAAAAAAGTCTATCAGAAAAAGTTATAGAGCTTCAACAAAAACTAAAAAATTTTAGGGTCGAACTTAAGTTTTTTGAAACTAATTTGACGTAACCCCTACCTACAGCATACTCTATGGGTGGCATGGCAGGTTGGTTGAGATGATGGACTTAGCACGGAAGCCTCTGGATTCGATTCCTCATCGATACGAATTTGTTCATAGTTTGACATAAGCGGTACATCAGTGCCTTGTCAACAAAAATACACCCGCTGTACCTTACCTTTTACTTAAAATTGAAAAATTTGCTACATAATTAACATAAGAGAGAAAGGAAAGAAAATAAACTAATAAAGCAATTTTCACTATTTTAAAATGGGACCGTCTGTTCTCAGAATAATTTTAAAATAATAGGAAGCATAAAGAATTAGAGTTTATTTGATATTTTCAAATTTATAACGGGGCGAATTGTCCATGAAACAAAATGTCTTAATGGGATGAATTGTCCATGGGACGAACTGTCTTATGAAAATAATGGGGCGAAATGTCCGAGGACCAAACTAACATAAATCAATGTATACGAGAAAAGAAAACCATTGCGTTTTTTTGAATATTTGTCTACAAATAAAATTCTGACAGCTGTCATAAATAATAGATCAAGTACATTTTTAACAACTGAAACGTTTTGTTTCGATATTATATTTTTACTATAATAATTAACAAATTTTCTTTAAAAAAGGTATTTGATTATGTACAGTGTTACTTATAAAATTTAACAATCGAACATTATAAAAGATATCTCTGCTCAAATATTAAGAAAATAGAGTATTCTTGCTTTTAACCCGAATAGCTAGTCAAAATATTCATTCCCAAATAGCTATTAAAAAATTTCTTGACTCGAAAAACTAAAAGTTTTCAAATGTAACAAACGTAGTGATAAAGATTAAATGACGTTTGTTGAAAAAAATTCTTAACGCGAGTCTAACAATATTCATTGATATAAAATTGTAACAATTGGAAACTATTTTAATTTAACTCTAAATGCAAATTAGAAAGAAGCAGTGGTGTAACCAGAAAAAAGTTAATGGGAGGGGGGGGGGGGGCACAATTTAAAAACAAAAAACGTGAGCAACATTTTGTATACTTTTTTGATCCTTTCATTGGAGAAATTTTCAAAAACTTATATCGCATAAGTTGCATTGGGCATCATGCGGTACATAGGAGTGTGGGCACGGCCCCTCATGCCCCAGCCTAGCTACGACACTGGAGAGAAGAGAACTGAATGAGATAGGAAGGCTTAACAAGAGAAGAGGGCTTGAATGAAACAAGAGAGCTTGAATGAGCTTGAGTGAATGATTGAGTTTTAGCAGAGAAAGCGGAAGAGAAAAATAGAGGAGAGAGAAAGAGAAATAGAATCACTGTGACAGAAGATGAGAAAATCTAGTGGATCATCAACATGTGTTTGCCCAAAAATACTATAAAGAGGAGACACTGTGATAAACTTTGCTGACTTATTGTGTGCATATTGAAGCAATGGATTATTATTATATAGCTCTCACGCATCGTCTGTAAAATATGTTCGATAGGAATTTCAGAGCAGCTTGGCATGTGATGTTTGATTGATTCGAAAGTCTCCATTCTTCATACATAGATATCATGATCATCATACATGTTTTCAGCAATTCTTACTTATAGAAAATTATTGGGGGGGGGGGGGGTCGAAGGTCATTTTCGCCCCCCGGATGTGCGCCCCTTATATATATATATTAAAAGTAAAATTAAAGGAAAAATACCTTTATTTACTAAAATATTTTCATACCACATTCATCAGTAGTTTACATGGTAAAGAGCTTTTTGTTAGAGACATAAAATTATTAGAGCAAAACAAAGTTGAAACAAATAAATAAAAATTTTAATTGATATAATATACATTTCTTATTGATGAAAATCATATAAGTAAAATATAAAGTTTGATAATACTATATGTTTAGATAGCTTTAAAAAATTATTCTTTAAGCTTTCTTTTTAAACCAGAAATTGTAAGACAAACTGTAAAAGTATGGATATTATGATTCCCGCAATGCGCTAATTTCCAAACAATAGATTGTTTCGATTTTTTCAATTTATAAAAAGGCAAACTTATATTATGCAACGATCTCAAGGCCGGTCTATCAAACTGAAAATTGGAAGTTATTATACGCATAAAGTTCAGTGCAGTCAGATCATGCAAAACTTTAAATCAAAATAATGCTAATTTTGACTTAAAAATATCTTGAATTTTCAGTAAATGAAAATCTATAAAAATTTCATCAGCTTTATACAAGATTAAGAAAGTGCTTCTCAGAAGAGATCTCTGAAGAGACCAATTAGTGAAGACAGTTTTGAACAAATAAAATATTAGTGCTGAGTCCAGTTTAATTTTCCATCAATGACCAATCCAAGTAATTTGAATTTATTTACTTACAAACTCAAAACCAAAACATGTTGTTAGATTTTTTTTACTATAGCTGCGATTAAAAAAAATCATTCCTTTAGATGTAGAATAATTGACGGATAAGTCATTATTGAAACACCATGAGTAGACATTCTGAATATTTTCTCTGATATTTAAGATAATTAACCTCAAATGATATTTTATTTGACGAAATTAAAAGCGTTATATCGTCAGCATATATATAAAAATCAGTATTAGAGTTTCATTTATAAATGTCATTAATAAACATTTTAAAAAGAAGAGGACCCATTAAAGATCCTTGTGGAACATCACAACTCAAAAAAAAATAAATTCTGACTTGAAATCATTAATTGAAACGCATTGCTTACGTTTAGATAAATACTCCCTTATTAGATTTTATTTAAAGATAAATCATTGAAACCATAGTATTTCAACTTGGCCAATATTATATCATGCCTAATAGAATCGAACGCATTGTGTAAATCTAAAATAATGTAATTGTATCGATTTTCTCTTCCAAGTTATCAATAATATTTTTAATAACCAATGAGTGAAAGTTCTCTGTTGAAATTTTTTTTTTAAAAAAAATTTTTTTTTTTTTAAAAAAAAAATAAAAAAAAAAATATTTTTTTTTTTCTGAGAAAAAAGAGTTTTTAATTTTTGTTGTTTGGGGGGGGGTGGGGGGGGGGGGGGGGGGTGTTTGTTTGGGGAGGGGGGGGGTTTTTTTATGCAAAGGAATAACCCTACAAACTCTGAAACTAGAAGGATAAACCCCATATAATATACAAGAATTAAAAATGCAGAGAAGAGATAAAGTGAATATAGTTAATAATTGATTGATTCCAACATATTAACCCTCGCACAACGGATCATTTTGTACTTACTCTGTATACGGACTAGGGACATTTTTTCCGCCAATCATATATGAATAAAATTTGCTAAAAAAATACCTTCTATAATTATTGAGAAAACAAAATTACTGAGAAACGTAGTATCTATTTTTATACATTCCTAAGGAATGCTTCTTTGAGCAGAATAATTCAACAATTTTTTCTACTTGATAATGAAACTTGAGAAAAAAGTAATATTGATATTAACGCCATCTACAATTCTTTTTTGATCAAAGCAAACTTTACAACTAAGAACCAAATTGATGCTGATAAATAATCACTAGCACTAAATGTCTTACTACTACTGCCTTGGTAATCTCAACTGAGACTCATAAGCACACACCATCGTACTACCCTACACGAACGTACTTTACTACTTATATACATTATACATCTCGTATGTAAAATGGTGAAGATAGCATGAGTTGATTTCATATAGGAATAATCTAGAGAAACAAATGTTCTCGATGAACAGCTAACACACTGTACGCGATATACAGAGATCGTGGTTCAAATCCATGTTGAGGCACATACAGAGATCGTGGTTCAAATCCATGTTGAGGCACATACAGAGATCGTGGTTCAAATCCATGTTGAGGCACACACATACAGAGATCGTGGTTCAAATCCATGTTGAGGCACATACAGAAATCGTGGTTCAAATCCATGTTGAGGCACATACAGAAATCGTGGTTCAAATCCATGTTGAGGCACATACAGAAATCGTGGTTCAAATCCATGTTGAGGCACATACAGAAATCGTGGTTCAAATCCATGTTGAGGCCCATACAGAAATCGTGGTTCAAATCCATGTTGAGGCACATACAGAAATCGTGGTTCAAATCCATGTTGAGGCACATACAGAAATCGTGGTTCAAATCCATGTTGAGGCACATACAGAGATCGTGGTTCAAATCCATGTTGAGGCACATACAGAGATCGTGGTTCAAATCCATGTTGAGGCACATACAGAGATCGTGGTTCAAATCTATCTAGGTTATTTCTCGATACACTTAGTGTACGTAGAATCATACTGTGATTGCATCGCTAGTGCTTCTATGTCTTACTACCACTATCTATGATGTTGATAAAAATTGTTAGTAATAAATAAAACTTTTTCATATCAGATATTCAATAATATTACATTTCTACGTGTTTTTCATTTTGCAATTGTGATGTATTTACTCAAAGGATGTTGGCATTTCGGTTCTAGGAAAAGCATTGGCAAAAGAGAAGTTCGCCAGTTTTACAAATGTTTGATGTTTCCGCCTTTTGCTACTCATAGTAGCAGTGCGTATAGGTTGCCAATTCTTCTCCTTTGCCAACTCTTCTCTGTTTACCGGCATTTTGTATCAATGATTAGCAGGAGATCTAAAATTCATGAGAGAAATAAAAGTAATAACAAACTGCTGAAACTTTGATAGTGCAAACTGCTTCATCACTTCTCATCACGCATGTAATGGTAGTGATAAAATGAAAACAATGGTGAACCAATCGTTCCTTTATTTTCTTTTACTTACCACATATTTTGAACTCTGCCATAGATCATTATTGTGATCATGTATCAGAAGATGTATAGTAATAACGTAAATAAAAGCATAACAGTGCCACAAAATTCATTCAATAACTCATCAGCTCATTTATGATATAATATAATCTCAATGACACATTGTTCGTCAATTGTATTTCCTATCTATACGCTTAGTTCAGCGTTCAATAGCCAGGAGGCGGCATGTGGCTTCATGCATAATGGTATTGTAGAAGTAATGATATTGATTTATCAAAGCACATGTGATGCGTTTATAATTTATTTATTATTTTTTCTCTCGTTGAAAGTATTCTAGTTTTTGCGTTTCCATTGTGAACTTGATTTGATCAATATACTCCTCTCTTCATTGCATCTTTCTTGAGATTCTATCGTTCGCTGATTACTGTTTTCCAAATTGATTTTGTTACATAAACCCAGCTTATACTCAAAGAACGTTTCGGCTTGAAGATCTTTGCAAAATCCTTTTGATATAAAATCATGAGCTCTGACTTTTCCATAGAAAGTAGTTCTGAAAGCGGAGAAGAACAAACATCTTATTCGTTTACTTCCTCCTCCTACTCATCCCTATCATCTCATTCTTCTTCTTCATCATCTCTTGCAATTGAAGATGATTTGTTAGCTCCTGACCAAACTATTTATCGTTGGAGACCCATATCTGCTCTTGAAGGTCGTCCCCAAAGAATCAATATCAGAAACGCAATTAGTAATCCCCCAGGACCTAAAGGGTCTATGAAAGACACTGACGACATTCTGTTCATATTCAAACTTTTTTTGATGTGAATTTGATTTCATATATCTATGAAAGACAGCTGCAAAACTAAAAACCAACTTCGAGTAAGTTTTGCTTATATATTCTTTATTTTAAATATCGAAAGTATTTTTTCAGATCTGAAAGCCCTAAACATCGAGGATTGGCTCATTGTTATAAGAATTTTGAAATTCATCATCTCCTCTCGTACTTTGCTAGCTTACTTTATATTGGCCAAAGTGGAGACCAGAAAGTTGCCATTTGTGATTTGTTTTCTAATTTTGGAATTCCATTTCTAAGAGCCAGCTTGGGAAGGGACATGTTTACACTCATTCATCTTTTCATCACTTTTGATGACAAAACACAAAGAGATGTTGGAGATAAATTGAGTCCGATCAGGAAAGTACATGATCACTTCCGCAATGTTTTCTCAAAGTACTGGACTCCTCATTCACATGTAACAATAGATGAGCAACTTATCAGCTTCAAAGGAAAGTGCAGGTTGAAAATATATGATCCTAAGAAACCTGGGCACTACGGTCTAAAATGTTATCATATAAATGATGCAGAATATTTTTTTATATGATGCCCGAACTCTATATACCTGGTATGGGAAATTCACATTTTTCAGCCTTGAATATTTCAAAAAGACTTATACAAGACTCAAAGATTCCATCTGGTTGTGGCGTTTTTACTGACAGGTTTTTTACCAGTCATGAGCTGGCTGTCTGGTGCCACAGATATATCCCTTTGTGGCACTGTCAATGGGAACAGACGATTTGTTCCTACGATTTTTAAGCCTAACCACTTGAAAGGACTTCGCCTCGCGGAATGTGAAAGTCGTGTTATTTATTCTGAATATGCTTCACTTTCTGCGTACATACCAAGAAAACATGCTCGCAATAACTTCAAAGTCGTGTACCTCTTGTCATCTCAACACAAAAACATAACAACATATGGCGAGCACCAAAACCACAAAGTTTGCTCTGCTACAACAAATACAAATCGGGAGTTGATGTCGGCAATAAAATGTTCAGAAGCTATCGATCAAAGAAGCCATGTAGAAGATGGACTCTAGCTACTTTTTGCAACTACTTGGACATAGTTGCTTTGAACACATGGGTTGTTGCAAGATACAACTCTCCTCAATCGTTCCCGAGTTCGAAGCAAAGTGGACGTAAAGTTTTTTTGAAGAAGCTGTCTTTTCTTTTGGCAGAAGAGTGTATTTATAATAACAATGTCGCGAACCTGTTAGTTTCTTGCAGAACTTGTGTACTTTGTCTCTTTTCTTAGAGCTCATAAGAGACCCAAGGACACGCATTGTGTTTATATTTATTGAACTTGATGTTGAAGTTTTTGAAAGTAATGCATTTCTTGACTTCTAAAATCAGACGCCCTAATAATACACTAGATAAAATTTCAAGACTACATGAAAATTTTTGAATGTCTTCTGTCCAACCAATATTGGAAACTAAATTAATACATTTAAACTTGTCGAAAACTTTTTTGGTAATTATTTTCTCTTTGAATTCTACATTTTCAAGATTTAGTAAAATGGGAAAGTGATCAGAGATGCTAAAATCAACAACATAAGAGCAAAACTGGTCAGAGTTGGTGGAAGAACTGTTAACTGTCTTGCTTTCACTCAACTTTAATAGATTTAAATTAAAATCACCAGAAAGAATGTTTACATAATTAATTGTAATTCAAACTGTTCAAAAAATCTCATTAAGAAAAGTCTTTTCAAAACAATTACTAGGATGCCTATATATATTATACAAACTCAGATCAGTGGAGTTGTTAATCCTAATTCTAAAAGTAGCCCATTCAAAACCTACTACAATAAAATCATCTAAAATTGTGAAATTCAACGAATTATGCACATAAAAGCCTAAACCTTCATGTAAATTTATATTTCCTTTTAGATCATGATTCAACCAAGTCTCTTGCAACGCTATTATAGCAATAGGTGAAGACAGTGTCGAATTTAAACTAGACAAAAACAAATCCAATTCTGCATACTTAGAGTTCAAGGATTGAATGTTGAGACTCAAAAAATTAAAACCTTTGCATTTATCTTTAAGTTTATCTATGCTACTAAAGGAAGCTTTTTTCAAAATAAAGTCATCATAAATGTCTTGTAAAAAGCTAGACACATTTTGTAATGTAACTTCCACTTACATCATCTTCTGAACCGATATTTCAGAATAAATCAAATGCAAGTTGAAGATTTCTTTCAAATTTATTAATTTCTGTGCCCGAATCCAGAAGTCAAAATTATAAAGATTGAATAGTCTAATTTGTAGTTGGTTTGTGAACTCTTCAGTACATAAAGGCAATGCCAAATTTTTTAAATACTCGTTCTGCGCTTAATAAAAAGGTTAAATTTTTGCAAAAAAAGGACTATTAAAAAAGTTGACATTTGCTGACCGAATAACTTGGATTTTTTTCACAGAAATTTACGTGTTTTAGAATAAATGCTATTGGAAAACCAAATTTGACTTTATTGACTGACTTTATAACATAATCTAATATATAAAGGTTGTATAGTAATAATAGTGATGATAATCATTTTTACGTCTATTTTCCCTGTCGTGCCAAGGGTCTAGTCGATAATGGCGACTTTGAAATTTGCCTAATTTCTAGTCTCCTTTTTCGTATCTTCTTTGATTGCGCAAGCCGTAATCTTTCCTTTCTACAAAGGCTATACTTATTTCATTTGTTTTACGAAGGGACTTCCTATACTGTGTCTTAAATTGGCTAGCTTTCTCAGCTTCTTCCAGTAAAGTGGACTTCAAAGAAAAAGTATCATTGCACAAAATACTTTTTAAAATCAATGAGGCTTAAGTTTCTTCCAAGCTAATCCTATTCTATGTTCTATTGAATTATTATATCATCTACGTAGAGTTATCTTAGACTTGAAAATAACTATATAAAAAAAATCCCCTACTTACTTTGTATAAGTAAGTAAATACAAATATACATTTTTGACGCAATCCACCATATGTTGAAAATTACGCTATTAACTTTTGAATGATTTAATGCTTTCCATTTTCTACGTTTTTTTCTTCTTCAGAATCGCAATTGAGCTTAAGTGATGTCTACGATGTTCCTCCTTTGCCAATCCCAGAAGAATCGCTGCTTCCAATTCCAGAAGAATATTCCTCATCTCCTTTCCAAAGTTTTGTTCCGGATTCTCCACCAGTTAGTGCCACCATTAAACTTTCTTTGCATAACAAATGTTCACACTGCCGCCAATAATAATTAATCAATATTTGATTCTTGCACTGGAAGGCGAAGCGCAAATCAATGCTCATTTTATCGAGTGCGCTTACAATAAATCATTCTTAGGCTTTTTCCAAATTTTCTATACCCTTTATTTTTCTTGAATGTTCTGATATCGCGGAAAAAATGATGAGATCTAATTGAATGCAGTCTAGTCTGATACCGAATTCAGAGTTACATCGATTCACTTATAAATGGGGAATATATTCTGAATAGTATACCGAATGTTGATTTAAAAGGATATATCAACTCGCTGTCACCTTTTCAACTTAAGTCAAACAGAGAGCAGAGGGAAAAGCTTTTGTGGTGAAAATGTGAGGATTTTACGCTTCCATGCCGCCAGTGAGTCGTGATTAATAAAGATTTTTCAAACTATCACCTTCCTACCATAACCCTTGTTTATATTTTGCAATCCATGATAGGACAGCCTTCTGTCATTATTTGTATACCCTGCCAAATACGACCAATCATCCAATCACATTCAAAAAGTTTTATTTGAGAGGAAGTCGTGGGTTTCAAAAATATTTTGTTTTCTCTTGCTAACATAATGAGTATAATTCGTAATAATGACAGTAGTATAACTTGTGTATTTTTTATCAATAAAATCAATCATATTGAAATAAAATCAATTTTAAAAAGTGAAAAATGATTGAAAAAAATATTACTAGTTTTAATTAATACTTTTAATAATATATCAACATTTTAAATTTATGTGTGTTGGGGAAATAATAATAATTACAAATATTTTTGGTGTATAAGAAGAAGAAAAAAACCTTTCTCCAAAAACCTAAAAAAAAAAAAAAAAAAAAAAAAAAAACCCCCCCCCCCCCCCCCCCCCCCCCCCCCCCCCCCCCCCCTCGAAAATGGTATCTCTTTATCTTTTTCAATAATATTGGGGTCGATAAGGTATCAGTATACTTTTCAAAGATATCAGTAAGATTATTCCAGCATAATGGAATTGTATAATAGATATTTCCTACTACGCGCTCTATTTATCTTCAATTTAAATGAATTTCCCAGGTTATAGGTGTTATTGGAAAAAACAAGTATATCTTCTATATTTAAGTTTACATGGTGTGACAAGAACTTGTGAGCAAACCCTAGTAACTTCATTTTATATAACTCTTCAGCTCTCAAACAACTCATTTCTATAAACTTTTCATTGTTGTGTGCATTCAACTTTTATCTAAAAATTGATACTGAAAAGGCTAATAATGGTTATTGATTTATAATTAAAGTCACATCTTTGAAGAGGTCGTATTTCGGAGGGGCTACCGTATTTCAGTAATAAATGAAGATATAAGGGAAACGTGAATGATTATGTCAACCCTTGTTCATCCGAAATTGTCTGTATTGTGAAAGAACAATACTTTTGATGTCAAATTTTATGGATCTTAAGAATATATCAACATGATATTACTAAAATATAACTCTCACATTTTATTCACAACGTTCACTACTAAATTTCTTTAATTCCTCGATAAAATTTCAATCTTTCATGTTTTTAAAGGTGAAAGAAGAAGAAGAAGGAAAAAAGATAAGATCTCCGCATTAATTAATAACGAAGGTTAATTGTGCTTTTTTTTTAAATAAACTTTAATTAATTATTTTAAAATACGATTCACTCCAATTTTTAATATGGAAAAAATTTCAAATTGAAAAAATCATTATTATTATTATTAGCGTTCCTGAATTTTCGCTTTTATTGTCCAACCTGGAATTTAAGGGACAAATTATTAGTTCCCGTTTTCCGGAAAATCAATTATTCTTTTATCTTGCTTCAAAATTTGAACAAGAACAAATTTTAGAAAAAATATAACTTTCCAATAAAAAATTTATTATTATTATAAAGTATATCTACATAAATCAATATCAATCTGAAAGATTTAAATTCGATCTTTATACTTTACACGGCACAAAACTTAAGGTAGAAGTCATGAAAAAAATTCTGATAGCTTATCTGAAGAAACATGCATTTTTGATTGTGGCAAAAGATTTTAGAAATATACATTCCTTGATCAAAAGAATATTAATAAAGATAAATACTATGGAAGTTTCTTCCAAACTTGAGTGAGTAAGGTTGGTTAGGTACTGGATTTCGATAACTCAAGGTCTTGGGTTCGATCCCGCATCAAGCCTACTTTTTCATAGTTCAATACAAGTGGCGCAATTGTGCCTTCTCAGTTACCTTTCTCTTTAATGATACCAATTTCTTATAGATGATGTGAGTATATAGAAAGAAAGTTCTAAAATGCAGGAAACTTTTCTTAGATTAGTGTAGCTTTAACGATGAAAGCTAATATGCATGCATATCTACTCAAAAATGTTTTTTACCAAATCAAAAATTGGCAAATCTCCCGAAAGTAAATATTTGTGGGGACCCCATCAATATATATACTTATATGAAAAATATACGCTCCTTAACCGCAATCCAGTCTTACCTATCCATTGAATTGATGGGGCCAATCGAAGTTTTGATGTTTGTATATAATCCCCGAAAAAGCTGGCGATTATCCTAGAATTTTTTCCACGATGAATCTTAAATAATAAACGCGTTTACTTTCTTTTCTGAAGGAAGCCATCAGTCTGGGAGAAAAATCGATCACTAACGAAGCAACGGTGTCGCTTCCAAAGAATGACGAGATGATGGAAGAGGATGTGATTGTTGGGGGAGAGGGAAGATCTTTGGATGACCAGAGTTCCTTCTTGCAGAAGGGAGAGAAGTTGGAGGGAGAAAACAACACACACTTCGAAGAAAGGATTTGGGGCAAGAGGGTGGATCTCCTGCTCAACGCCATAAAAGACAACAACAAAGGAAACGGTATCTCTTGATGAATCTTTGAAAAGGATTTTAAGCACTCCCAATTCATATAAAATTTAAGAAAAAATATGCTACTCTTCGGATTCGAAGTCGGGAGGTGCAGTGAAAAATAAGATGATAAGAATAAGGCAGTGAAAATGCAGAACCACAATGTACCTCAATACTAATAAAAGTTGCTTTTGAACCAAAAAGCCATTGCATTGAATGATACTATGGTTATAATTAACTCAATAATTAGATGAATTAACCTAACATGTTAACTAACTCAATATCTATCTCTCTGTGTAATTATTATCTAACTAAGAATAAAAGATATAAACACATTTTATAATATTCTTTGGCTAACAAATTTATTCTAAATAAATACGATAATTGTCTCACAAACCCAAAGTAAAAAAATAAAAAAAGTTTGTTTTAAAATATAGGTAATATTTTTTTCAAATTAATCTTTTCCGCTCTGATTTCGTTAAAAAAAGTTTTTCTCGTATTTTTCAAACTTTTGGATTATTTTTTTATATTTTGTCTTTCAAGATTTCTATGGGCAAATTATATAATATAACTTTAAGGCCTTTAAACTTCGTGTTAAAGACACATATATTTGTTATTTCTCTATCTTTAATTATACATAACTTATATACACAAATTATGTGATGAATAATTTTATCCACTAGAACAATGGTTCTCAACCTTGGGTTCGCGAACCCCCGCGGGTTCACAACAAGATTTCTAGGGGAACTTAGATTGCTGACAAAAGAAGTAATCGCGGAATATGAAATTTAGTGCGAACAGTGTCTGTTCCTTCAATTTGTACATTGTACCCTAATGAGTTAGAGTGTTAGACAATAAATTACCATTTTGTTCATTGTCAGATTATTGGAGGTTCGGAAAGATGGTCTTATAACTCTGGGGGTACATAACGGAAAAAAGTTGAGAACCGCTGTACTAGAAGTTACTTGACAAATGGTACTTTCTGACAAATGTCCATTTGTTAAAAAAATTCGGCTATAAGTCCGCCAAATTTTTGGGTAACATAAAAATATATTATATATATATGCATACATCGTCTCTCTACCTTATGTCTTTATAAGTAACAGTGTTACAGTAATTAAATATAATAATATTAATAATAATAACCTACAAAAAATCAGTGTGATATTTAAATCAATATAGTGATTTTATAACAGAACATAAAAATGCCTCTTCAAGAGGTTCAAATTCGTATAAATAAAGATCTATTTTCGCCACACTCCTTTGATATTAGCGCCCCTGGATATATTTGGTAGTTTTTATCGCCTTTATTAAAAATCATAATTTATTGATTGATTTTAGATGGTGGAAGTTTTGGCGTGAAATTTTCTTCTCTGATTTCGTCGAATTCGCGAAAGGAAGTAGCGATTAAATTTTATTCCATTCTTGCTCTGAAGAAAGAAAGCATTATTGATTTGAAGCAAGCAAGTGCGTACGAAGAAATCTTGATAAATTTGAATTGATTCACTCACCCCCCTCTCTCTCTCTGTCAAGCAATTCTTTCCTCCTTATAAAATTTACATATTTTATTTTATTTTTTTTTATAAAAAATTTTTTATTTTATATGATCTTGTGATATAGTTGATATTTTTTAAAAATATAAAGTTTTTAGCATATTATTATTATTATTACTACTACTACTACTACTATTGCAAATTGAATGGTATTTTTAAATTATATTCATACATGTTTGTGTGTGTGTGTGCCTGTTTTTTGAAATTGTGTTATTTTTACATATTTGTAAAGTGAGCTCTATTTTTGTATGCGATTGTGGGAAAAGATAAATAACAATAAATATTTACGTCTTTTTCTTCTCCTTTGGTTTATCATCATCATCATCATCATCATTTTTCTCATGATAAGTAACTACACTTTGTCAAATTACTTTAGCAAAGATGCAATCAAATGATCAGCCATCTCTGCTTTCATCAACAAAGCTTAGCTACTTAACGTGTCATCTCATGATGTGCGATTTGTTTGACAAAAAAATCTAAAATAAAAAAGGCTATTTGTATACCACATTTTTGGTTCTGAATATATTCTCCAGAACGGAAGATTGTGTGTATGTATGTACGTATGTATTATATGTATATATATAATGCAATTTCATAACATGTAAGGTTGAAGCGGGTAGACAACTTGTTTTCCATCCCGAACCTCTGTCCACTACAATGGTTTCTATTCAGCAGTTTGCTCTATGTGCATGTTTTGATACAAATGATTAGGGAGGGAGACAGGGTTCAACTTTCTGTTTACATCTTGCTAGATCTAAGATTTGGTAGGTACCTGATACGGGGAGACGATGTTACAAAAGGCATTACTTAAAAGTCCAACTTTATACCTTTTACTACATTGACTGTTTTTTTATGATGTCTACTTTGAGGGAGGGCATCGGGGCAATTTAGCTAAAACTTGATAATAGGGGGAGGGAGGTTGGAAGAGGATATAATATAACAAAAGTAAGTTCAAATTATCCCAAATTTTAAACTTATTCAATTTCTCCAAAATAAGCTTCTTTTTCGAATGTATGTTTAATTGAATACCATAAAGATTCATTTGTATTTTAATATCTCGTTGGCTCCCTTTACTTAAAGGTGAACCTCGTCTCTCTAATCATTTACATGCCATGGAATAGACGATCGTTATTGAAAAATTGATTCTAATTCGTTATAGAATTTGACACATTTTTATTTATCAAGCATCATGATTTGACTTATTATGAGGAAAGTACTTCATTTTAAATCTTGGATCGGTATATACCTTTCCCAACAATATTAATTTTGTAAAAAGATTGATAAAACCAAGTTCTATTCTGTTTCATAATGAGTTGTTTCAGCCAATCATGAATTGAATATCCACAATAAATTAGTTAACCAAAGGTATTTATAGCCACAATGAAAAAGAATCTTTGTTCGTGAAGAGTAACTTCTTAAAAAACACTTTAAAACATTCAATGTATCATGTGAGAGAGTCGGGTTTTTGAAAGAAAGATACAAAATATTTCTCGGAATTAGAATTTCAGAATTTTTTCTGATCTCTCAAGTCTACCATATGAAGTTTGAAGGAATGGAGCGAAGGGCTCACACTCGGGGCAACAAGTAACACTTGAAAGGAAACAATAAATTGTTTAAATCACAACAAATAGTTTAAACTTCTTCAAAAGGAAATTGCTCCACACTTTGACAATATTAGCGACACAAAAGTATGCCGCTGAACACATGTTAGAAAAAGTCTAAAAATGTTTATATTTTAGTTTTATGTTTCCGTGTTCTGTTTCAAATGGGCTATTGCCTTGCCAGAGTTTTTGATTACATAAATCACTTTCAGAGAAAGTAAAAAAAATTTGATCACATCTTTTTGCTCTGAACAAGTGATTATGTTGTGTCGCTTCAACACACCTATACAATTTACATATATAGATCATACACATGGAATGTGCAAACTATTAGTAAATGTCGAAAATTTTATCAACGGACTTAAAGAGGAAGGAAAAGTCTTTGGAAAACTTTTAAGTTTGTAGTTAGTGAATGTGTTAGTTCGTTAAGATGATAAAATCAGTAAGCCTTGCTATTTTTTTAGAGTTTTTTTAGATTTTGTCTTTCAACTTTTATTCATACAAATCCTAGTCATAGAGAGACAGAAATGAACTAGACTGTATCGATTATCTTATGCGTATTGCCAAAAATCTCTTGGTCTGAAACAAAAGCTCGCAACGTCAATAATATCAATAAAAAGTACCAAGTAGTTATTCCGTACCCATATTTTTACCATATGGGCGCTTATATATATTCTAAATGAAAGCTTGTATTTCTAGCGTAATTGCATATTACATGATAATTTTATTTTTTAATTTCTGTAACTCCGTGGATTTCCTTCCATCTGTATGATTTATTTAGTTTTGCTGAATGATCGCTCTGTAGATACCGGAATCCTCAACGCAATACTCTAGGCATATGCACAAACATATTTGAAAAGTTTCCTTATAAATTTTGATTAACTTTTTTTTAAATTTAATTATTTTTTTTATTATGATTTTTTACTTCCAAAGAGTACTTTGGAAGTTAGCGTTTTTGAATTTCGATCTATCATATAAAGCTTCAAGATATGATTCGCCAACAAAAGCTAAAATTTTGAATCGAAATTAGTTATTTAACTAAAAAATAAGTTGCACATATGTTCGGAGTTAGTTTAAATTTCCTCAAAAAGAAATCGTAAGAAGAGTCCGCCACAATTAATTACCATAAGGGAGCTTTGGTAGTGTTTATACCAGAATTCGCTAACAGGAAAGCCCCATTTCCCCCAAGATTTGAGGTTATGAAGAAGAGTTTTATTAAAAATTAAAATATATGATATCTTATGGTTATAACACTGAATTGTTGATTCAGCCTTTGACAAATCTAATCAACCTGGGTTGAGAAAAATCAAGTGATTCATTAAATCATAGCAAATAATGGAGACACTTGATTACAAATTGTTTTAAAGATCGCGCAACCTGGCTATAACGAACAGCTTCAATTCTTTCCAATCAATGCTGATAGAGAATATTTCCAACATTCGTTTTTCCAACCACACATTCAGGAAAACCACTTTTGAGGTTTTCCTAAAGTGTATTTTTTTAATTAATTAAATTAAAAAAAGAAGAAAAAAAATTGATTTTTTGATGATAATATCATCAGTCACCCATTAGGAACGTTCATAATAATCCTGAATAGTTTCTACCATTCAATTATCGAAGACACATATTTATTTTTCATCTGAAGACAGTCTTTTGCCGAAACTCTTCAGCATTAAATCATTTTAAAAAATTTGCAAATCTTTCGATTTGTCTTCTTTTGTGGGTTTTTAATGCAAGCTTGACATATCATTAAAATGTTCGAAATAATTACCAATGGAAGTTCATTCTTCTTGATACTCTTTGAAACAAGTTGGCATCAAAGGATTTCCTGCATTTGTGGGACACAATGGTTGTCATAGATAGAATGAGAAGCAGGTGGGAACAAGATTTCTCCACGATTGGTCCGTAGTGGATCAAATTGTGAGACCTTGAAGAGAGGTAGGCGATCCTTTGTGATGATGAAAAGGATTGAGGAGATTGGTCCAAAACAGGATTGTTCTTGACTTTGCTGTTGCACGTGCTTTATAAAGAGCAGAATTATATCTCTCCCTTTCTCCACCCGCCAGTAAATTGTGTTTACTTTCTTCAACAGCAGGTAAATCTGTTTTTCTTCTTTTGTTTGCAGATATGGAGGCAGTACCTGTTTGTGTGTGTGTGTGTGTGCGTTTGTGTGTGTGTGTGTGTGTTTGTGAAGTTCTGTAAAATAGTCTTTGTGATCGATTTGACACGTTGTATTGTACACTTTAACAGAAGCATTCTAAAAAAATTGCCGCCATTTTAAATTTTGGAGTAAACCGAAGATTTATCATTAAAGGTTAAATCGTTTGGATTCGTAGTTGATGGGAAGAAGGTGTGAGTTTTATTGAGTATATGACATTTTTTAAATTCGTCTTCGAACAAATATATTCCCATTTTTTAAATCTTTTTTCAATTTCTTACAATTACTAAAAGTGTACGTACATGGCGGAAATGGGGCATAACTAACTACTTTTAAGAAGCTAGACTGGTTCAGAGAATTAAGAGTAACCGGCAATTATAAATGATAACCGTTTAACAACAAAATAACATCGATTTAGATTGAAATATTAACCTATAGCATCATAAAATCAATAGTTTACTGACAAATTTGTTCATTCATAAATGAAGAATGATAAAAATTTCCAAATTTTTAAAACCATATAAGTTGCCAGCTTTTATTGTCAGTGTGTAAAGGTTGGGAGGTGAGGGGGGGGGACAGCTTGCAGGATACAGAGAAGGGTACTTCAAATAAGAATTATTTGCCTCCAAAATGGTAATGATACCGTAGAGTAGTGTTTTCATCGAGAAGGCACAATTGCGCCGCTTGTATCGAAGTATGAGGAAAGCGAGCTTGATGCAGGATCGAACCCAAGACCTTGAGTTATCGAAACCGGCGTCTAACCAACCATACTCACTCCCCAAAAATTTTTTTGCCTCCAAAATTGGAATAGATTGTCAATACTGCAATAATAATAATTAAGTAAGTTAAAATCAAATTTAAAATTACTTTAATTGTACCATTTTTTGATTTTTTTAATTTTCAAATATGTTGACCAGATGTACATTTTTAAGGGGTACCAAGAAACATCTACATTTTATTTATAGGGTGTTTTGTCAAAAGAGCTTTTCAATCACAAAAATCGATATAAGCTTGTCTGTGTGCGGATGTTTAATTTCGTGATTTTTGAATTTCGTATCTATTTCAATGTTTCAGTGTTTATCACATATTATAAAAAAACTTAGTCAAATAACACTTTTGCAATGAACCAGAATTTTCTTTGTGTTCCTGAAGATCAAACTGGATTATTATAACATAATTATATCAGTCAAAATAGAAAAAGTTTCAAACTCTTTTAACTTCCATAAGATAATTCTATGAGCGGATCGAGGACCTGGTCCACATGTGGCAAAAACCGAAAGCAAATTTAAGGATGGATAAAGACAAAAGTGATACAAAAATTGTCTTTTTTTTTTTTACTTAGATTTAATCTAAGTTTTTGTACTTAACACTCAATCATTTTGCGTACTTTGTGACAAAATTACAATACAAATTTTAAATATATAATTGTATAAGATTAGATAGGAACTTTTTGTTATCAACTAAGTGACAATCATTGATAGATAACAGACACATCATGAACCAATAATAACGAGTGAAGAGCTTTGCACTATCTTTAGTGCATACTACATAGGATATATATGATTCAAAAATTTGGTTAGTGGATGAGAGGTTGTATGGAGAATGTACCCCATGTAGCGCTTCTATAGATGCGCCACAGAACTCTTACATTTGAATTGATTGACATGACCTAAGATTTATCCCAATCAAAGTTCGTGTTAAGAGAATGTATAGAATGCAGGGATATCCAGTATGGTCTATTAGACAACTTTATAGCCAATGAAATTACCGTAAAACAGTAAAGAATCAATAGGATTTGTTTGGTCAAAGTCAACGTTTAAAAATAGGAATAATAAGTGATCGTTAGATGAAATATTTGTAGCCAATTAGCTAACAGTAGACTAAATGATACGGTTTTTATTTGTTATTTCCTAAAAACGAGTAATCTTGTAGATCAAATTAGTCAATCAGACGGTGCTCTTCAAAAATCCCATTCAAAAATCCACCTTTCAAAAGTCATCTCCTTTTCCAAAGCTTTCAGGCCAAAATATATTTTCCCTTAACGTGAAAGAAAGATAAATAAAAAAGTTGACATTTTTTCATATCCTTCCCGATAGTTTTAATTTCAATGAAATTAATAAAAATCCGTTTTACCTTGCCATAACCACTAAGAACATATGTTGTTAATGAAGACTTGTAGAAATGTTTTATACTTGTAGATGAGGATATTTTTTAAATATATAGAATAAATTATGAAGTATATAAAAAGCAATCAAGATTTTATCTTAAAACATTTTATTTAAACACTTCTTCTGGTAAAATTGACTGAAAAGAAGGCTTCCAAAAATCCGCTTTCTCCATATTTCTTTTCAAAAATGGAATGAAATCGCGAAACATTTGAAGTGAATTCAAACATAATTTCTGAAAAAAAAATAAAAGACACGGTTGTATACAAAAGTGGAAATGTTTACTTTTGAAGTTGAATGCTTTGCTGGTAAGCGTTCCTGCATGTTTAATGCTGTTGTAAATGTAGTTAGAACATATGTTTTTTAATCGTATTTGCAAGTAAACGTATTTTCTTTTTGTTTGCTTCCATCAAATATTTCCATCTTGATGAGTTCACAGATAGTATTTATATGTAGTAGTATTTTTTTTTAAGTTGGCCCCCTATGGTCAAATTCTGGATCCGCCACTGTCCATCTATACAACCAAATTGACGTCATCTGTTACGTTTAATACAATACCTATAGCAAAGATCTCTTTTCTTTATGATCATAATACAAAAGAGAAACAAATGTGGTTATGCTCTGAGATAATTTTGATTCTTGGATCTTGTTTTACCTAACTTTCAGAAACCATCGGGATAGGAAATTTGTCTTAATCAAATAAAAAGCAATCTCAAAACTTATGCATCTTTGTTTGAAGATTATGTTTACTGATTTAACATCTCATACCAGAGAGTGGACGATCTAGAATGCGATAGGTTATCTCATTTACAGGTGCCTACTTTTGATACAAGTTTACCTTTCACTATTGCAGTAGCCATTTTACTATTAATATTATTATCAATTTCTGCAAGAGGTTCAAAGTCAAAGTTTCAATCCATCGAGATTTTTAATATATCGGGATTGAATTTCATCAAATACTTGAACTGCATGCTACTTAGCTGCTTTTTGCCATTTTTGGCTTTCCTTAAACGTTATGTGAGGTAGATAGCGAACTTTAGGCTCACCATTCGATGTGCTTTTCTTTGATAGTACTTTTTTTTTCCAAAGTCCATTTTTTGCATTGCTCACAATGGTTAACTTTTCATCTTCTGTACTATGTAAAAAGTTCTAGATATTAATCCGTAATTTCTTTTTCCCTTCAATACTTCATAGCACACTCTTTGGGATGAAAAACTTTCTCACTATGCGACTTTTATAAATATTTCTTTCATATATGCATTACTTTGATTTTTAAGGTCCATGGGAATTCGATTTTCTTTCCAGATAAAGACGTTGTTGCAAAGAGTCGCGCAGTGTTAGAAACTCAGTTAGCCAAATTGCTTAGAATCTTCAAGATATTCAAAAAGTTTAGAAGTCAAAGGAACTTCTAGTTTTCTCGAAAACATAAAATTCACCATTTTTATTGGAATAAATGAAAATTATAAGAATTTTTTTAACCAAAAAACTTTAATGTTTATTAAAACAATAAATTTTTTTAGGGAGGCAACGATTTGAAACTAAAACTTTTTATAAAATGAGATATCTTGGAAGTATTAAACAACTTTTCTAAAAGTTTATCCTACATTAATAAATTCAGAACATTTTATGGCATACTAAAGCACAAGGGGAATGCTAATTAGTATTCACCATACAACGTTTCTTCATGTACATGCCAAAGTTTTGGATCAAATTTGAGACGAAACCTTTCAAGAAGAAGACGTTCACCATGGATCATAGGATATAATTCTCTTTTAAACAATACAAAACCTCATTAATTCCATCTGGAAGATTTCATTCTAATCATTGAATTCCCTGTTTCACATCAGGTAAAAACGCAATTTAGATCAGTTGGCCAATAAAAGCAAAGAATTTTTAATCATTTTTCGAATTTGAAAATGAATTATTTTAACTTTTTTTAATAGTAAAATTTTTTAACTGTCTTTAATGTTTTACAGTGGTGACATTGCCCTTTTGTATCGCCAACTCAAACTAACTAACTATAATAATTAACCAATTAATTAAATAAAAATTAATTTGGGCGAGTTAGTATAAGAGAGAGTTGATGCGCGTTGACCAGACCCCAAATTTTAAGAGCAGAGGTGATATGAAAATTTTTAGTACAAAAATAAGCATTTTTTAATATCTTTTTCGGAAATGTAATGTACACGTTATGTTTTAAAAGTAAACTTTTCAAATTCGAACATTTTCTGATTAGAATAAGCGCCAATATTGGCTTAAGCATCAGAAATATACAAATTTTACAAAAGTGCGCAGCAGTAAAACTTCGTCATGCGGCAATTTCAGTTTTGTGAAACTTTCTAATTTTAAATAGGAAGTTATAGTCAGAGTTTCACATTTTCTCGTTTCTATAAATATATAGGCTCAAAACGCAAATGAAAATGGCAAAAATGGAAATGTCGACCTAGAACTCTGCTAGAATTAGATAAATGAAAGTTTTTATTAATTAATAAAATTAATTTAAATATAGCTTAATATTTTAATGTTAAGATATGGAAAAAAATTTAGTGACAAAATTACCTAAGTTACAAAGCCAAATTCTTGATTTTCCCTCCAGATTCCTTGATTTAAATGGAAAAAGGATGGGCCTTTCACTGAATAACTTCATTTCGAAAAGCCTTGTACATAGAGCATTGAATTATAACTGGCAATTCAAAAAGAAGCAAAAAATTTTTTTATCTTGATCTGAAAAGTGAAGCAATTGCATTTGGATGCGAGTGCCTTTCGTACATTTTCGTAAAAGTCGTCAATATTTTGGGTGAAGCTTTAAAATTTCTTGAGTGCGAAAACACAAGGAATCCTTTCAGAACATTCTGGATCATTAAATCACGCAGTAAAATTTTTTTTGCCTCATTTTAATCAATTTTTGATCAAGGACTGTCTAAGTTCATCATAAATTCTCCTATATATATAGTTCTAGTTTCTCTTACCCATTTTTTTGAACCTTCAGCTCCCTTCAAGCTCTCTAAGAGACAGGGAGAAGTTATCTCTGGCTTTGATGCCTTTGTATTGGGGTTTCGTTTTTTACTTAACTTGGGGGGGGGGGGGAGATGATGGAAGGATTATTTAATACTTTTAATTGCTTCTGGAAGCTTCTAGAATCTTATTTTAAGTAGAAGGAATGAAGGAAGGAAAATTTATTGTTTAAACACAAATTTTAGACATGATGAGCAAAGTTTCATTTGAATCAAATATACATTTAAGATCAGTGCTGCTTAAAAATGCATATTTAATTAAATAAGTGATAATGAATTTAATTATTAAATTAAATTAAAATAATAAAAACAAACACGTGTAAAAAGTAAATAAAACAAAAAAAATAGAGGAATATGTTTTAATTCAATTAAATTTCGTAATAAACTTTTAACTTTGTTTAAATAAATGTTGTAATTCCTTTTTTATTCAATAAGTTAAAACAAAAGTAGATTTAAATGATTCTTTATTCACAGAGGTAGCATCTTCACTTGATCCATTTATACAGATCTCTTCTTTACTTGAATGCACTTTCAGATGGATCATCTTTGATTCGTTGATTTAGAGAGGAACGACCTTTTCTCGGTTGATTTTCAGGAGTTCAAAACACTTCGAACCCAAAAGTTTAAAGCATTTCGGTAAGAAACGTCAAAAACTAGGTACGGAAATGTCCATCACCATATTTTCAGAGTTATTGTCTTTACTCGAGCAATGGCCAGAGAATGAAGCGATGCTAGAGAAGTGAAATTCGCTGAACATTTGCAAATACGCTAAAAAAAAGATTAATAGAAATGTTTTCAACATTAAGTTTGCGGTAGTGATGAAAATGGCTGCACGATATTTGAATAAAAATCAAGTAATAATTTCTATTATCGATATTTATGAATTGAAAAATTTTAGGCATCACTTTATAGTTAAAAATCCACTTGAAGATTTTAGATACATTTTGTTTGGTTTTAAGTTAACTCAAATTGCGTCCACCTTTTTTAATAAGCTAAAACTGAAATTTTTATTCAAATATTTTGGAATATTTGAAATTTCACTTATCAAATCTTACAATAACACTCTGAACTTTCAATCAGTTTCGTTGCCTTATTATTATTATCATCATTTTTTTGTATCGCAATGAGTTTTTAAAATGACATTTCACAATGAAATTCCACTTGAAAAAGGAAGGATATTTTTTCAGGTAAAATGTTTACGCTTAATCAAACTTATTTGATCATTTTTCAGAACACAGTTAAACATATAAAAACGCGTTAACTTGTCAAACTTCTATTTGAAGCCCACGTAATGGAGAACTATCAAAAGTGAAGTTTGTGCATAGATTTAAGATTTTTTTTGTCATTTAAAAATAGTAATTGAAAGGTAATATTGTTAAAGTGAAAAATAAGGTAAATCTTTGTGAGGTTCATGTTTAACACTTTTGGAAAAAAAAGTATGCGTTTGTTCATTTTGCGTTTTTTGTTCCATGGTTGCACCTACACCTACTCTTACTAATTTTGAGTTAACTTCGCGCCTCATATGGGCCGTGTCCTAAACTTTCGGAAAGACTGCTCAAGTCAGGGAAGACCTGAAAAGGTAATTATACTTCATTTCTGCACACTAATTTCACTTTTTTTTTATAGTAAATATGATTCCTGATTATGACGAACAATTTTGTGGAGTTCTTTCAATCCAGAGAGAAAGAGAGAGAGAGAGGTGGAGGGAGAAAGAGGTTTTAATTATAATTTTTTTCAGTTTTCAAATATAGAACATGAAATATTTGGAAGCATAAGCAACAGCATTGCAAACAAATGCGCCATCCTTGATAACATAATATAGTATAGTCAAATCAAGCTTTGTTTGTTCACGAAAAAGCAGGTTGCTGCATTCAGAGCAAATATTTGCTCTTCTCCATGCAAAGCTAGTGAGTGGCCTTGAAAAGGGGAGGGGGAGGGGGGGGGGGGGAGAGAAGACATGCACATTATGACTTCGTTCTTTGTTCTACATATAGAGACCTTGTTTTTCAATTATGAAAGAGTAGCACGGATAAACACTTTGCGTTTTCTAAGACAAATAGGTAGGTGCACACGTGTATAATGGATCAAAGAGGAATGATATAAAGATTTCAATCTCTCTATATATATACTCGCGAAATGATTGTTAGCAGCTGTTTATAGGTGTTTTGGATGGGATGCCTTCAAAGAAGAAAAAGAAGAAGATCCCATTTGAAGACAATATCCAAATGAAGTGGAAAAATAGTTATAGGATTGAAGGGGAATAATTTTGGGAAAATTTTTTTTATATATTGATATAATCGATAAACAAAACAATTAATTTCGGTGTAAGCTAACACCGTTTCGAGTTCTAAAGTAAAAATTTTTAGAATTGAAAATAAAACAAATTTCCAAATTTTAGGCAAGGAGAGATGGGGATAAAGAAATTGCCTTTATCTTATCAATAAAAAAAATTTCTCCCTGAATTATTCCCGTTCATTCTTATAACATTTCAATCACTGAGGACATGTGACACACTTTATTGCACCTTACTGAACGACACAAGCAAGATTTGTTGCATCAACTGCAAACAACTCCAGTTAGCAACACCAAAAGAATTCCTCACTCACTACTAAACATAATCACACATTAGCCAGTTATGCTAACCATACTTCATATTAACCTAAATCATTCAAGAATCGCCTGGGATATGCCTTCATAATATCCTCTACTCGCATACTTACTCTGTAATATCTATCAATTAGCCCTGCTTCTACATTCCGCGCCAAATGTTAAGCTACAAATTAATACACATACCTGCATTACAACAGATTACTCATGTACCATCATGTTCTAAACCCCTACTTTTATGCGCTCTTTCCTCTCAACCTTCTCTTACACATCCCATGGCAAACAATTTTGCGCTATCTCTCAGAAAAATCAAACAAAGCCGCAACAAAAACTGTAATATAGTCATATCCCCTGACTTCAACTCCAGATCCTATCTTTGGGAGACAAAACAAAATACACGCGGCTGGCAAACACTTGAATTCTTAACCTCCAACAAGCTCACCGTGATCGAGAACGATAAAACACGCACTTTCAGAAGACGCCATTTAAACAATCTCTACCAATCACACATCGACCTAACCGTCACCTCCAATGAAACATCGAATATCATTCTCAACTGGTAAATCAGATGCTCCACCGCATCCGACCACACATACATCACATACCAAATTGACAAGTAAATACTCTATTAATAATATCCCAGCCGCAAACATGTTAGAAATTTTTTTTGCATCTCTTTCTTCCACAATCTTGAATCCTGACTAGGCAACACCAAACTCTCTACAGACTCAACTGAAAAACTTGAAGAATCTGCACTCTACTTTCTGCAATCAAAAATCTTCAAAAAGCGCTCTTAAAGAATGAAATCAAATACTTGTCCTTCAAATAATGTTATAATACTCCTTTCCCAAAATCACAACCAGAGAGAACTGAACAAAACAAAGCATTTTCTAAAAAGGAAACTTTTTTGGGAAGTAATGAGATTTTTGAAAAGATTATGAGAAGAGTTTGGATTTGAAAGAAGAATATACCAATTTTTTGAACATAATTGCCTTCCAATGTAATCAAATTATGTTTCAGAAATTGTTTATTGGTATATGTGAGTACTTTTTTGCTTTCTTATAGCTCTTTTGTACAAAACTTGAAGACAGTGTAGATTATAGTGTGCATTAGAATTCCAAATTATTTGGCCAAGTTTTAAAGGGAGTAGATTAAATATGCTTGTCAAAATTCAAGAAAGGCCTGAAGTTATCAATATTCTTAAATATAGTGATTCCGCTTCTTCCATCATCAAACAGAAATGATTCGAAAGATAGGGAGGGTGATCGTTATGTCGTTCGTTGCCGGTAATAAACGGAAAAAGAAATGCAGCATCGGAAAACGAATGAAACAAAAACCTACAATGGAAGAATAGCGATTTCAGTTTTGCACATCAAAAGTTTTTAAAGCACCACAAGAACTATCTGTTGCGGTTCTTGTTCTACCTTTTTAAAAACTTAAATCGTTATGACAAAACATCTTTTATGTTTCGTAATCAAATTTCCAAAGCTTTATTATTTTTTAGCATGTTTTATGTTTATTTTTTAGTGATAATAATTCAGTGAATATAAAAAGTATAGACACACTTGAATAAATTTTAACACTCACTCACTCCAAGTTCTACCTTGAAGCCTAAATTATTTTTTTCCAAAATTTAGCAGTTTGCTTTTTTTTACTAAATGGAACTGTTTTTTAAGTGACGAAGTTGAAAACATTTGCAATTTTTTTTAATTTCTATTTAACAAGGTACGCCTAAATGTACAGGTACACTCAATTAACATCAATAATAATTTGTGAAATAGACTGCATTTTGAGAGCAGAAGTCTTTTTAGCCTTTCGCAGTAGAGGAATGCGACTCAAGGACAACGAGAAAGAATACGACGCCCAAATCAAAACTCTCTATATGGAAAAAGGTAGGTAGATATACGCCTCCTCACACATATACTAAAAACGCGTGCATCAACATTGCTATTTAAAAAGAGGGGTTCATCGTCCTTTCGCATTTGTTCATTATTGTATTTCAGTGCATCGTACCTTTCAACTCAAAACAAAGCACGTGACCAAAAGTTTGCGCAGCGAATCAGCTTGCGCGCCTCATTTACGCCATTTTAGCTTGGCAAGGCGGTACAACACTCGCGAAAACATTTGCTCCTTAGAAACTACGAAAGTGGTGTCTTGAACACATTTCTTACCTTCAAAAAGGGAATTTAATGTAAGTTTACCTTATTTTTAATTCATACAACTACATTTTGTTTTTAAACATTAAATTATAAAAATATTAATTGAAAATAATTTCTTATTTTTTTAATAAACTAAATAAAAAAGTAATGTAAACTTTGTAACTTGAATTTTTTTTATTTATTATGCATTAATAAATTGATCAATAAGTCAAGTTATCAAATATTTTTAAACTTAATTTTGTTTGCAGTATATCACAAGTTGGATAAACAAAATATAAAGAAATTTGGTAAGAATGCATTTAATAAAATGCTAAGTCACTGTGTTGACCCATTTGAGCAGAGTTTCTTTACATTAAGAACATTCGTCTAAAATGAGTTAAAATGGGTGATTTATGAATGAAATTAAGTTAAAATGGGTTAATTAATTGGCGCAATATTTAACCATTAACTTATTCAACGCTATTAGAAATATTAATCCGATTTTGAGATTTAGAAATGGGAAACAGTTATTAAAACAAAAACAGATTTCTATTTAAATAAGAAAAATATTAAAGGATTGTTCTATTTTAGAATTACGCAAATCAGATCTGAAGTTTGCAAATTTAAAGAAGGATGACGAGCTGTGGAAAAGACAAAGTCTACCCAAAATTTGAAGAAGCAATTCTGTTTTACCCCAAATAATTTCTCCTTCATATATATAAATATATATAATTCTAACTAATTCTCGCAAATCTCATTTCACGCTGTGCTCTTTACTTTCACATTAATATTTTTAATTTATTTCATTTTTTATTCAATTGTTCATCACTTTTAATCGCTTAACTTTGTAAAAATTGTATACTTAAATTATTATCTTCATTCTAACAAATTTGCAAGATTATAATGTTTAAGGATTCATTATATTATTATAGAACATATAAACATATTGCTTTGTTCTTGTTTCAAATAATAAATATAAAATTATGAACTATATTCAGAAAACTCTTGGTACACACAAAAAAGTAGAACATCTAAAAAATATGAAATATTAAAAAAATGAGTAATTTTAATTTCATTAATATACTTATTTACAACTTTAAAAGTTAAAATTAAAATATTTCAGATTTAAATTTACAAACATGAGTTAGAATAAAGGAGAAAAAACTTGAAAATTTTTATAAAGAAAATAACTCTTCTGAAATTTTTATATATTGAAATATTTATTTAAACATTTTTTACATAAAAAATGATTTGCTACATTTCAATTTTGATTAAATTATGGATCATCGCATTGTTTAAAAAGAGCTTTATATTCTTTTTATATAAGTATCAGAAAAATTAGTGAGATTAATCAAAGAAATGTATAAAAACTGAAAGACATGCATCAAAACGACCGAAGGATTGTCAAGGGAATTTGAAGTAAAAACAGGTTTACATCAAGGTTCAGCATTAAGTCCATTATTGTGTGCACTGGTTATCGATGAGCTTTCAAAGCGTTTAAGGAAAGAAGAACTATGGGACATTTTATTCGCAGATGACTTGGCAATATTAGCGGATAGCGAAGCGGAGCTACAGAAGAGACTGATAAAATGGCAAGAAAGTTCAGAAAAGTTTGGATTAAAGATGAATGCTAGAAAAACAGAAAGAATGATGTGTAGCAAGAATGAGGATATCAAAGTGAATGTGGAAGGTAGACATGGAAACAAACTGAAGCAGGTGAATTATTTTAAATATTTGGGAGCGCAAGTTATGTGTAATGGAAGCTATGAAAGGGAAATACAATCAAGAATAAATGCGAGCTGGTTGAAATGGAAAGAAGTGAAAACCGTACTATGTGATAAAGCAATGCCGATGAAGTTAAAAGCAAAAATTTATACCACAATGGTTAGACCTGTAATGTCCTATGGGTGTGAATGCTGGAGTCTCAAAAAGAAAGAAGAGAAGAGATTGTTGACCACAGAAATGAAGATGCTGAGAATGATGCTGGGAAAAACTCTGAAAGACAAAATAAGAAATGAAGTAATTAGAAGAAGGACAGGAGTTGAGGTAAGCGTGTTGGCGGTAGCAGAGCGAAGTAAGTTGCGATGGTACGGACATATTTTAAGGAAGAAAGAAGAGGATCCAGTACGTCAAGTGATGGAAAAAGGAGTGGATGGCAAAAGAAGCAGAGGAAGACAGGGAAAAAGATGGAAAGATGGGCTAAAAGAAAAACTCCAGGAGCTTGGGCTAGATGAAAAAGATGCACTCAACAGAAAATTGTGGAGAGAAAGGATCAAAGCCACCGACCCCCAACTAGGGGATAAGGTGTAGATGAAGAAGAAGAAGAAGAAGAATTTTGATTAAATTAAAGAATCGCGAATTCTACCGATGCAGATTAATCGGAACATTCCTAAAATGTAAAGTAAAAATCTTCCAAAACAGAATGGATTGGATCAGGAGTGTCACATGATGGTCCAGGGAGGGACAAAAGTTATTAATGACAACGTTAAAAATCATTTCCATTAGAATTGATGGCGGTCTTTAAAATTTCTCTCCCATTCCTAAAAATGGACTGGACGTGTTGTATAAATATATTTTTTATATTCACAGTCTACGAAGTTTGACCTCGGGTATATGCCCCTTTGCCCCAAGTATTTAATGGTCAAGTGTGGACACAGCAGAAACCCCAATACCCAAAATTTTTATTCAATACCTTCCAAAATCTCAAAAGGAGGAAGTTTATATTTTATTGGCCATAACCAATTATATATTACTACGATATACCTAGGTTTCTATGGCCTACAATTTTTCAGAAGAATGGAGAGACAGAGGGTTTTAAAATCATTTTGCCTTAAAAAGCGATGTCAACTTGGGACCCAGACATAATATTATTCATTCAATTCTTATAACTAAATTTTTTTGTGGATTTAATTTGATACCTTTTTATAACAAATAATAAAGTTTTCTTCATGTTTTAATGTCATATAATAAAAATGGGTTAAAAGCTGGCTAGAAATCCTTGTGTTTTTGAATATTCACTGTGGAGCAAATTTTTTAAAAGTTAGAACTTTTTTAAAATTAATAATTAATTTTTATGCAAAATTTAAAGCAAAACTCAAATATCAAATTGGATTTTTTTGATTAGCTATATTTTCGAAAATATTTTCACCCGCATTGGAACGATTAATACTTTTAAAAAAAGGGGGAAGGTGCAAAAAAGCCAACACATCACCAATATCAGAATGAAGAACGATTTAATGGAAGAAAGCCGCCCCATAATCTACCCTCGTTTAAAACGATTAATACTTTTAAAAAAAGGGGGAAGGTGCAAAAAAGCCAACACATCACCAATATCAGAATGAAGAACGATATAATGGAAGAAAGCCGCCCCATAATCTACCCTCGTTTAAAACGATTAATACTTTTAAAAAAGGGTGAAGGTGCAAAAAATCCAACACATCACCAATATCAGAATGAAGAACGATATAATGGAAGAAAGCCGCCCCATAATCTACCCTCGTTTAAAACGATTAATACTTTTTAAAAAATGGGGAAGGTGCAAAAAAGCCAACACATCACCAATATCAGAATGAAGAACGATATAATGGAAGAAAGCCGCCCCATAATCTACCCTCGTTTAAAACGATTAATACTTTTAAAAAAAGGGGGAAGGTGCAAAAAAGCCAACACATCACCAATATCAGAATGAAGAACGATATAATGGAAGAAAGCCGCCCCATAATCTACCCTCGTTTAAAACGATTAATACTTTTAAAAAAGGGGGAAGGTGCAAAAAAGCCAACACATCACCAATATCAGAATGAAGAACGATATAATGGAAGAAAGCCGCCCCATAATCTACCCTCGTTTAAAACGATTAATACTTTTAAAAAAGGGGGAAGGTGCAAAAAAGCCAACACATCACCAATATCAGAATGAAGAACGATATAATGGAAGAAAGCCGCCCCATAATCTACCCTCGTTTAAAACGATTAATACTTTTAAAAAAGGGGGAAGGTGCAAAAAAGCCAACACATCACCAATATCAGAATGAAGAACGATATAATGGAAGAAAGCCGCCCCATAATCTACCCTCGTTTAAAACGATTAATACTTTTAAAAAAGGGGGAAGGTGCAAAAAAGCCAACACATCACCAATATCAGAATGAAGAACGATATAATGGAAGAAAGCCGCCCCATAATCTACCCTCGTTTAAAACGATTAATACTTTTAAAAAAGGGGGAAGGTGCAAAAAAGCCAACACATCACCAATATCAGAATGAAGAACGATATAATGGAAGAAAGCCGCCCCATAATCTACCCTCGTTTAAAACGATTAATACTTTTAAAAAAGGGGGAAGGTGCAAAAAAGCCAACACATCACCAATATCAGAATGAAGAACGATATAATGGAAGAAAGCCGCCCCATAATCTACCCTCGTTTAAAACGATTAATACTTTTAAAAAAGGGGGAAGGTGCAAAAAAGCCAACACATCACCAATATCAGAATGAAGAACGATATAATGGAAGAAAGCCGCCCCATAATCTACCCTCGTTTAAAACGATTAATACTTTTAAAAAAGGGGGGAAGGTGCAAAAAAGCCAACACATCACCAATATCAGAATGAAGAACGATATAATGGAAGAAAGCCGCCCCATAATCTACCCTCGTTTAAAACGATTAATACTTTTAAAAAAGGGGGAAGGTGCAAAAAAGCCAACACATCACCAATATCAGAATGAATAACGATATAATGGAAGAAAGCCGCCCCATAATCTACCCTCGTTTAAAACGATTAATACTTTTAAAAAAGGGGGAAGGTGCAAAAAAGCCAACACATCACCAATATCAGAATGAAGAACGATATAATGGAAGAAAGCCGCCCCATAATCTACCCTCGTTTAAAACGATTAATACTTTTAAAAAAGGGGGAAGGTGCAAAAAAGCCAACACATCACCAATATCAGAATGAAGAACGATATAATGGAAGAAAGCCGCCCCATAATCTACCCTCGTTTAAAACGATTAATACTTTTAAAAAAGGGGGAAGGTGCAAAAAAGCCAACACATCACCAATATCAGAATGAAGAACGATATAATGGAAGAAAGCCGCCCCATAATCTACCCTCGTTTAAAACGATTAATACTTTTAAAAAAGGGGGAAGGTGCAAAAAAGCCAACACATCACCAATATCAGAATGAATAACGATATAATGGAAGAAAGCCGCCCCATAATCTACCCTCGTTTAAAACGATTAATACTTTTAAAAAAGGGGGAAGGTGCAAAAAAGCCAACACATCACCAATATCAGAATGAAGAACGATATAATGGAAGAAAGCCGCCCCATAATCTACCCTCGTTTAAAACGATTAATACTTTTAAAAAAGGGGGAAGGTGCAAAAAAGCCAACACATCACCAATATCAGAATGAAGAACGATATAATGGAAGAAAGCCGCCCCATAATCTACCCTCGTTTAAAACGATTAATACTTTTAAAAAAGGGGGAAGGTGCAAAAAAGCCAACACATCACCAATATCAGAATGAAGAACGATATAATGGAAGAAAGCCGCCCCATAATCTACCCTCGTTTAAAACGATTAATACTTTTAAAAAAGGGGGAAGGTGCAAAAAAGCCAACACATCACCAATATCAGAATGAAGAACGATATAATGGAAGAAAGCCGCCCCATAATCTACCCTCGTTTAAAACGATTAATACTTTTAAAAAAGGGGGAAGGTGCAAAAAAGCCAACACATCACCAATATCAGAATGAAGAACGATATAATGGAAGAAAGCCGCCCCATAATCTACCCTCGTTTAAAACGATTAATACTTTTAAAAAAGGGGGAAGGTGCAAAAAAGCCAACACATCACCAATATCAGAATGAAGAACGATATAATGGAAGAAAGCCGCCCCATAATCTACCCTCGTTTAAAACGATTAATACTTTTAAAAAAGGGGGAAGGTGCAAAAAAGCCAACACATCACCAATATCAGAATGAAGAACGATATAATGGAAGAAAGCCGCCCCATAATCTACCCTCGTTTAAAACGATTAATACTTTTAAAAAAGGGGGAAGGTGCAAAAAAGCCAACACATCACCAATATCAGAATGAAGAACGATATAATGGAAGAAAGCCGCCCCATAATCTACCCTCGTTTAAAACGATTAATACTTTTAAAAAAGGGGGAAGGTGCAAAAAAGCCAACACATCACCAATATCAGAATGAAGAACGATATAATGGAAGAAAGCCGCCCCATAATCTACCCTCGTTTAAAACGATTAATACTTTTAAAAAAGGGGGAAGGTGCAAAAAAGCCAACACATCACCAATATCAGAATGAAGAACGATATAATGGAAGAAAGCCGCCCCATAATCTACCCTCGTTTAAAACGATTAATACTTTTAAAAAAGGGGGAAGGTGCAAAAAAGCCAACACATCACCAATATCAGAATGAAGAACGATATAATGGAAGAAAGCCGCCCCATAATCTACCCTCGTTTAAAACGATTAATACTTTTAAAAAAGGGGGAAGGTGCAAAAAAGCCAACACATCACCAATATCAGAATGAAGAACGATATAATGGAAGAAAGCCGCCCCATAATCTACCCTCGTTTAAAACGATTAATACTTTTAAAAAAGGGGGAAGGTGCAAAAAAGCCAACACATCACCAATATCAGAATGAAGAACGATATAATGGAAGAAAGCCGCCCCATAATCTACCCTCGTTTAAAACGATTAATACTTTTAAAAAAGGGGGAAGGTGCAAAAAAGCCAACACATCACCAATATCAGAATGAAGAACGATATAATGGAAGAAAGCCGCCCCATAATCTACCCTCGTTTAAAACGATTAATACTTTTAAAAAAGGGGGAAGGTGCAAAAAAGCCAACACATCACCAATATCAGAATGAAGAACGATATAATGGAAGAAAGCCGCCCCATAATCTACCCTCGTTTAAAACGATTAATACTTTTAAAAAAGGGGGAAGGTGCAAAAAAGCCAACACATCACCAATATCAGAATGAAGAACGATATAATGGAAGAAAGCCGCCCCATAATCTACCCTCGTTTAAAACGATTAATACTTTTAAAAAAGGGGGAAGGTGCAAAAAAGCCAACACATCACCAATATCAGAATGAAGAACGATATAATGGAAGAAAGCCGCCCCATAATCTACCCTCGTTTAAAACGATTAATACTTTTAAAAAAGGGGGAAGGTGCAAAAAAGCCAACACATCACCAATATCAGAATGAAGAACGATATAATGGAAGAAAGCCGCCCCATAATCTACCCTCGTTTAAAACGATTAATACTTTTAAAAAAGGGGGAAGGTGCAAAAAAGCCAACACATCACCAATATCAGAATGAAGAACGATATAATGGAAGAAAGCCGCCCCATAATCTACCCTCGTTTAAAACGATTAATACTTTTAAAAAAGGGGGAAGGTGCAAAAAAGCCAACACATCACCAATATCAGAATGAAGAACGATATAATGGAAGAAAGCCGCCCCATAATCTACCCTCGTTTAAAACGATTAATACTTTTAAAAAAGGGGGAAGGTGCAAAAAAGCCAACACATCACCAATATCAGAATGAAGAACGATATAATGGAAGAAAGCCGCCCCATAATCTACCCTCGTTTAAAACGATTAATACTTTTAAAAAAGGGGGAAGGTGCAAAAAAGCCAACACATCACCAATATCAGAATGAAGAACGATATAATGGAAGAAAGCCGCCCCATAATCTACCCTCGTTTAAAACGATTAATACTTTTAAAAAAGGGGGAAGGTGCAAAAAAGCCAACACATCACCAATATCAGAATGAAGAACGATATAATGGAAGAAAGCCGCCCCATAATCTACCCTCGTTTAAAACGATTAATACTTTTAAAAAAGGGGGAAGGTGCAAAAAAGCCAACACATCACCAATATCAGAATGAAGAACGATATAATGGAAGAAAGCCGCCCCATAATCTACCCTCGTTTAAAACGATTAATACTTTTAAAAAAGGGGGAAGGTGCAAAAAAGCCAACACATCACCAATATCAGAATGAATAACGATATAATGGAAGAAAGCCGCCCCATAATCTACCCTCGTTTAAAACGATTAATACTTTTAAAAAAGGGGGAAGGTGCAAAAAAGCCAACACATCACCAATATCAGAATGAATAACGATATAATGGAAGAAAGCCGCCCCATAATCTACCCTCGTTTAAAACGATTAATACTTTTAAAAAAGGGGGAAGGTGCAAAAAAGCCAACACATCACCAATATCAGAATGAATAACGATATAATGGAAGAAAGCCGCCCCATAATCTACCCTCGTTTAAAACGATTAATACTTTTAAAAAAGGGGGAAGGTGCAAAAAAGCCAACACATCACCAATATCAGAATGAATAACGATATAATGGAAGAAAGCCGCCCCATAATCTACCCTCGTTTAAAACGATTAATACTTTTAAAAAAGGGGGAAGGTGCAAAAAAGCCAACACATCACCAATATCAGAATGAATAACGATATAATGGAAGAAAGCCGCCCCATAATCTACCCTCGTTTAAAACGATTAATACTTTTAAAAAAGGGGGAAGGTGCAAAAAAGCCAACACATCACCAATATCAGAATGAAGAACGATATAATGGAAGAAAGCCGCCCCATAATCTACCCTCGTTTAAAACGATTAATACTTTTAAAAAAGGGGGAAGGTGCAAAAAAGCCAACACATCACCAATATCAGAATGAATAACGATATAATGGAAGAAAGCCGCCCCATAATCTACCCTCGTTTAAAACGATTAATACTTTTAAAAAAGGGGGAAGGTGCAAAAAAGCCAACACATCACCAATATCAGAATGAAGAACGATATAATGGAAGAAAGCCGCCCCATAATCTACCCTCGTTTAA
Organism: Nectonema munidae; assembly: GCA_030549495.1. Taxonomy (NCBI): domain Eukaryota; kingdom Metazoa; phylum Nematomorpha; class Nectonematoida; family Nectonematidae; genus Nectonema; species Nectonema munidae. Next base: position 1,312,358 of record JAUIRK010000883.1, read on the forward strand.
AACGATTAATACTTTTAAAAAAGGGGGAAGGTGCAAAAAAGCCAACACATCACCAATATGAGAATGAAGAACGATATAATGGAAGAAAGCCGCCCCATAATCTACCCTCGTTTAAAACGATTAATACTTTTAAAAAAGGGGGAAGGTGCAAAAAAGCCAACACATCACCAATATCAGAATGAAGAACGATATAATGGAAGAAAGCCGCCCCATAATCTACCCTCGTTTAAAACGATTAATACTTTTAAAAAAGGGGGAAGGTGCAAAAAAGCCAACACATCACCAATATCAGAATGAAGAACGATATAATGGAAGAAAGCCGCCCCATAATCTACCCTCGTTTAAAACGATTAATACTTTTAAAAAAGGGGGAAGGTGCAAAAAAGCCAACACATCACCAATATCAGAATGAAGAACGATATAATGGAAGAAAGCCGCCCCATAATCTACCCTCGTTTAAAACGATTAATACTTTTAAAAAAGGGGGAAGGTGCAAAAAAGCCAACACATCACCAATATCAGAATGAAGAACGATATAATGGAAGTAAGCCGCCCCATAATCTACCCTCGTTTAAAATGATTAATACTTTTATCCAATCATATTTACCAATCACACATCGACCTAACCGTCACCTCCAATGAAACATCGAATATCATTCTCAACTGGTAAATCAGATGTTCCACCGCATCCGACCACACATACATCACATACCAAATTGACAAGTAAATACTCTATTAATAATATCCCAGCCCCAAACATGGTGGAAAATTTTTTTGCATCTCTTTCTTCCACAATCTTGAATCCTGACTAGGCAACACCAAACTCTCTACAGACTCAACTGAAAAACTTGAAGAATCTGCACTCTACTTTCTGCAATCAAAAATCTTCAAAAAGCGCTCTTAAAGAATGAAATCAAATACTTGCCCTTCAAATAGTGTTATAATACTCCTTTCCCAAAATCTCAACCAGAGAGAACTGAACAAAACAAAGCATTTTCTAAAAAGGAAACTTTTTTGGGAAGTAATGAGATTTTTGAAAAGATTATGAGAAGAGTTTGGATTTGAAAGAAGAATATACCAATTTTTTTGAACATAATTGCCTTCCAATGTAATCAAATTATGTTTCACAAATTGTTTATTGGTATATGTGAGTACTTTTTTGCTTCTAAGACGAGTCTTATAGCTCTTTTGTACAAAACTTTAAGGCAGTGTAGATTATAGTGTGCATTAGAATTCCAAATTATTTGGCCAAGTTTTAAAGGGAGTAGATTAAATATGCTTGTCAAAATTCAAGAAAGGCCTGAAGTTATCAATATTCTTAAATATAGTGATTCCGCTTCTTCCTCATCATCAAACAGAAATGATTCGAAAGATAGGGAGGGTGATCGTTATGTCGTTCGTTGCCGGTAATAAACGGAAAAAGAAATGCAGCATCGGAAAACGAATGAAACAAAAACCTACAATAGAAGAATAGCGATTTCAGTTTTGCACATCAAAAGTTTTTAAAGCACCACAAGAACTATCTGTTGCGGTTCTTGTTCTACCTTTTTAAAAACTTAAATCGTTATGACAAAACATCTTTTATGTTTCGTAATCAAATTTCCAAAGCTTTATTATTTTTTAGCATGTTTTATGTTTATTTTTTAGTGATAATAATTCAGTGAATATAAAATGTATAGACACACTTAAATAAATTTTTACACTTACTCACTCACTCCAAGTTCTACCTTGAAGCCTAAATTATTTTTTTCCAAAATTTAGCAGTTTGCTTTTTTTACTAAATGGAACTGTTTTTTAAGTGACGAAGTTGAAAACATTTGCAATTTTTTTAAATTTCTATTTAACAAGGTACGCCTAAATGTACAGGTACACTCAATTAACATCAAGAATAATTTGTGAAATAGACTGCATTTTGAGAGCAGAAGTCTTTTTAGCCTTTCGCAGTAGAGGAATGCGACTCAAGGACAACGAGAAAGAATACGACGCCCAAATCAAAACTCTCTATATGGAAAAAGGTAGGTAGATATACGCCTCCTCACACATATACTAAAAACGCGTGCATCAACATTGCTATTTAAAAAGAGGGGTTCATCGTCCTTTCGCATTTGTTCATTGTTGTATTTCAGTGCATCGTACCTTTCAACTCAAAACAAAGCACGTGACCAAAAGTTTGCGCAGCGAATCAGCTTGCGCGCCTCATTTACGCCATTTTAGCTTGGCAAGGCGGTACAACACTCGCGAAAACATTTGCTCCTTAGAAACTACGAAAGTGGTGTCTTGAACACATTTCTTACCTTCAAAAAGGGAATTTAATGTAAGTTTACCTTATTTTTAATTCATACAACTACATTTTGTTTTTAAACATTAAATTATAAAAATATTTATTGAAAATAATTTCTTATTTTTTTAATAAACTAAAGAAAAAAGTAATGTAAACTTTGTAACTTGAATTTTTTTTATTTATTATGCATTAATAAATTGATCAATAAGTCAAGTTATCAAATATTTTTAAACTTAATTTTGTTTACAGTATATCACAAGTTGGATAAACAAAATATAAAGAAATTTGGTAAGAATGCATTTAATAAAATGCTAAGTCACTGTGTTGACCCATTTGAGCAGAGTTTCTTTACATTAAGAACATTCGTCTAAAATGGGTTAAAATGGGTGATTTATGAATGAAATTAAGTTAAAATGGGTTAATTAATTGGCGCAATATTTAACCATTAACTTTTTCAACGCTATTAGAAATATTAATCCGATTTTGAGATTTAGAAATGGGAAACAGTTATTAAAACAAAAACAGATTTCTATTTAAATAAGAAAAATATTAAAGAATTGTTCTATTTTAGAATTACGCAAATCAGATCTGAAGTTTGCAAATTTAAAGAAGGATGACGAGCTGTGGAAAAGACAAAGTCTACCCAAAATTTGAAGAAGCAATTCTGTTTTACCCCAAATAATTTCTCCTTCATATATATAAATATATATAATTCTAACTAATTCTCGCAAATCTCATTTCACGCTGTGCTCTTTACTTTCACATTAATATTTTTAATTTATTTCATTTTTTATTCAATTGTTCATCACTTTTAATCGCTTAACTTTGTAAAAATTGTATACTTAAATTATTATCCTCATTCTAACAAATTTGCAAGATTATAATGTTTAAGGATTCATTATATTATTATAGAACATATAAACATATTGCTTTGTTCTTGTTTCAAATAATAAATATAAAATTATGAACTATATTCAGAAAACTCTTGGTACACACAAAAAAAGTAGAACATCTAAAAAATATGAAATATTAAAAAAATGAGTAATTTTAATTTCATTAATATACTTATTTACAACTTTAAAAGTTAAAATTAAAATATTTCAGATTTAAATTTACAAACATGAGTTAGAATAAAGGAGAAAAAACTTGAAAATTTTTATAAAAAAAATAACTCTTCAGATATTTTTATATATTGAAATATTTATTTAAACATTTTTTACATAAAAAATGATTTGCTACATTTCAATTTTGATTAAATTATGGATCATCGCATTGTTTGAAAAAGAGCTTTATATTCTTTTTATATAAGTATCAGAAAAATTAGTGAGATTAATCAAAGAAATGTATAAAAACTGAAAGACATGCATCAAAAGGACCGAAGGATTGTCAAGGGAATTTGAAGTAAAAACAGGTTTACATCAAGGTTCAGCATTAAGTCCATTATTGTTTGCGCTGGTTATCGATGAGCTTTCAGAGCATTTAAGGAAAGAAGAACTATGGGACATTTTATTCGCAGATGACTTGGCAATATTAGCGGATAGCGAAGCGGAGCTACAGAAGAGACTGATAAAATGGCAAGAAAGCTTAGAAAAGTTTGGATTAAAGATGAATGCTAGGAAAACAGAAAGAATGATGTGTAGCAAGAATGAGGATATCAAAGTGAATGTGGAAGATAGACATGGAAACAAACTGAAGCAGGTGAATTATTTTAAATATTTGGGAGCGCAAGTTATGTGTAATGGAAGCTATGAAAGGGATACAATCAAGAATAAATGCGAGCTGGTTGAAATGGAAAGAAGTGAAAACCGTACTATGTGATAAAGCAATGCCGATGAAGTTAAAAGCAAAAATTTATACCACAATGGTTAGACCTGTAATGTCCTATGGGTGTGAATGCTGGAGTCTCAAAAAGAAAGAAGAGAAGAGATTGTTGACCACAGAAATGAAGATGCTGAGAATGATGCTGGGAAAAACTCTGAAAGACAAAATAAGAAATGAAGTAATTAGAAGAAGGACAGGAGTTGAGGTAAGCGTGTTGGCGGTAGCAGAGCGAAGTAAGTTGCGATGGTACGGACATATTTTAAGGAAGAAAGAAGAGGATCCAGTACGTCAAGTGATGGAAAAAGGAGTGGATGGCAAAAGAAGCAGAGGAAGACAGCGAAAAAGATGGAAAGATGGGCTAAAAGAAAAACTCCAGGAGCTTGGGCTAGATGAAAAAGATGCACTCAACAGAAAATTGTGGAGAGAAAGGATCAAAGCCACCGACCCCCAACTAGGGGATAAGGTGTAGATGAAGAAGAAGAAGAAGAAGAATTTTGATTAAATTAAAGAATCGCGAATTCTACCGATGCAGATTAATCGGAACATTCCTAAAATGTAAAGTAAAAATCTTCCAAAACAGAATGGATTGGATCAGGAGTGTCACATGATGGTCCAGGGAGGGACAAAAGTTATTAATGACAACGTTAAAAATCATTTCCATTAGAATTGATGGCGGTCTTTAAAATTTCTCTCCCATTCCTAAAAATGGACTGGACGTGTTGTATAAATATATTTTTTATATTCACAGTCTACGAAGTTTGACCTCGGGTATATGCCCCTTTGCCCCAAGTATTTAATGGTCAAGTGTGGACACAGCAGAAACCCCAATACCCAAAATTTTTATTCAATACCTTCCAAAATCTCAAAAGGAGGAAGTTTATATTTTATTGGCCATAACCAATTATATATTACTACGATATACCTAGGTTTCTTTGGCCTACAATTTTTCAGAAGAATGGAGAGACAGAGGGTTTTAAAATCATTTTGCCTTAAAAAGCGATGTCAACTTGGGACCCAGACATAATATTATTCATTCAATTCTTATAACTAGATTTTCGTGTGGATTTAATTTGATACCTTTTTATAACAAATAATAAAGTTTTCTTCATGTTTTAATGTCATATAATAAAAATGGGTTAAAAGCTGGCTAGAAATCCTTGTGTTTTTGAATATTCACTGTGGAGCAAATTTTTTAAAAGTTAGAACTTTTTTAAAATTAATAATTAATTTTTATGCAAAATTTAAAGCAAAACTCAAATATCAAATTGGATTTTTTTGATTAGCTATATTTTCGAAAATATTTTCACCCGCCTTGGAACGATTAATACTTTTAAAAAAAGGGGGAAAGTGCAAAAAAGCCAACACATCAATATCAGAATGAAGAACGATTTAATGGAAGAAAGCCGCCCCATAATCTACCCTCGTTTAAAACGATTAATACTTTTAAAAAAGGGGGAAGGTGCAAAAAAGCCAACACATCACCAATATCAGAATGAAGAACGATATAATGGAAGAAAGCCGCCCCATAATCTACCCTCGTTTAAAACGATTAATACTTTTAAAAAAGGGGGAAGGTGCAAAAAAGCCAACACATCACCAATATCAGAATGAAGAACGATATAATGGAAGAAAGCCGCCCCATAATCTACCCTCGTTTAAAACGATTAATACTTTTAAAAAAGGGGGAAGGTGCAAAAAAGCCAACACATCACCAATATCAGAATGAAGAACGATTTAATGGAAGAAAGCCGCCCCATAATCTACCCTCGTTTAAAACGATTAATACTTTTAAAAAAAGGGGGAAGGTGCAAAAAAGCCAACACATCACCAATATCAGAATGAAGAACGATTTAATGGAAGAAAGCCGCCCCATAATCTACCCTCGTTTAAAACGATTAATACTTTTAAAAAAAGGGGGAAGGTGCAAAAAAGCCAACACATCACCAATATCAGAATGAAGAACGATTTAATGGAAGAAAGCCGCCCCATAATCTACCCTCGTTTAAAACGATTAATACTTTTAAAAAAGGGGGAAGGTGCAAAAAAGCCAACACATCACCAATATCAGAATGAAGAACGATTTAATGGAAGAAAGCCGCCCCATAATCTACCCTCGTTTAAAACGATTAATACTTTTAAAAAAAGGGGGAAGGTGCAAAAAAGCCAACACATCACCAATATCAGAATGAAGAACGATATAATGGAAGAAAGCCGCCCCATAATCTACCCTCGTTTAAAACGATTAATACTTTTAAAAAAAGGGGGAAGGTGCAAAAAAGCCAAAAGATAACCAATATCAGAATGAAGAACGATATAATGGAAGAAAGCCGCCCCATAATCTACCCTCGTTTAAAACGATTAATACTTTTAAAAAAGGGGGAAGGTGCAAAAAAGCCAACACATCACCAATATCAGAATGAAGAACGATATAATGGAAGAAAGCCGCCCCATAATCTACCCTCGTTTAAAACGATTAATACTTTTAAAAAAGGGGGAAGGTGCAAAAAAGCCAACACATCACCAATATCAGAATGAAGAACGATTTAATGGAAGAAAGCCGCCCCATAATCTACCCTCGTTTAAAACGATTAATACTTTTAAAAAAGGGGGAAGGTGCAAAAAAGCCAAAAGATAACCAATATCAGAATGAAGAACGATATAATGGAAGAAAGCCGCCCCATAATCTACCCTCGTTTAAAACGATTAATACTTTTAAAAAAGGGGGAAGGTGCAAAAAAGCCAACACATCACCAATATCAGAATGAAGAACGATTTAATGGAAGAAAGCCGCCCCATAATCTACCCTCGTTTAAAACGATTAATACTTTTAAAAAAGGGGGAAGGTGCAAAAAAGCCAACACATCACCAATATCAGAATGAAGAACGATTTAATGGAAGAAAGCCGCCCCATAATCTACCCTCGTTTAAAACGATTAATACTTTAAAAAAAAGGGGAAGGTGCAAAAAAGCCAACACATCACCAATATCAGAATGAAGAACGATATAATGGAAGAAAGCCGCCCCATAATCTACCCTCGTTTAAAACGATTAATACTTTTAAAAAAGGGGGAAGGTGCAAAAAAGCCAACACATCACCAATATCAGAATGAAGAACGATATAATGGAAGAAAGCCGCCCCATAATCTACCCTCGTTTAAAACGATTAATACTTTTAAAAAAAGGGGGAAGGTGCAAAAAAGCCAAAAGATAACCAATATCAGAATGAAGAACGATATAATGGAAGAAAGCCGCCCCATAATCTACCCTCGTTTAAAACGATTAATACTTTTAAAAAAGGGGGAAGGTGCAAAAAAGCCAACACATCACCAATATCAGAATGAAGAACGATTTAATGGAAGAAAGCCGCCCCATAATCTACCCTCGTTTAAAACGATTAATACTTTTAAAAAAGGGGGAAGGTGCAAAAAAGCCAACACATCACCAATATCAGAATGAAGAACGATATAATGGAAGAAAGCCGCCCCATAATCTACCCTCGTTTAAAACGATTAATACTTTTAAAAAAGGGGGAAGGTGCAAAAAAGCCAACACATCACCAATATCAGAATGAAGAACGATATAATGGAAGAAAGCCGCCCCATAATCTACCCTCGTTTAAAACGATTAATACTTTTAAAAAAAGGGGGAAGGTGCAAAAAAGCCAACACATCACCAATATCAGAATGAAGAACGATATAATGGAAGAAAGCCGCCCCATAATCTACCCTCGTTTAAAACGATTAATACTTTTAAAAAAGGGGGAAGGTGCAAAAAAGCCAACACATCACCAATATCAGAATGAAGAACGATATAATGGAAGAAAGCCGCCCCATAATCTACCCTCGTTTAAAACGATTAATACTTTTAAAAAAGGGGGAAGGTGCAAAAAAGCCAACACATCACCAATATCAGAATGAAGAACGATATAATGGAAGAAAGCCGCCCCATAATCTACCCTCGTTTAAAACGATTAATACTTTTAAAAAAGGGGGGAAGGTGCAAAAAAGCCAACACATCACCAATATCAGAATGAAGAACGATATAATGGAAGAAAGCCGCCCCATAATCTACCCTCGTTTAAAACGATTAATACTTTTAAAAAAGGGGGAAGGTGCAAAAAAGCCAACACATCACCAATATCAGAATGAAGAACGATATAATGGAAGAAAGCCGCCCCATAATCTACCCTCGTTTAAAACGATTAATACTTTTAAAAAAGGGGGAAGGTGCAAAAAAGCCAACACATCACCAATATCAGAATGAAGAACGATATAATGGAAGAAAGCCGCCCCATAATCTACCCTCGTTTAAAACGATTAATACTTTTAAAAAAGGGGGAAGGTGCAAAAAAGCCAACACATCACCAATATCAGAATGAAGAACGATATAATGGAAGAAAGCCGCCCCATAATCTACCCTCGTTTAAAACGATTAATACTTTTAAAAAAGGGGGAAGGTGCAAAAAAGCCAACACATCACCAATATCAGAATGAAGAACGATATAATGGAAGAAAGCCGCCCCATAATCTACCCTCGTTTAAAACGATTAATACTTTTAAAAAAGGGGGAAGGTGCAAAAAAGCCAACACATCACCAATATCAGAATGAAGAACGATATAATGGAAGAAAGCCGCCCCATAATCTACCCTCGTTTAAAACGATTAATACTTTTAAAAAAGGGGGAAGGTGCAAAAAAGCCAACACATCACCAATATCAGAATGAAGAACGATATAATGGAAGAAAGCCGCCCCATAATCTACCCTCGTTTAAAACGATTAATACTTTTAAAAAAGGGGGAAGGTGCAAAAAAGCCAACACATCACCAATATCAGAATGAAGAACGATATAATGGAAGAAAGCCGCCCCATAATCTACCCTCGTTTAAAACGATTAATACTTTTAAAAAAGGGGGAAGGTGCAAAAAAGCCAACACATCACCAATATCAGAATGAAGAACGATATAATGGAAGAAAGCCGCCCCATAATCTACCCTCGTTTAAAACGATTAATACTTTTAAAAAAGGGGGAAGGTGCAAAAAAGCCAACACATCACCAATATCAGAATGAAGAACGATATAATGGAAGAAAGCCGCCCCATAATCTACCCTCGTTTAAAACGATTAATACTTTTAAAAAAAGGGGGAAGGTGCAAAAAAGCCAACACATCACCAATATCAGAATGAAGAACGATATAATGGAAGAAAGCCGCCCCATAATCTACCCTCGTTTAAAACGATTAATACTTTTAAAAAAGGGGGAAGGTGCAAAAAAGCCAACACATCACCAATATCAGAATGAAGAACGATATAATGGAAGAAAGCCGCCCCATAATCTACCCTCGTTTAAAACGATTAATACTTTTAAAAAAAGGGGGAAGGTGCAAAAAAGCCAAAACATCACCAATATCAGAATGAAGAACGATATAATGGAAGAAAGCCGCCCCATAATCTACCCTCGTTTAAAACGATTAATACTTTTTAAAAAAGGGGGAAGGTGCAAAAAAGCCAACACATCACCAATATCAGAATGAAGAACGATATAATGGAAGAAAGCCGCCCCATAATCTACCCTCGTTTAAAACGATTAATACTTTTAAAAAAAGGGGGAAGGTGCAAAAAAGCCAACACATCACCAATATCAGAATGAAGAACGATATAATGGAAGAAAGCCGCCCCATAATCTACCCTCGTTTAAAACGATTAATACTTTTAAAAAAGGGGGAAGGTGCAAAAAAGCCAACACATCACCAATATCAGAATGAAGAACGATATAATGGAAGAAAGCCGCCCCATAATCTACCCTCGTTTAAAACGATTAATACTTTTAAAAAAGGGGGAAGGTGCAAAAAAGCCAACACATCACCAATATCAGAATGAAGAACGATATAATGGAAGAAAGCCGCCCCATAATCTACCCTCGTTTAAAACGATTAATACTTTTAAAAAAAGGGGGAAGGTGCAAAAAAGCCAACACATCACCAATATCAGAATGAAGAACGATTTAATGGAAGAAAGCCGCCCCATAATCTACCCTCGTTTAAAACGATTAATACTTTTAAAAAAAGGGGGAAGGTGCAAAAAAGCCAACACATCACCAATATCAGAATGAAGAACGATATAATGGAAGAAAGCCGCCCCATAATCTACCCTCGTTTAAAACGATTAATACTTTTAAAAAAAGGGGGAAGGTGCAAAAAAGCCAACACATCACCAATATCAGAATGAAGAACGATTTAATGGAAGAAAGCCGCCCCATAATCTACCCTCGTTTAAAACGATTAATACTTTTAAAAAAGGGGGAAGGTGCAAAAAAGCCAACACATCACCAATATCAGAATGAAGAACGATATAATGGAAGAAAGCCGCCCCATAATCTACCCTCGTTTAAAACGATTAATACTTTTAAAAAAGGGGGAAGGTGCAAAAAAGCCAACACATCACCAATATCAGAATGAAGAACGATATAATGGAAGAAAGCCGCCCCATAATCTACCCTCGTTTAAAACGATTAATACTTTTAAAAAAGGGGGAAGGTGCAAAAAAGCCAACACATCACCAATATCAGAATGAAGAACGATATAATGGAAGAAAGCCGCCCCATAATCTACCCTCGTTTAAAACGATTAATACTTTTAAAAAAGGGGGAAGGTGCAAAAAAGCCAACACATCACCAATATCAGAATGAAGAACGATATAATGGAAGAAAGCCGCCCCATAATCTACCCTCGTTTAAAACGATTAATACTTTTAAAAAAGGGGGAAGGTGCAAAAAAGCCAACACATCACCAATATCAGAATGAAGAACGATATAATGGAAGAAAGCCGCCCCATAATCTACCCTCGTTTAAAACGATTAATACTTTTAAAAAAGGGGGAAGGTGCAAAAAAGCCAACACATCACCAATATCAGAATGAAGAACGATATAATGGAAGAAAGCCGCCCCATAATCTACCCTCGTTTAAAACGATTAATACTTTTAAAAAAGGGGGGAAGGTGCAAAAAAGCCAACACATCACCAATATCAGAATGAAGAACGATATAATGGAAGAAAGCCGCCCCATAATCTACCCTCGTTTAAAACGATTAATACTTTTAAAAAAGGGGGAAGGTGCAAAAAAGCCAACACATCACCAATATCAGAATGAAGAACGATATAATGGAAGAAAGCCGCCCCATAATCTACCCTCGTTTAAAACGATTAATACTTTTAAAAAAGGGGGAAGGTGCAAAAAAGCCAACACATCACCAATATCAGAATGAAGAACGATATAATGGAAGAAAGCCGCCCCATAATCTACCCTCGTTTAAAACGATTAATACTTTTAAAAAAGGGGGAAGGTGCAAAAAAGCCAACACATCACCAATATCAGAATGAAGAACGATATAATGGAAGAAAGCCGCCCCATAATCTACCCTCGTTTAAAACGATTAATACTTTTAAAAAAAGGGGAAGGTGCAAAAAAGCCAACACATCACCAATATCAGAATGAAGAACGATATAATGGAAGAAAGCCGCCCCATAATCTACCCTCGTTTAAAACGATTAATACTTTTAAAAAAGGGGGAAGGTGCAAAAAAGCCAACACATCACCAATATCAGAATGAAGAACGATATAATGGAAGAAAGCCGCCCCATAATCTACCCTCGTTTAAAACGATTAATACTTTTAAAAAAGGGGGAAGGTGCAAAAAAGCCAACACATCACCAATATCAGAATGAAGAACGATATAATGGAAGAAAGCCGCCCCATAATCTACCCTCGTTTAAAACGATTAATACTTTTAAAAAAGGGGGAAGGTGCAAAAAAGCCAACACATCACCAATATCAGAATGAAGAACGATATAATGGAAGAAAGCCGCCCCATAATCTACCCTCGTTTAAAACGATTAATACTTTTAAAAAAGGGGGAAGGTGCAAAAAAGCCAACACATCACCAATATCAGAATGAAGAACGATATAATGGAAGAAAGCCGCCCCATAATCTACCCTCGTTTAAAACGATTAATACTTTTAAAAAAGGGGGAAGGTGCAAAAAAGCCAACACATCACCAATATCAGAATGAAGAACGATATAATGGAAGAAAGCCGCCCCATAATCTACCCTCGTTTAAAACGATTAATACTTTTAAAAAAGGGGGAAGGTGCAAAAAAGCCAACACATCACCAATATCAGAATGAAGAACGATATAATGGAAGAAAGCCGCCCCATAATCTACCCTCGTTTAAAACGATTAATACTTTTAAAAAAGGGGGAAGGTGCAAAAAAGCCAACACATCACCAATATCAGAATGAAGAACGATATAATGGAAGAAAGCCGCCCCATAATCTACCCTCGTTTAAAACGATTAATACTTTTAAAAAAGGGGGAAGGTGCAAAAAAGCCAACACATCACCAATATCAGAATGAAGAACGATTTAATGGAAGAAAGCCGCCCCATAATATACCCTCGTTTAAAACGATTAATACTTTTAAAAAAATGGGGAAGGTGCAAAAAAGCCAACACATCACCAATATCAGAATGAAGAACGATATAATGGAAGAAAGCCGCCCCATAATCTACCCTCGTTTAAAACGATTAATACTTTTAAAAAAGGGGGAAGGTGCAAAAAAGCCAACACATCACCAATATCAGAATGAAGAACGATATAATGGAAGAAAGCCGCCCCATAATCTACCCTCGTTTAAAACGATTAATACTTTTAAAAAAGGGGGAAGGTGCAAAAAAGCCAACACATCACCAATATCAGAATGAAGAACGATATAATGGAAGAAAGCCGCCCCATAATCTACCCTCGTTTAAAACGATTAATACTTTTAAAAAAGGGGGAAGGTGCAAAAAAGCCAACACATCACCAATATCAGAATGAAGAACGATATAATGGAAGAAAGCCGCCCCATAATCTACCCTCGTTTAAAACGATTAATACTTTTAAAAAAGGGGGAAGGTGCAAAAAAGCCAACACATCACCAATATCAGAATGAAGAACGATATAATGGAAGAAAGCCGCCCCATAATCTACCCTCGTTTAAAACGATTAATACTTTTAAAAAGGGGGAAGGTGCAAAAAAGCCAACACATCACCAATATCAGAATGAAGAACGATATAATGGAAGAAAGCCGCCCCATAATCTACCCTCGTTTAAAACGATTAATACTTTTAAAAAAGGGGGAAGGTGCAAAAAAGCCAACACATCACCAATATCAGAATGAAGAACGATATAATGGAAGAAAGCCGCCCCATAATCTACCCTCGTTTAAAACGATTAATACTTTTAAAAAAGGGGGAAGGTGCAAAAAAGCCAACACATCACCAATATCAGAATGAAGAACGATATAATGGAAGAAAGCCGCCCCATAATCTACCCTCGTTTAAAACGATTAATACTTTTAAAAAGGGGGAAGGTGCAAAAAAGCCAACACATCACCAATATCAGAATGAAGAACGATATAATGGAAGAAAGCCGCCCCATAATCTACCCTCGTTTAAAACGATTAATACTTTTAAAAAAGGGGGAAGGTGCAAAAAAGCCAACACATCACCAATATCAGAATGAAGAACGATATAATGGAAGAAAGCCGCCCCATAATCTACCCTCGTTTAAAACGATTAATACTTTTAAAAAGGGGGAAGGTGCAAAAAAGCCAACACATCACCAATATCAGAATGAAGAACGATATAATGGAAGAAAGCCGCCCCATAATCTACCCTCGTTTAAAACGATTAATACTTTTAAAAAAGGGGGAAGGTGCAAAAAAGCCAACACATCACCAATATCAGAATGAAGAACGATATAATGGAAGAAAGCCGCCCCATAATCTACCCTCGTTTAAAACGATTAATACTTTTAAAAAAGGGGGAAGGTGCAAAAAAGCCAACACATCACCAATATCAGAATGAAGAACGATATAATGGAAGAAAGCCGCCCCATAATCTACCCTCGTTTAAAACGATTAATACTTTTAAAAAAGGGGGAAGGTGCAAAAAAGCCAACACATCACCAATATCAGAATGAAGAACGATATAATGGAAGAAAGCCGCCCCATAATCTACCCTCGTTTAAAACGATTAATACTTTTAAAAAAGGGGGAAGGTGCAAAAAAGCCAACACATCACCAATATCAGAATGAAGAACGATATAATGGAAGAAAGCCGCCCCATAATCTACCCTCGTTTAAAACGATTAATACTTTTAAAAAAGGGGGAAGGTGCAAAAAAGCCAACACATCACCAATATCAGAATGAAGAACGATATAATGGAAGAAAGCCGCCCCATAATCTACCCTCGTTTAAAACGATTAATACTTTTAAAAAAGGGGGAAGGTGCAAAAAAGCCAACACATCACCAATATCAGAATGAAGAACGATATAATGGAAGAAAGCCGCCCCATAATCTACCCTCGTTTAAAACGATTAATACTTTTAAAAAAGGGGGAAGGTGCAAAAAAGCCAACACATCACCAATATCAGAATGAAGAACGATATAATGGAAGAAAGCCGCCCCATAATCTACCCTCGTTTAAAACGATTAATACTTTTAAAAAAGGGGGAAGGTGCAAAAAAGCCAACACATCACCAATATCAGAATGAAGAACGATATAATGGAAGAAAGCCGCCCCATAATCTACCCTCGTTTAAAACGATTAATACTTTTAAAAAAGGGGGAAGGTGCAAAAAAGCCAACACATCACCAATATCAGAATGAAGAACGATATAATGGAAGAAAGCCGCCCCATAATCTACCCTCGTTTAAAACGATTAATACTTTTAAAAAAGGGGGAAGGTGCAAAAAAGCCAACACATCACCAATATCAGAATGAAGAACGATATAATGGAAGAAAGCCGCCCCATAATCTACCCTCGTTTAAAACGATTAATACTTTTAAAAAAGGGGGAAGGTGCAAAAAAGCCAACACATCACCAATATCAGAATGAAGAACGATATAATGGAAGAAAGCCGCCCCATAATCTACCCTCGTTTAAAACGATTAATACTTTTAAAAAAGGGGGAAGGTGCAAAAAAGCAAAAACATCACCAATATCAGAATGAAGAACGATATAATGGAAGAAAGCCGCCCCATAATCTACCCTCGTTTAAAACGATTAATACTTT